>JANEYF010003814.1:1200000-1800000 GCA_029963845.1 Rhamnusium bicolor | reverse complement strand
TTATTGAAAACGGACTGTGTCACTGTAAATGGAAATATTTTAACAAAATGTGTTTTTATAGTCCCATCGCTACTGAAAAAGTATTACTATTTAACACACGGGATGTATTCACTGGCTGCGCTATGCCTATATCAAGCAAAGCAAATTTACGTATTACGGATATTTATAAATTTAAAATGTAAACTACTTAATGACGATAATTTACACAAGGATGTTGTTGGTACTAATAAGAACTGTATCATTTTAATCTCTTCTAATAAAATGTTAGATTCATTCTATCAATCTAATTGATGAAACTGGTTTGGCATTTACAAAAATCTTTTAATTTTTTTTGAGACGCCGCCGACGCAGATTTAGTATCCGCATGTAAATGAAAATTGCAAAATAATTGTTTGATTTATATTTTTAAATGCCAATATCCACTATAGTTTTGATCGCACGTGAACTGGGCGAAGCTACGACTTTTTTTTGCTATATACAGGGTGATTTTAGACATAAGTGACTATTTAAACCGGTGATTGCTCATTGATTAAGTAGTCCATGGTGTAATTTCAAAATTCCGTGAATATTAACCCAACAGTGCCGAAAAAAAAAAAAAAAAAAAAAAAAAAAAAAAAAAAAAAAAAAAAATTTTCCACTTCCAGTTACGCCGGAAGTGACACTAACTTTCGATTTTTATATGGAACACCCTGTATTTTAAATAAGAAAATACAATTTTGTTCTAATTACCTTGTTATACATAAGGTGGCTTTGGAATACAAAAAATGCACACAAAATATTACAACAGTTGTTCCAAATGCTGTCCATTAACGTCAATGTACTTCTGAACTCGCATAGCTTTTTCCCGAGGAATGTTCGCCAATTGCTGGGCCGTTATGCTATTAATTGCGCGTCTTACTCGTAGCTTCAGGCCTTCACAGATTGTAACGGCGGTTGCGTAGACAATATTTTTTAAATAACCCCAAACAAAGAAATCAAGGGGTGTTACATCAGGTGACCTTAGAGGCCACCTCACAGGACCATTCGTCGAAATTAAGTTTTCTCCGAATCTCCGTTGAAGTTAATCAATTGCTATCCTTGAATTATGGGGAGGAGCGCCATCTTGTTGGAAATACATTCCCTGTCGTAAATGAAAATGTAATTCAGCTAAACTATCCTCAATTTCATTTTGCAGAAATCCCAAGTATCTGGCACTAGTCAAGGGTTCTTCAAATATTATAGGACCAATGATTCTACTACCGATTATTCCAAGTCAAACATTGAAACCGAACCGCAATTAAAACCGAACCGCACTTACAAGTTACCCTCCTGTAATAAATTTTGATTTTCTTGTGACCAATATTTTGTATTTTGTCGGTTAAATAATCCCAAATTTGTGAACCTAGACTCGTCCGAAAATAAACTCATTCCCACATTGTTTGGCTGCACGTTATTCTGCAAAATTCAATTGCAATATTCCATCCTAGGTTCCCAATGTCGTACAAGTATTGGTGCGGCTGGTATTTAAAAGATTTATAGTAGTATTTGTGCAAAATTCGGCTTACTGTTTGCTTACTGATTTCCAATTCAAACCCAATTTGCCTTAAAGAAACAATCTTATCAACTTCTACTCGAGCCAAAATATTAATTTCCGTTCCTTGGTCAAGTATGAAATTTTCTTCGGGATCATTGTTGGGCTCACTTCGGAATTGATTTTCAAGACGATTAAAATTATTTCTCGCTGGACATTGTCTATCAGGATATCGTTGGGCATAAAGGTGTCTAGCCGCAACGACATTTTTTCTGCATTCCCCATAAATAATTAACATGTCCACTTTTTCATCTTTTGTATAAATTTGCGGCATTTTGAACACAATTAACAAGAATTTTAAACAATTTTTAAAGACACATGAAAACACCGGTAAACCAACAAATGTTTGACAAGCTAAATATTTCATTGTTTTCAAAGCCACCTTAGTTACTTCTTAACATTTAATTAGAACAAAATTGTATTTTCTTATTGTCTTTTAGTTGTAAATTTGTTTGTATTTATTGCACATTTTAATACGACATATGAATAAATTCCTTATTAATAATACTAATAAATGGTACCACGGTACCAATATGGTTCCATTTGAAAAAAATGAGTTTTTCCCCAAAAACCATTCTGATGAACTTTATTTGCTCATAAATCACGTAATTTAGTATTTTTGACGGGATTTCGATTTTTCTAGCATTACACGGGTCATTTAGAATAAATCGGAACCGTCATGGCACACTTGAATGGAAAACTAAAAATTATATTATAAAAAATATTGACGTTTGAAATGTCACTTATTTGGTATCGTTGGATTCAGAAAATTATGCAGAATTCTAAAATGCAATAATATACAGGGTGTTCCATTTAAAAATCGAAAGTTGGTGTCATTTTCGGTGAAATCGGGTGAACAAGAAAGTACAGAGATTGGATTAGCCGACTGTCTAAGTTAAAAACAAAAATTATTAATTTAACTAGGGAATGCTATCACATGTCAAAAAGAAGAAAAACTTTTTTAAATTTCTAGCTTTCAAAACTTTATTGTTTCTTCAGCAAGAATTCTACAAAAATTATTAAATTACCAAACCATTTTTAATAAAGTAAAAGTAGGTACCTACTAAAGTGGGGTTATAAATGAATTGAAATGTACTATATTGGGTGTTTTCTCGATTGTGGCTATTTGCATAAGAATGTAGTAAATACGTATAAATCACGCTCAGACCTTCTATGACTGTTCTGGAGTTTAACGCTTGTGTCTCATTAAAGATGTGACACATTTCTAAAAAACTTCTCTTACCCAAATTTTTTTCAAAATCCAAAATTTTAACTCTCAATGTAATTAATATTGTGATTTTGTAATAATGCATGTATTGCTAACATGCATGATTTTTTATTATGTCTGATGTCACTCCTATGTGATGTATATTCTATCTTTTACTTTTCTACAAGTTTGGCCTATGTATTTTTTTTTCACAATCTTCACACGGGATGCAATACACTACATTCGAAAAATTCATAATGTTACCTTCATCTTTTAATTTTGAGAAAAGTTTATTTATGGTTATTTTATCTTTAATTAGGAATGTAACAAATACTAGACAGTTGGATACATTTGCAAGTTTGGAAATTACAAAATATAAAAATTGTATGTAGTGACAGAGGGCCGATCCCATATAGTCCACTTTATTGGTTACTGAGTCACGGTTCACCAAACCGTAATAAAAGTTAAGGTCTAATGATACATTATGTATCATTATATATAGTTTAATTTTCTCCAGATAATGCCAACTTGGTTGGCGAAACGAGCGTTAAGTGCAGTACATAGCATTTTGGTATTTTGTGGAAAATCCGTTCAGCGTAAGCTTCGCATCAAAGGTCCCAACCTACTTCAGAAATAGCTCATAAATTTTAGGCATGAGCTTTATTATACTCTGTATTAATTCGGATAATAAAAATATGGATGCTCCATTTAAAATAACAAGGTTAACATTTAGTTCCAGTATATGGAAGTGACAAAACTTTCAAAATGTTTTAGTTAGAAATACCCTCTGTTTACTCCACATACGAGGTTTTACCAAAATTCTGTACGTAGTTTCTAAGGTATGGATAATGTAAACTCCACGCTGGGCACCAATAAGTTTTTAAAAAATTATGGAGATAATAACTAATATTTTATTGTTACTATACTTCCATTTTGTTACTTCTATGATTGTATCTAAAACGATCTATTCGGCCTCAGGTTATGTGTCCCTGAATTAGGCGCTCCTGTAGCGTTTCAAAGCATAAATTACTTTTTTCATTATTAGGCTTCGGGAAAAAAGGAACATTTAATGAAAGCTTTCCTAGCCAAATTATGATTTATTAGATAATAAAAAAACAAATCTGTAAATAATATATTTGATCATTGTTATTTATTTGTTAAGTAGTATATAAAGCTTTTTTATATGAATGATTCAAACAGTATTTGCTCCTAATATATCACACATAAAAAGTGGTTAATGGCCGTCGTGAAAAAAATTAATAATATAGCGGGAATAGCCTTGAGATAATATAAATCATGTATGTCTAATTCGGCTACTAGTTTAAAGGGGAAACAATGGGAAATGAGTCCTTATAATGATAAATTATATCAAAGTTTAAAATTAATTAGAGTGACGGCAACTTCTGAAAATATCGCAATCGTTAATTATACGTAGTAATAAATAATATATTCATACACGAATTACTGGGGAATTTGGGCCTGTTGTTTCTATAAAAAATCAGTTTTTACATCGATGAAATTAACTTCCTATAGTTGAAATAGTCGAAATACGTTATTAATTGATTTGGCCTTTACTTGATGAAAATTTATGTTATAAATTGGACTTAGATACAGCGACGTAATTAATTTGATTTCCACAGAATTTTTATTTTAACACGGTAATTATTTCAACAGACTTTAGTTCTTGAACACAAGAAAAAATTAGATCCTTAATATACGATTCTAGTTTATTGAGTCTAATTACTTTATCAGTTTTGAAGACATGCTAAGTTATGTTGACAAAAACAACAATGAAAATTCCTAGGCCGGTATATGTTATAACGCCTTTCATTAATATATCTCTTAAATTATGAAATTTATGTTGTAAATATTGGATTTTTTTTTGTAATACTTGATACTTGTTCATCCCATCTCAAATGATGATCAATCCATATTTCCAGGTATTTATTTTTTTTTTACTTTTTGAATTTGTCTGCAACTGTTGTTACAGTTACCTGTACAATTTATATTATGTAGTGTTAGTGATTGTGTTATTGGCTGATGATCTACTGTAATGCTAAATGTTAAAAATTTGCTTTTATCTGTGTTTAAGGTGATCTTCAAAATTATTGATATTAGCTATATTGTTTATATAGATTAGAAAAAGTATCGGCTCCAATGCCGTACCCTGCGTCACCCCAGAGTAACAATGGA
The DNA here is from genome assembly GCA_029963845.1 of Rhamnusium bicolor. Taxonomy (NCBI): domain Eukaryota; kingdom Metazoa; phylum Arthropoda; class Insecta; order Coleoptera; family Cerambycidae; genus Rhamnusium; species Rhamnusium bicolor. The sequence goes on along the minus strand of JANEYF010003814.1, from coordinate 1,795,030 downwards.
TGATTTACTTGATGTATTTTCTATTTTCACACGTTGAATCCTGTTAGTTAGATAATTTTTTAACAGTGTCAAAGCTTTTCCCCTAATCGCTACTTTATAAAGCCTGCTCATTAATACATTATGTGACACGGTGTCGACAGCTTTGGCTGAATCGAGGAACAATGCTAGACATTTTTTGTTTTTATCTAGATTACTTATTATTTCTTTTATTAGATCTATGATAGCCTGCTCTGTATTTCTCCCACTTCTAAAGCCAAACTGTCTTTCCGTTATCACATAATGCTTATTAAGGAAATCTAACAGTCGCTCTTTTAAAGTGTTCAAACATTTTTCCAAAATTGTTTATTACAGAAACAGGTCTGTAATTCCCAGGATTTGTTTTGTCATCTAATTTATATACGGGAGTAATAATAGATTCTTTCTAAAGGTTTGAAGTATATACGGATGGATGTTTTTGATTAAAGTGGTGGATATGCCGTCTGGCCCTGGAGCAGAATTATTTTTTTGTTCAGAAATTATTAAAACAAGCTCATTTTTTGAATTTAAGTAAATATAAACTAGACTGAATAAATCGTTGTTTTAAACAATTTTCCAGGTATATTTTTACTCGCAATATTTTTATCCATTTCCTTCCCAATTTTTGTAAATATAAGAGGTAAGTCTTAGTTACACCATGTCTCTCACCGACGCCAGTCAATTTCTTAAAACGGGCCGGCTTTAATTGTTACACCAAAACGTTTGGTTTTAATCAGAAATTTATATCAACATTTTCATGATAGAGTTTGAGCCCATTTTATAAAAAAACAATTCATAATTAACAACATAAGAAAGAAATATTCACAAAAAACTGCTGGTAATGACCTCCGCCAGCCATGACATATAAATTGTAGTTCCTCGACATTTTCCACGTGTATGATGATTTTAAATGCCCCCCAGAGAAAAAATCCAAAAGATTATGGTCCGGTGATCGAAGGGGATATTACTGTGGTCCTCCTTACCAATCCAATCCAGTAACCAGGATATGAAGTTGAGGTAAAAAAGTGTTAGGGCACTATCATGCATAAGTAATATAGTTCTGTTTATTATCAGCAAATCTCTCAACATACCAAGCATTTGGTACCGCCAATATTGTGATTTGTGACACCTGTCAAAAAGTTGGCGCGCCCAAATTACAACTCATGCTGGTAAAAATTGGGTCCCAATTAGAAATCCACCAACAATTTCAGTCCATACATTCACGAGGACTGATAATTGCACGTTGTTCTCTATTATTTCATGTGGGGTCCCTTCGACCCATACATGTTATGAAAATTCATGTCAACATTCTTCGAAAAGTTTGCCTCGTTGACATGGTTCCTACTATATTTTCTACAAAAATTGTGCCTTGTGCTGGCTGATTATCCATATAGTTCCATGTACCATATTTTGAAACGATCGGTACTATGATAGTAAATACCAAGAATAAGTTCGTCCAGTACAGGACACATGAATGTATGAAGCAGTATCGGTAATGCAGAAGTAATGTTTAATGTGAACTATCCAGGGATTTATTGAAAAATTTCTCGCTCTTCATTTCTACCAATATTTACGTGCTTAAAATATTTTCCACTTACGTATATATATAAAAAAGAATTACCTAATTGTGCCAATCCTAATCGACTCCGTGGTGTAGTTGGCTCGAGCACGATGGCAAGCGTGTCTAGAATCTTTATATTGTAGCTGCGGGTTCAAATCCCTCCACCGGCTTTGGATTTCGAGGTTGCCTAATTTCTGTAGCGTTTATATTATTGCGGAGATATTTATGGGGTATATTTATTTATATTATCACTAGATGTGTGATACCTTATTAAGCTTTCGCTTTTTAACAAAATCTACTCATTGATTAATATGATAGATTCTTGCGCTACTAGTTTGACCATAAATTATACTCTGAATCGTGATTTTTATCTCCATCACTTCGACCGCTTGTTGCCCAATAATTATTCAAATTTGTTGATTTAAAGATATAAATGTCAAATAAAACATGGTTCTACTATATTTATCAGTTATCGCCATTCTTTAATTAATACATCCTGGAAATAGTCGATAACACCGTTTGAAAGTAGCTGATAGCTCAAGACGTATATTGTTTAATATGTAGGTTGTCTCTCATGTCCAATAAAAAAACTGTAAATTTGTTAGAAAAAACATCTCTCAGCGATTTTAACAAGATGGCGTCTTAATCCGGCGTAAGAATTCTTTAGACTTTCGTGTATTTATTGAATACCCATTCAAAAATATATAGAAACTTTAGTCCCCGAAGAATTCCCACAGGACTCACTATTTGACTACGGATGGTACAGCTCACCAACATCGTAACGAAAACTACAATTTAATTGAATGTTGCGGATTTCAAAGAAAATTTGAGATTTTCGGTAGATATGGTACATTAGATAACATTCTTAGTGTTAAATATGCATTCATCTAAGGTGATTTTTTATAAATTTTATAAATTTTCTTTTTCAGTTACAATATTGTCCTCAACTCAATGGGTCATTCCACTGATAAAGCCAAACAAATTATGATATCAGTTCACTAGGGTCATCAAGTAGATTTTGATTCAAAACTTTAGTGAACACATTGTGAGCAACGCCAGCTCGATTACCAGATTTGCAACATTAGAGATTTCCCAGATCCACAGAGTGAAAAGTTGTTTATTATCAGTTTGTATCATCTTATTTTCTGTTTTTTTTTGTTATTACTCACAATATGATTATATATATATATATATATATATATATATATATATATATATATATATATATATATATATATATATATATATATATATATATATATAATTTTATAGATAGATAGACAAATTTATTTAATCAAGTTACAAAAAATGTTTTTGGCAAGTCAAAAGAACAAATTGATAAGTATAATACACAAGAATATTATACACAAATAGCAGTATAAAAGACGATAAAACAAGTAAAACACTATTTGTGTCTTAAGATATTTGACAAACTACATATAATAAATATAACCTAAGCAAAAGATATAAGTATGTAAAATATTATATAAAAGATAAAATATGAGGTAACATATAACATGAAACATAGTCCAGATCATAACAAAAAAAGCAAAAAAGAAATAAATAAATAAAGGCAGACTTAAAACGATTTAATTCATTAAGCAGTGCAAATTTGTGCATTTAAAAATTCTTCAATTGAATAGAAACAGTGATTTAAGATGTGGCTTTTAATTTTGTGCTTAAATGTATTAAAATTAAGAGATTTTATGTCAATTGGAACATGATTATATGACTGTCGGTTTAATGAATTTTTTTTGTGATTTTGTTAATCTAAGATGAGGCTGTCTGAGTTGATTGGCAGATCTGGTACCATAAATGTGAAAATCAGGTTTGTAGAAAAAGAGTTTTTATTCTTATGAATTTCTAGTGAGGTAAAATAAATATGGAGTGAAGGAACCGGCATTATACCAAGTATTTTAAATATTGGTAAACCGTGATCTCTCCAGCCAGCATTAGTAATTAACCTAACTGTGCTCTTCTGTAAACGAAAGATTTTTACTGCACGAGATGAACCCCCCCCCCAATAGGAGAATTGCGTAACTAATGTGTGAATGGAACATTGAAAAATAACATGTTCTTAAAGTTTGAAAACTAAGTTGATGTTTTAGTCTACGTAACATAAATATAGAACTTGATAATTTATGCTTCACATGATTCAATCAACTAGGAGTGTCATCTAATACTACACCAAGAATTTTAACACTGTTACCTTTAGCCAGTGAGTTGTTTATCGAAAATACAAGCCTTCGGGTTTTATCTTCATTCAGTTTTAAATTATTTGAGGAGAACCAAGAACCTGCTTGTTTAATATAGGTATTGCTATCCTCATTTAATTCATAAATATTCAAATTAACATCAATGATATATGTGTCATCCACGTAAGCGATGCATTTTTTGGGCATCATAAACTGGAAAAAATCATTGATATATAATATAAACAGAAGGGGCCCTAAGACGGAGCCTTGAGACACCCCATGTTTGACCGGAAGACATTCTGAGTTTATGTTGTTGATAGAGACACACTGTTGTCTATTCTTAATTTAAGAATAAAACAGATTTAATGGCAAACCTCTAATATCATAAAAACTAATTTTTTTTTTCGAGAATAATTTCATGTGAAACACAGTCGAAAGCCTAGGAGGGATCACACAAGCTAATAGCCACATGGTCGCTCTTCTCAAGGCCCTCGACTATACCACACACTATTTTAAAAACTGCCATAGTGGTGGAACAATTATTAAAGAATCCAAATTGACAACAATTTAAAATCTTATTTCTATCTAAGTAATTTACTTGATTTGAAAATGATTTCAATAATTTTATCAAAAATTGGGATGATGTAAATGAGACTGTGGATGTCAATAACATCACTAATGCAGGAATTGATAAGCAGCGTAAGTGGATGTATAATTATGTCAATGGTATCTTTAAGAATTAAACTATTTATTCCATATATATCGGTGCAATTTGAATTTTTTTAATTGCTTACGCTGCTCTGACCTCAAAAGAGGTAACCAGCTCAAGGAAAAAGGAGGAGTTGAATTTAGGCAAATTTTTTAAATGGTCTGTGGCAGAAGCATCCACTGATGACAACAAATTAATAAAGTGTTCAGCAATTGAGAAGTAAGTATTAAATGAATATGATCAAATATCGTGCTTAGGAGAACACGAGCTAGATTTGCTAGTCTCAAAGTTTATTAACTTCCAGCTATCACGCACTTTATTATCAGACTTATTAATGTAATTGTCATATACAATTTTCTTTGATTCAATAGTTTATATGTTTTTTTTATACATATTTGTAACGCACATCTACTGATAATAATTGTAACCTTGCATTTATATGAGTGTAAATATATACTCCAGATACGGATACACTGAATTAATTATAAATTAGCCATCAGCAGTTCGATTTATTTAATGAGTCTCAATAAATATTGATACATTTTATTGGGAGTAATTGGTTCTTATCTTCTTAAATCTACAGGTGCAAATAATCTTAAGTAGTTCTCATAAATTTAACACTTTTTTTGTTTTTGATATATGGCTGTATCAAGGTCTCCTATCTCTACTTTTTTGTTGATATTTATACCACTTAAATTTGTTTTTATTAAAACAAAAATAACATAGTTGTTGAGTATACTAGGCAAAATATTTAATATTCTTTTGATGGTTCATATTACGTCTCTTTGACAAATTGGATGAAATGAAATGTTAGTATTCAAATAGTATGGAAACAATAAGAAAAATTCCATCCATATAAAATTCAGCTTATGTACACTTGATTTAAAAAAAAACTGGTACAACTCTTGTAATCGAAAATCTTAATAGTTTAGTTGTGTGCATATGTCTGTAAATAGGGCTGTCCAGGCATGTCGTGAGGGGGTGGAGAAGAGGTGATTTACCCCGGACCTGGGTTTTTTGGAGGAGATCGGTTTTCTTTGTGTTTTTAAACTTATTAAACCTTTCTCTTTTATTTTATTCAAATGGAATTTTAAAAAATAATTAGAAAATAACTTTTTCAAAACATTTTCAAGCCTGCCATATTATTGTTTAAGAAAATAATATTTGTTACGGATAATTCTACTAATGGTTGTAATTAAAATACTAACTGAATAATGATAATTCTATTTTTAAAATAAGAACACAAAAATACCACTTGAGATTAAAAAAAAATGTAAACAATGCAAACTGAACATAAAAATACAATAAAAAAATAAAATAAATGAACTTCAATTACATAATACAGAATTAACTAATATTTTGTCATTGCTCCATTAGCGTCTAAAACTGCCTGAAGTCTTGCAGGTATGGACAAAATCAGATTTCTTGCAAGGTCAACTTCTTGCGACAAGTTCTCCCAAGCGTCTTCAATTATCCCTTCCAATTCTTGGGCATTATTTGGATGGTTATTTAATTTTCTTATATGTTTCACCATTAGTCCCCATACATTTTCAATTGGATTTAAATCCGGACTTTTAGATGGCCACGGTAACAACTCAATGTTTTTATTAAGAAACCATTGCCTGACACGATGGGCCGTATGTATGGAGCAGTTGTCTTGTTGGAAAATAAAATTATTTTCCGGAAACACCTCTATTACTGACGGCAACATAATATTGTCTAATATTTCAATATATTTAATGGAATTGAGATGACCACCACTGTTCCAACACACACCTAACCCATTTAGGCTCATCCAAGCCTAGACATTGATTGAAAACCTTCCTGATATTTGTGGATCGAAAGTATATTTTCGTCGTATCTAGTGGAAGGAGGCCTATATACGCGAACATGTCCATCGTTACAGGATTTAAAAACCTTTTCATCAGAAAAGACAACTTGTCCCCAGAAGTTTTCATCATTGATTATATAGTTGAGTGCAAAAATAATCCTACCCTGCTCTTTTCTTCTGAAAGTTTGTATTTTTTAGCTGCTGAACAACTCTTCAAGTCGCTTTGTAGTTTTATTCGTCTGCAAGCAGTGGATACCGAAGCAGGGAAATTTGTCTCTGAAATTGCATTTACTGCAGTCTGAAAATGGTTTTCTATTAGATAATTTATAAGATTTTCATCTTCTTGATTATTGCTCTTTCTGGGCCTACCGGAACTGGTTTCCCATTGTTTTTTAACACTCATTATCGTGGTTTTACTCACATTGTATTCAGCAGCAAGTCTTCTTATGGACCAACCATCTTCAATTTTAGAAACAATTCGAAATTTTTGAATATCTGTTAGATGTTGAACCATTTTTAATAATGACGCCACTCATTAACGTCGAAGTGACATTTGTAAGATTATTAATATCAATCAAAGAACGAATGATTTACATAGCTAAAAGAGAGTGTACCAGTTTTTATTGAAATCAAGTGTACGAGCTACGAATAAGACGACTTCAAATTTAATTTTATTTACATTTTTGTTAATTATTAGGTATCTATAATTAAAATAATCGCCTAAAGAGTAAAAAGACTGATCTATTAGAATACTTTTAACTATGACTAAATTTAATGAAGCTGGATAACGCATAAAATTTATTATATAGGTGACTATAAATTTTAAGGGCTAATTAGTGGTCCAATATCAATCTGTGACAGTTACAAACCCTACTACAGATACCACAACATACAAATATATACGACATAGCCGACTGTTCCAAAATAATAAATTTTAAATATTTACACTTATCTTAGTTGCGCATTGGAATAGTTTTTGCTGCGTGTATCTTTGAGTGATGATTAACATGACCTTTTCAGATTAAGTTACTAACTATTCACAGCAACAAAAATTTCAGTTCATTTTGTTGTTTTATACAACCATTGTCTGATTTCACTAAAACAATATAATCAATGTTAGTTTCAACAAATTTAAACAGCAAGAAATTTGTTTTTGAACTATTTAATACCAAACTGTTTGTTTGACACCGTGATGACATACTTTGAATACAAGAGTTGGTAATTGAGCTCAGTGTTATCAGATGCTATGAGTGCATTAACAAATAAAGTAAGAAAGCAATATTCCATCGAGGATTCCATATCGTTAATGCAAATGTTAAATAAAAAAGGCCCCAAAACACTTCCCTGTGGAACTCCATTATTAATTATTAAAGGATTGCATAACAAAACTTGTTGTCATTACATATTCCCGTGAACTGGTAGTTCCTGCAACAAAAATTGAACTTAATAGTTTCTTTTTACTGGGTGTATATTATTGTGTTCCTTATACACACCTTTTTTTTCTCAAATCACAATTATTCTGTCTTATAGCCTTATAGCGGTGGTTCAATCATTGTTTGGAAAGGCATACACTTCAATGGACGATCTGACTTGTCTATTGTTGATAGAACGATGACAGCTCAAGGGTCTGTTGACAATATCATATATAACATTATTCTTCACTTTAATGGTGTCACCGGTGATAACTTTTTTGCTTAGATGAAATGCCCGTCCTCATCATTCAAGAATCGTTACCAGTGCACCTCAAAACCTTGGAATTTCGGCACTTCCACTTCCACCGAGATCACCAAACCTCAATTTCATTGAACACATGTGGGATATGTATGAAAGAACCATACGTGACCATCAGCCTCATCCACAAACAAAGAAAATTAGTTTTCTCGCAATATCCTTAGCTTTCTTGGATCGGTTGTTACGAGTCACTTAAACAATCAGTTCGTGAGAACTTCATTTAGTGTGAAATTATTTATGTTTCTCAATCGAAATTTATTTCTCGACCTATTATTACATGTAATAGGTATTTTAAAAACCAAGCCGCTATGTCGATTAAAATTTATAACATATTTTGAGTACCATTAATAATTTTTAAATATGACATATCCGTTAATTGAAGGGCATTACATTCTATAAGTGTACGCACATAATATACATCTAGTAAAATCCTGAATATTTATATTATTAAATTGTCATTTGTTATATAACTACTTTTAAAATTATATAAAAAATACCACACCTTTTTCAATAATTATCTAATTTATTACCGATTTTAATTATGTTTATCTCAAAAATAAGGTCGAAGATTATTTATTACTTTTTTCACACCGCATTTGTATTAGTGCTTCATCTCTGTAGTTACTTTCTAGAATCCGGATTATTACAGGGATTTCATAAAAACATTAGAGACCGGATTGAACTTAAGTAGATGCAGAATCTACTGTTGCAGTCTGCAAATTTTTTTGCTTTTGTTAATTAAAAAACATACATAACATATTTATTATACTATACAGTACAAATATATAATGTATAATATATATATATATATATATATATATATATATATATATATATATATATATATATATATATATATATATATATATATATATATATATATATATATGTATAAAACAAACAAAATAGTTTGTTTTCAATATGAACTACGACAACCTGGCAACGTTGAATGTATCCAGTAGTCCTAGTAAAATTATGAGGAATAACTTAAAAAAAACCAAGCAATTTATCATTTATTGAAATCGTGACTAGATATTTCGTAATACAAAACAAATATTCATAATTTTTATAGATATATTTAGATACTTTTAATTCACCGATATGCCACTAATGAAAGTTAGAATTAAAGGGGACCAGTGTAGGATCCCTGGGGTACGTAATATTGCGAAAACGAAATAAGATTTATAACAACCATAACTCACAAATTGATTTCTTTGGCAAAGATACGACATAAACATTTGTATCAGAAAATAGAAGCTATCGGAAACTAAGTTTCTTTAAAAAGCAATTTACATTGTTCAAATGCTAAATTTACGAAGGCAGTCATATTAGATAGATTTCTCAACATATTAATTGTCCAGGAAGTTTCAGGACTTTAACAGTGCAAAAAAAGTAATTCCAAAAGTTGAGGATGCAGAGAGCCATTTAAAAGGATGAATTTTTTTTAAATATCTGCATAACTTGCAAATAATTTCCTCAAATTTTGTATATTTATCTTATTCTTTAAAAAATGTGATTATATAAGAAATTTTCTGATTGATGTAATCATAGACACATCTTTAAAGAGGTTTTTTACTTGTAATGGTGTCATTAATGGATGTATAATATAATAAACAATGAAAATTATACATAATGCCTACACATCCAACAAGCCAAGAATAATGCTTACATTTTTTAATCATCTGCGTGCAAGAGGAAGTGGACAACATTATCTAAGCTTTTAAAAGGGTCATTGAAAACATAACAAAAAAAGAGGCCCAAGTATTGAACCCTGTGGCACACCAAATCGTTGCAAACAACTGGCGGCTTAAACCGGTATATCCTGAATATTTCTCTGAAATATCTATTAACAAGGAAAATACTAGTAAAACCAGCAGTGACCCCTTAAGTTTAATTTAATTATTTTTTTTCAAGAAATTTATGACGTAACAAAATATATGAAGTATCTCTGGTAAATTTTGAATAAAGGGCTGTAGCTCCGTTAGGAAACGTTGTAAAGTGTAAATGTATTATTCATTTTCAGCTCAGATTACATTTTGTTTACACTTTTAAAGCCTTACTATTGAAATCTGAAACACTCTTTAGATTATAAAGTGATTAAATTTATCTTATTGATAATTTTAAATATATCAAACGACCGATGATAGATCTGGCAAAAATATTTGTATACACTCCTTGTACATCCAAGCACGAATTATGAAAGTCCGGTAATTCTGATAAATATGAGCAGAGTTGCGCACGCCATCAGAGTCGCAAAGACTAAGCGGGGAATGTCCAAGGTCGCGTTTGAAGATGAGTCCACTAACTAGCAAGTGTATTACATCCATGCCTTCACAGAAATCGACGATAGAGTGGTTAGTCCAGTAAAAATGGCAAAAAATGATGCAGATTGCAGATGCAACCAGTGAGAATTTTGAAAATTTGGCCCCGGAATAGTTCATGGTATTAATATAGAATTTTATAATAGATAAAAACAAATTCATTATTTTTGACATAATAATAAAAATAATATATGTATTGACCCATTCGATTATATTACATGATACAGGATAACTCATTAATGATTCATATGATCAGTAACACAATATACAGCAAGAGTGGCTTCGTGGTCGACTGATAAAGAGACTTTGCCTCTCACCCAGGAGTGCCGGGGTCGATTCCCTGCCAAGGAGCTAGGATTTTCCTAAGCCAGCTAGCAAACTGGAACATTGGGTGTGTGTCCATTGTTTCTAAATATGTAGCCCTCTCCCACGCAAAGTACCTTGAGGTACCTTCAGGGATACAGAGGACTGTATTAAGTCAGGCGTTAAAGGAATAACGTCAATCAATTATGAGTATTATACGATTGGTTAAAATTAAAGATTACCTAATGTGAAAATGGCGGAAACAACTCTGTCGTTATTACTCTTTCTTACATGGATATAGTTGTAAAGGTCTAACAGATGGCGGCACTTTGATAGAATTGAAATAAAGTATTCTGTGACATAACCTAACGATCAACTGTTGCAATTTAGACGTGTTTTCAATAATTTTTATAAATGGCAATATAGGTGAGTTTTTTTTCGTAAAAGTATTAGTTTAACCTCTCAATATCTGTTTGTCGTGTAGAATGGCCTTGTAATATGTATTTATGAAGACATGTAATTATTTTTTTGTAATCTTCACACAACTACAAAACGTATTTGACAGTTAATAATCATTCGAGTTAACCTTATCATGTGATATGGGTTTTAAAAATACGACCAATAGAAAAATTTCATTCGAATTTGGCGCACATTTATGAGGTGGGACATAATTCTATGTATTTATTAAACGGACTATAGTCCAGTAAAGATGTATTTTCCACTCAAAAAATTGGCCAAAAACAGTTACCTTTTTTACGTTTTGCAGACAAAAATAATTCGATTAATTTTTTTTTATAAATAGAACACTATAATTAAAACACCTCTCTTGTAGGCAGTTGCATATGAAGTACAAAAGGAAAAATATTTAAAAATGTGAAATACAGTACACCGGGACACAAAATTAGTCTGTCCAATTCAACATAAAGGAGTTGATATATACATAAAAATTTATTTAAAATATACAGCCTACTCCAATTTGTTATTTAAAAAACTAACAGTAAATAATAAATATAATGAAAATACCTATTGAATAAATAAAATTGCTTTTCCAAACGATTATTTTACCGTACTAAAATATGTATCTATGAAAGAGAAAACCAGTTTTGCGAAACTGGATAAAACACCATATATCACTCTTCAACGCCCAAGATGTGTCGCCCAGTTCCTATTTTTATGATGATAAGTTTGTTCGAGTATATTAAATATTATAATGCATAACTAACGGTGTCATATGGCTAGCTGATGTTGCGATTATCTATACTAATATTTAAATATGTTGCGTCTTTTTATGTGAAAGTGATAGGTGATGCAACTTTTCCAAAACTCTCTAAGGATGCTGCTATTATCCTCTTTGTTGAAGTCCTCCTACATCAAAAAGGGATTATAAAATAAAATATTGAATACAATGTATATACTCGTATAAAAAATTTTTAGTAAATTAAACGTAGTTATTTCTAAACTTGTTTAATACTTTGCGATCTCATGTTATTATGTAAACACAGTTGGGGCCTATAACTGCTCCCTGCGTTACACTAATTGGGTTTTTAAAAAATCTGTTGTGGAGACTTCAAGTGGTATATCTGAAATAATGTTTAGGTCGGCAATTAAAAATTATGTACGACTTATTTTAATACTAGTCTACATGTAACTATAACATTTTTTCCGTACGTTCCTTAGCTATAAATTAAATTAAGAAACAAGGCGCGCCGAGGCGGCCTCCTAAGATGCGAGGCAGACTCGCTTAAAAAGAGACAGGGGAAGGACGCCGACTTGAAGATGGCACTAGGCGCGGTCGCGGTGTGCTATGGAAACGGAATGAACAGTTGAACCAGCCGGCCTAACCTACAGAATCTACAAGTTACATCATCTTAAATGAAAATGATCCCAAACGTATTGTACTTTCTATGGACATAAAAAAATTTAAATGGCGGATTACTATTTTAGTTTCATTAATTTTTTTACTTCAAAATACAGGGTGGGCCATACGAAATTTACAATATGTATGTGTAATTTTTTTTGTCGATTAAATGCATTTTTCAATATTTGGTAGCGTTACCAAAGGTCTAAATTTATTTATTTATTTATTTATTTATTTACTCAGTACATAACAAGTTACAAACTCAAATAGTATAAAATTGATGTAAATTATTATATTAACTAACCTTAAAAATTATATTAAACTAAATATGCTAACAATTTTACAGTATTTTACTGTTCAAAAGTAATGTTAAATATGTCAATATCATTAGAAATATAATTTATACTTTGGCGTAATTAAGTTCCTTATAGTTAATATTTAATTTATATAAAATAAACTTGGCAAATTTATTTTGTAAATTCTCAATCCTATTTATATTATTCCTGTATTTTGGATTCCAGATTACTGAACAGTATTCCAAACCACTAAATACTAATGATCTATGCAATATTAAAATTGCATTTATATCTTTAAAATCGGCACAGTGCCTACGGATAAATCTACACATTTTATATGCCTTTTTTTATTTTGTTGTCAATATGTAGGTTAAAACTAAAATCGCTAATCAATGTCACTCCTAAATCATCTATGGAATTTACACGAGCAAGATCCACTCCATCTATACCATAATTAAATAATATTGGAAACTTCTTCTTGGAAGAAGTTAACGATTTAAATTTATTTATATTTAATTCCATTTTATTATTTACACACCAGGTTAATATTTAATTTAAATCTTTTTTGCAATATTTGACAATCAGAATAACTTTTTGCTTTAATAAATATTTTTAAATCATCGGCGAATAATAGTGTTTTGCATTCTAATTATAACAATATAACATTTATAGATATTAAAAATAAGAGTGGACCTAAGTGAGAACCTCGAGGGACACCAGAGGCAAAATGGAATTGAACGATAATTTTCTATTTTGACTATAAGAGTTGAAAGTATTCCCAAATTGTACAAAGTGTTACCAATACCTGAAACAAATTATTGACAAATTTCATTTATATTTGAGGATATCATCCCTATATAATGCCAACTTGGTTGACAGTATATAGTTTTGGTGTTTTGTGGAAAACTACGTCATCCGTCAATGTTATCTTCACATTAAAGATTCCAACTTATTTCAGGACTATATTTAAGGGGCAACATTTTACAAGCAGTATCAATTAACGTTTTTTGTCTTCATGGTTAATGAGCTTGATTTGAAAGTTTCATCAAAATCTGTTGTAATTTTTTAATAGTAAATCACTGAACTTATAGCGGATAATGATTTTTTTTTTCAATTTACTAGATTATAGAAAAATCCTCATCACCACAAATATAGGCATTCATTTCTTCCGGCACTGGTAACATCCTGTTTGGAAAAATTTGCAATAAATTTACACTTTTGGTAGCGCTTTTATCAAATCCGGTAAAATTTGGTTAATCGACAAAAACAAATTTTGAAACAGTCAACTTTTTATAGCCCACCCTCACTATTATTTCTGTTATGTAATTTAATTCTTATTAGTATTATTTAAAAAGGATAGTTGTTTTGATTGATTTTCCAATATATGTGCTTTTAAAATTAAAATTTTTCATTTACGAAATATACTTTCTATGAAAAATCAAGTGGCTTTAAGTCTGGAGAGCGAGTGGGCCATTGTATTGGACCTTGATGACTAATCTACTGCCAAGGATAGACTCTGCCTAAAAAGTGATAATGACGAAGATTTTCAACAAAAATAAGACAGCTTTAACTTTGTCTTCCAAACTAATAATATTTTTGCAGAGAAATATAGTACTTGAGTCATGAAAAGAAGAAATAACAATGGACTCATTCTTAGTAAAGTTTAGCGTCAGACTGATTATAATTTTTTTTCTATAAACCTTATTATCCATACAACATACACATCTTTTTTGGGCGCCAGTAGACTCCGATAGGTACCTATCGGCGTCTACTGGCGCCCATAAAAATAATGTCCGAGCGTTTGAGATCGTTGTCTTGCGGTCTTCTATAGTAGGCATAGGCGTGCCCCGTTGTTAATGGCAGGGTCAAAGTGCAACAAGTCCAACGCCCATCTTTATAACTTATGACGCACATGCTGAACAGTCCACAAACAAACACATGTTATCCGCAGTCGCTAAGCGTTCCAAGCAATTACATTGTAACTATTAAAAAGTAGTTTGTGAAACAATTTTTATTTAATGGCTTATAAATGGAGTAATTAAATTTTTAGTGTTTGAATTAATTTGCAGACATTAAATATTTTTATGTTGAATTAAATAAATAATAGCTAGGTTTATGTTGTGTTATTTTCAATGCCACTTTTATCGATATATGTATTAATAACTGATTTGCCACACCAGTCATTAACGAATCGTTTTCCTTTTAAATCTATTTAAACAGAAAGTGGGATTTGGTATATATTTTATTTAATTTTGTCTGGTATAGAATACCTTTTAGTTAAATTTGAATCTGATTATTCTTGTACTGTTCGTTTTTCGTGGGTTATTATACAGTGTTGAAATTAAGTAACGCATAAATTCAGTAATTCCGTTGATATTAATTTTTTGGAAAAAATCTCGAAGGGGTATAGCGATTTTAACTTCGGCAAATATTTTCAGTCTAATTTTAGTTTCTTATGTTATTTATTTTTTAAGTTATGACGTCATCGACTTTTTTTTAAAATGACAACCTATATTTTTTATTATTGATTTTGGTAGTAGTTTTTATTCTGGTTCCGACCGTATAAAATTATCAATATGTTATTATTTGAAAAAATCGAGAAAAACAGTCTTAAAGTTTCAATAACAAAAATTCATTAAATTGGGAAAATTTATCTAGTTGCCTAAGTTTGACGGAAAGTTATCGACAGCACATTCGTTTTTATTTTGAAATTATACAAATAGTTGAAAAATCGAACGAGAAATTTATTATCTGCTCAATTCAAAGTTAGTAATAACGATAACTTCGTGAGGCAAACATTAGTATAAAAAGAAACTAAATTGCTTAACCAGAAAAAAATCTAACAATATCATCAAACACAAAAATAAGCACAGAGATAACAGTTCATAAATTACATTTACACTAAATATTCAAATTGACGACCCTGTACCATTTGACAATACCCAAGACGATTATAAAATTCATTTCTCACATTCTGAATAGTTTGAGGCGATATTAACCTAATCTCATGTTGAATTCTTTGTCTGAGATCGTCTAAATTATTGGGTAGAATTATTGTACACTTTACTTTTTAAGTACCCCCATAAAGAGAAGTCTAATGGCGTTAGATTATGGAGACCTAGGCGGCCATTCTATCTGACCTCTTCTCCCTATCCATCTTGCTGGGAAAACTTGGTCCAAGTAGCGTCGCACAATAATTTCGTAATGAGGCGGAGCGCCATCTTGTTGTAACCAAATGGTATTATTTGGTAGGTCATGGTTATTTGCATTGGGGAATAATGAAGCTAATGCAGGCATCAATTTCAACTGTAAAAATTGCAGGTATCTATCTCCAGTCAAATTGTTTTCAAAAAAGAATGGACCTATAATTCTGTCACCAATAATTCCTGCCCAACCATTAACTTTCTGAGGATATTGGGTATGACTTTCCTGCATCCAATGGGGATTGTCCCTAGCCCAATATCTACAATTCTGTCTATTGACATGGCCATTTAAACAAAATGTTGCTTCATCCGAAAATAAAACACGCTGGAAAAACATTGGATCGCGGTTGCAAATTTCCATCATTTGTTCGCAAAACTCTTGCCTACGATCAAAGTCATCTTCTGTCAACTCATGAACCAAGTGCACCTTATATGGGTGGAATTTTAGAACTTTCAAAAGTTTTAGAACTGTAGTGTGGCTTATATTGTGGTTCAAAGCAATGCTTCTACTAGTTGAATGTGGATTGTTTTCAATTTCTAGTAACACATCAAGTTGTGCATCATCATTTAATGTCGCCGGACGTCCAGTTTTTGGAATATTCTTTACAACGCCATGTTCCCGAAATTTTTTTTTCAATCCTATTAATTGTTGATTGATTTATGGGCTGATCCGGGTTTTTTCTCTAAAAAGATGACACACATCTTGATGTGTTCTAGCTCTGTCGCCATAACCAATCATTATTAACACTTCAATTCTCTGTTTGTCGCTCAACTGTACCATTCTTATTAATAAAATAGTTTTTCTAATTTAGAAAAAGCAAAATAATAACACTTATTCTATTGTGACATTTACAAATTATTTAAATCTGACAGCCGTAACTAATGTGATACACCGGCAACTAGATAAATTTACCCAATTTAATGAATTTTTATTATTTGAACTTTAAGACTGTTTTTCTAGATTTTTTCAAATAATAACATATTGAAAATTTTATACGGTCGGAACCAGAATAAAAACTACTACCAAAATCAATAATAAAGAATATAGGTTTGTCATTTAAAAAAAAAGTCGATGACGTCATAACTTAAAAAATAAATGACATAAGAAACTGAAATTAGACTGAAAATATTTGCCGAAGTTAGAATCGCTATACCCCTTCGAAATTTTTTCCAAAAAAATTAATATCAACGGAATTACTGAATTTATGCGTTACTTAATTTCCACATTGTATTATATGCATTAAAAAATTCTCATGATCCTTGTAGATAAATGATAGCATGTATTTTTTTATTTGTCTTATTCAACAGAATAATACAAGGACAATCCTGTCCATATATGAGTTCCTCTAGGTGCCTAACATGCAGGGGGTCTGCCTCCAAATTGATCTATAATTAAGTAAAATTCATTACAACATAATTTTAAATAAAAGATAATTTCTGTTCAATTAATACCAAATTAATTTAGAATACATCCCACGGCTTATTATATCATGGCTGAACTGTCAGATGCATAATTTACGTATTAATTGTTTATTGTGTCTAGGTATTCCTTTCACATTTTCATTTGAAACAATGTTTTCGATATAGCCACACGCTTAAAAAGGTCCACCCTGTACTGTTCCCCCATAATAAAAAACATAATGAAGTTATTGGTACTCCCAACAAATGCAAATGATCCGAAGGTATTAGATATTATTCCCATAATAAATCATGAAGTTGACATGCGTTGCAACCCACTGCGATTAAACACAATTATCATAAAATTGTGGTTTCATCTTATTACTATCGAAATATCGTCGTTGAAACGAGTAAATTCCTCTTTCGAGCTAAGTATGAAAATAGTTAAGATAAATAATAATGAACTTTTGAAATAACACAGAAGGCGTCGCCTATTAGGAGTGGTTTAATTTTAATTTTTCAAAACAGAGGTGTGCCAACCATTGTTTAATAATAGTGAAGATGAGTCCAATCTTTATCATTTGGGAATTGGATATCGACATTTAATCGAATTGGAATTATTTTCATAAATGGTATGGTGTGTGGTGTTGCAACTTGATCTGTTACCTTGGTCTCAGCTAAACTATTTTTTAATTTATAATATACATCCTTAACCTTTAATAAAGCCGCGCCGGATTTAGGAACACCTGTTTATTAGCAAAGAAAATAATTTATGAGATGGAATGATAATATTGCAATGAACTGAATTTCACACTGCGAATTATTGAAATAGTTTTTTGAGTATAGCAAACAAAATAACGTTCCATATTACGCTTCGTTTTTAAATTCTGTTTATCTGATCCAGATAAAAACTATAGACCAATTACTATATTTTGCAACTTTGGCAAGATATTTGAAATTGGTCTGCATTCCGTAATCCGTGACCCTACATCGGATGTCGCCTGACCAACATGGTTTTTATTAAAGATTGATTCACGACAACGAATTTTGTGTACATAACTCGGTATTTACGCCAAAAAATTAGACCGTTTAAATTAAATGGACGTGCACATGATTTTTCAAGAACTTTCGTCAGACTTGACCATGGTGTTCTAGTTTTAAAGCTACAGAAAAGATACGTGCAATATCGTAGTTTCAAGGCTGTTGAATTCGTGTAGGAGCTAGGAGTGCCACAGGGTTTTGTATTGGGACCTCTTCCCTTTAAATTATTCGTAAACTATTATTGTTATAACCGATTTTGATGCCGAAACTTTACTGTATAACTTTACGGCGCCGATGCTGTATTTCAAAGACGCTTTATTAAAGATTTATGAGTTTACTTTGATCCTAAACTTAATTTCATTAAACATATTGGAAGTGTAACAGGTGGTGCTATTTAGAGCCTAGAATTTTTAATACTTAAATGCAAGAAATTTGTTAATATTGACACTTTCCGTACATTATATATCACATTCGTAAGATCCCATCTTGGTATACATCTGTTGCTGGTGTCCTGTTTATAGCGTTCATATTCTTCAATTTGCGAAAATTCAACGTAACCTTCTTAAACAGCTGTTTATGCTGTTGATGGAATATATCAAGCTGGATTCTCTCACAAAGTATTACTTCAGCGACTACAGGTATATGAACTTAACAAAAGGATAGCAGTTGCCTCTATGATATTCTTGTACGAAATAGTAAATAGTCAATTGGTTTGTACTAAATGCAATCATATAACTTACATATTGGTTAAAATTACTTCCAGGAATAATTTTTCATCTTCCTGCTTTCTGTACAAATATTCTTAAGTCGTCCCCATTTTATTAAATGCACATCAAATAAGTAACCTGGAATGGAAACTTGATATATTTTGCACTAATCCAAATGAACTAAAAAATGGATTCTTCATTTCTTAAGTACATATTTTAATGTCTTGTAAATGTTATTACCAGTATGTTAAATATTATCATTTTGTTTGTTTTATAGATTATGTATAATGTAATGTGTTATTTTACATTTCTTTCCGTTATAATGATTTATTTTCTGCCTTCTTTATCATGTAACTGAGCCTTGTGCCTGTTGGATATCGTATTAAATAAATAAACAAATAAATAATGCCTATAAATCTAAACAAATCCAAATTTAATGAAATGGTTCAATGTTGAACGGTGAAATTCAGTGAAAATTATGAAGTAAAACTGGTATGTGAAAATTGTTTTGTTATTTTAATTCTTGCTGGACCCTCATAAACTCTAGTATGAGTATAAATATCACAAGAGCATAAAGAGGGCTGTCTGCCGCTTCAGTAACAACAAATGTGGAGCTAATCTTGGGCCGTATGATCTCATGTGACGGGGTACATAAGAGTGTCTTGTGGTAAGCTATACATCAGCATAAAGAAACACAGATAGATAATAAAACGTCAAGAATAGTTAAACCAATCGGCTTGTCTACAGGAAGGTTTAGACAACAAAAAACAATTTGATTGAAATTAACCGCACTATATACTACAATTTATAATTTTAGTTCCTTAAAGAAATGTGTATATACTTGAATTATGAAATCCTCGAAACATTTAGCTGTGTCGTCTAAGTCACAGGACGCCATCCCCAGACCTATTTTTGGCTATTAGCCGTTATCAGTACAGACTTACCAACAAATAATAGTAAAATTCTAGGAAAGTTGGACTAACATAAACCAGCCATTTGAAAGAAAAGGTTAAATCATCTAGTGGCAATTTATTGGTCAATTATTGCAGACAATTTATTGCAGTCAACTTATTGCAGGCAATTTATTGCAGTCAATTTATTGCAGTCAATTTATTGCAGTCAATTTGGAAAGGCCCAAACTAGGCAAGATATGCAAATAGAATACATCCATCTCTCGCCAAGTCTGGGCATGTTCAAGTTGGTTGCAATAAGTTGCCACTAGATGGTTTTACAGACTTTTGTTTCAAGTCGTTGCCTTATGTAAGTCTAACTTTTCTAGAACTGGACTTGTTGGTAGGTTGCTCTTGCTCTTGCCTGTTTCGTACTGATGATTATTAATAGCCAAAATCTGGTTTACGAGTGTCGTAATGTGGTTCTGACTTAAATTATTCCATTGGTGGCAATTTATTGCAGTCTGTAAGTGATTGTTAAAAATTGTTCGAAATGCAAATATGCTCTAATTAGTAGATCCTAGAAGATTAGGAGTATTGATAGTAATTTTTACTATTTTTTACTTCGTAAACATTTACTTTTGTCTCACTGCCAATTAAAGAGCCATTAATGTTTTAATTCGACAAACCATAAAAAATTAAAAGTCATCGCAGTTCCAACGCGAGCTCCCTCGGCGTGCAAATGAATAGTAATAATAGTAATTCAATTAAATAAATTTGTAACAATAACCACAATAAGTGATTATTAAATTTGACTGTGAAAGGTAACATGATTTGCATTTTCAAGTCACAATATGCGATAACAAACATATTTTAATCATGAAACAATGCTGTGTAATACTTTATTGACGGATAAAATATTTAATAACAATTTCTTTATTACCGAATAATTTTCAGTGGAGTTTTTAATGCATTTCTAACCGAACACGAAGTATGGGATAGTTTCAGTTGTATCAAGGTTTGTAAGACATTTTCTATACGTGCATTGCAAGTGCAATAAATTGAAAAAAAATGTGCTTTAGTAAAGGAAATACTGTTTATTTATACCAAACAGTAACGTATCCAGACCTGATTATTTTGACACAAAAAAATACAGGCGAGTTTTGGCCTATAATAATTACATATTTAATATTTTGCTTCTTATATACCTATCAAATACAGGGTGTCAGAAAAAGGAAGGCCAATCCGGTAACCACATCTTTTGAAGAAAAAAAAAAAAAAAATTAATTGTCAAATATTCAAAATAGAGGGAATCCAGTACCCACTGACCAACAGAGTTTTTTAGTACCTGCGCCTATGCCTCCCAAACTATCTTTTTTAAGTTATCCAACTATTTTGGATTATTTCATGTCTCTTAACAAATTTCGAGAAAATTCTTCGTTTTAGAGATAAGTTGAAAATATTTATACCTACGCGGCTTACGGTAATCTCATAATTTTCGAATACTAAACAATTTATAAAAATTTTGT
The DNA here is from genome assembly GCA_029963845.1 of Rhamnusium bicolor. Lineage (NCBI taxonomy): Eukaryota > Metazoa > Arthropoda > Insecta > Coleoptera > Cerambycidae > Rhamnusium > Rhamnusium bicolor. Next base: position 1,773,442 of record JANEYF010003814.1, on the reverse strand, counting down.
AATAGGTATAAAAATATCAGTAATAAAGGACAAGCCAAAAATAACTGAATGTCATGAAGCAAAAATGGGGGCAAGTGCCCCCAATTCTCACTGTAATTACTCTACTGATTTCAAACTTATTTCCATAAATGAGATTATTTTCATTGAATTAACTTTCCAGAGAATTATTTTTTAAAACGACTAATTTTGAAGATGAAAAGCTGAATCTATTGACTCATTTTGAAAAAAAATTGAGTGGCAGGGCAGGGTAGCGAAGTAGTACGTGAATATGTTCCAGATATATAACAATCGTTACAAGTCTACAATATTATTATAGTAAGAGTGCAGTCTTGGGCACAGTAACGACTATAGCGTGGACAAAATGACAAGGATACATTCACAGTGGCTATAAAACTTTAATATGCTAAATGGAAATAAGATTAGTGTCCACCATCTTCCAACAACTTCATAGCTGAGGGCACCCCGCTCTGAATACGGGCACAGTAGAGAAACGTGGCGTAAGCAAGAGCTCTTTACTGTGGCACGGACAACAATACGGGCATGGAGGCATCATCCGCGCTGGCTGGCAGAGTTTAATATTAACGGTTACTCGTTACATATTTCACTCGATATTTTGTTATGGCCTAAATTAATAATATTTATTTTAATAAAGTATTCATTTTATTATAATCACATAATGTACGTATACATATACAAAAATTACAATTTCTTTGCTGTCGATTCGTTTGAGCAAATATGATCACAATGCCGCATATATTTTTTCTCTTAAGTGGCCAAACCCGGACAATCACACAAATTAATTTTTCCTCTTTATTTTCATAAAATTGTTTACTTAAGTACTTTTTCGTCGCATGTTTCACATACTTTTGAAAATTTATCCGCGATCTAATTATAACACATTTTGGTACATTTCGATTTTGTTCGGAAACAAAATGCGTACATATGCTTCCGAGAGACAAAACTCGCCTAAAACAGTGATTGGTAGCGATTCGCAAGGATAGCTTTACTCCTTCGAAACACTCGTGTGTTTGTAAGGAGCATTTTAATTCTGACGATTATGCGTTACCAAAGGAGTCTACTACAGAAAATCGTAAAGTAACAATCATGCACATTCGTTGTTTTCATCATGCTCATGCTTGATATAACCTAACTTTAATGACATAAGACACCTCTGATAGGTACAATAATTTCTCTTCTGAGCAAGTAAATTATTACTTTCCCATTCTGTCATCATTGTGATAAATGTTTTTCATCTAATTTTTATAAAAAGTCACTAAAAACCCGCGTTAAAAAACCATAATAAACATTAACATTCAGTGACATGGACCTTACCCTACCCTAGCGCCTCTCGTGGTGAATTCAAGCGCGGTAGCCCTCATTATCATAATATACTAGAACCACTTTCTAGAGCAGTACGAAAGTGTTAAAAATAAAACGGTTTTAAATAGAAAATAAAAGGTAATCCATCCTCTTCATTACAGCAAATCCTCATCCAAATAAGGCAAATGTCACTTAATTATTTGTCAGTGGCAGCGCAGCATTTTAATAGATGAACATTTGACTCATTATCCTTAAAAAAAAGCTGCCAACAATCCGCGGTATGCACTACAAACATTTACAAAGATACCGATATTCAATCAGCCCGACTCTTATTACTATTAGTTACGTTACGTATTACTATCTAATTGTATCAACATTTATACAATTACAGTAGAGTTGCCTTCAATGCCAATCTACTTCTTTGATCGTAAACTAATGTCCAAGGTAGGTCGCGATCTTAGGTCTTTAATAGTTACAGCAATTTTAGAACCCCCGCTCTATTTCGCAAGTTTAAAAGTACTTTTTTTTGTTTAGAAATACCGTTAATTGCAAATCGTCTTGTTCTATATCTGCATTTGTATTCGCATTTATTTATAGCTTCATAAAAAGTTTCTACATGCATTGCTTAACAGAAAAGTGGCATTCTAAGATAGAATCCCCTTTAGTTCAATAATAGTAATAGTAATATCTCCTTTATTGCTTAACAAATAAATAAATTTCTGTATGCGAGAATCCATCTAATTTATAAGTTATGTTTTAATCTTAAATGATGTAATTTTTTTTTTTTTTTTAAATTGTGTATTTTATTATTTACAATTACAGAAAAATTGTTGAAATGTTTGACGGTTTGTATAAAGAGAGGTCACCACTGCTTCCAATTTGATTCGTATTCGCACGATATTTCGAAAATAAGAGGTATTACCAAATATTTTCTTACACAACAAATACAGATATAAAATAATGAGAATACAGTACCTCTTTACTGAATGTCCAGACAGTTCAAGTCCAAAGTGTTTATACTGCTCATTACTGAATTTAAACACTAATTATATAATCTTTAACAGCGTTGATGTGTATAATTTATATACAGGGTGTCCCAACCAAAAGTAGGCACTCTGAATAACTTTGGAGATAAAATTTTTTTTGAAAAATTGGTAAAACATGTCGACCTTGTTTCTAGGGGGGGACATCATATTTCAATGTAATACTTGTATATCTATCATCATCCATCTACCCTACACGGCCACCCCCTCAAAAAATTCAAATGGCAAGGGAGGTCGAGTGATACATCTTTTGAAAGGTCTTTCAATTCCCTACATAACTGTGTATTTTTTTTTAAACTTTCATCGATTCGTTCTTAAGGAAAATAATTTTATTTTTGATGATTACACACAATCGAAATCGTTTAAAAAATCTAAAATACAAGGCACTGGGTATTGGAATTTATAAAAAAACTACATTTTTTAGTGCTCTCAAATCAACACGAATTTTTTCGACAAAAAACACTTTCCTTGTCCGTTTACTTTTAGAATAATAAAACACTCATAAGTATTTGATAGTCCTTGAATATTAATTTGTTCACAACCAATTTTAAATCGAGATACATTTTACCAGAGTGAGTTCTCAAAATGGTTTATACCCTTCAGGAGAGAATAGAAATTGTCAGCATTTATTTTAAAATCGATAACTGTGCTAGAGCTACGGAGCGCATATTCAATAGAAATCACCCAGATAGAAGGGTTGGTTCTCAGTATGTTTTACAATTATTGACAAAATTTATGGAAACAGGTTCTGTAGGAAACAAAAAGTATGAACCTCAGCGACCGATTAGGAATGAAGCAGTTGAAGTGGCAGTTCTGGGTCATTTGCAGATGGATAATACTCAATCGATCAGGATAGTAGCTGAGGCTTCCGGTGTATCACGAAGCAGTGTTCATCGAATTGTAAAGGCCCACAAATTTCATCCATATAAATTTAAATTGGTACACGAATTAAACGAAGATAATCCCAATCGACGCGTCCATCGGGCCGATCAAGCCGTCGCAACGGCTTGAATTCTGTGAGATTTTTAGTGAACAATTAAACGGTAATGCCAATCTACTGTACAATACGTATTTTTCTGATGAACCGACATTTCAGTTAAATGGGGAGGTAAACAGGCACAATTGTAGGTATTGGAGTGAAACCAATCCACATTTGTTCATGGAAACTCATACCAAAACGCCTCAGAAGTTAAATGTTTGGGCTGGCATCTTAGAGGAACATATTGTCGGGCCATTTTTTATTCCTGACAATTTTAATGGCGAAAGGTACCTCGATCTATTAGAAAATAACATCGACCAAATGATTACCCAAATCCTCGAAGAAGACGATAATCTTTTAGAGGGCGAACTGTTTTTTCAACAGGATGGGGCATCCCCACATTTTGCTATAGCAGTCTGTCAATTTTTGGATAATCGGTTTCCTGAGCGATGGATTGGAAGAAGAGGTCCTGTGGAGTGGCCCCCTAGATCACCAGATTTAACTCCCTTGGATTTCTTTCTGTGGGGACATTTGAAATCGAAGGTATTTGCAACAAAACTCGCATCTCTGGAAGAGTTACGTGAAAGAATTGTTCGAGAATGCCGTTTATTGACTCCAGATGTGTTCAGAAATGTTCGTACAGAATTTCAAGACAGATTATACTACTGTATGGAAGTCGGTGGGGGTCATTTTGAACAATACAAACGATAATTTAAACTGCTTCTTTTATTTTTATTTCCCGAACCTAAAATAATGAAACAATTATTTCTCAGGAACGAATCGATAAAAGTTTAAAAAAATACACAGTTATGTAGAGAATTGAAAGATCTTTCAAAAGAAGTATCACTCGACCCCCTTTGCCATTTGAATTTTTTGAGGGGGTGGCCGTGTAGGGTAGAGGGATGATGATAGGTATACAAATATTAGATTAAAATATGTCCCCCTTGGAAACAAGGTCGACGTGTTTCACCAATTTTTCAAAAAAATTTTATCTCCAAAGTTATTCAAGGTGCGTACTTTTGGTTGGGACACCCTCTATACGTTTAACGGTTCACATTTACGGTTCAACACAATAAAGTCATGATTCGTACAAGTCGTCTAATAAGAAGAGTGTTATCTGTAAACAATATAGTATATAAAAAATACAAGCAGCATTTGAAACCAATAATTTGGGTGACCTTAACATTATTTTATGTGCATATTTAGATTGTACTGTTAAGTAGCGAATTAACATAATTCTAAAGATGGCACCGCGTTGGCCGCAAGGTAATATAGTGTCTAATATATGGCATAAATTTAGATAAGTAGAGGTAAATAAGAGTGTTTTTCCACAACAGAGAGTAGAAGTCGGTTTATATGGTGTCAAAATTGTGACAGAAGTAAAACATTTCATCCCTACAGTTAAAAAAACTCCCTAAGGAATTTCCATTCCATACCCAATAATAAAACGAATATCAGAATTCTTATTTATTAACATTGATAATACAGTTTATTTCAAACTTATTTACAACATAAAAAACGTAGGCTTCTTCGATCCCTTTACCGCCATCAAAGAAGCAGACATTTTATATGTTGCAAATAAGTTTGAAATAAACTTCTATAAAAAAATAATAAAATAGTTATTGGGTATTACAAAAGTGCTCTTTCAAAGCTAATATGATGATAATAATAATAAATAGCTACCTGTAGATCTTTATATTTTATATTGTTATTATTATCTGAATGTGCTAGAATAAAAGTTTTAAGCATAATACAATGAATCAAGAACAACATATCAAAGAAACTATTAAAGCAACTACTTAGTCTAGGAGCAAGAGCTGCATTGAATTAAATAAGTGTTCTTAGTATTAGAAGCGAAAAAAATATATTGAGAAAAATATTAACTCATCAAAAAGGAAAATTTTCAGTGAAGAAATGATTTCCTCCAGTTACAATACAGAAAATGAAAACCCCTACTCCGATATATATCTACTTTCATTCCTCTGAACTCGTCAGGGAAATGTATTCTCAGAATTATTGAAATTATTATTCGAAGGAATTTCACTAGTGGAACATTTTCATTACTTGGAGTTATAGTCTTTGGATCATAGTTGCGTCTTGTAGTACTTGATCTGCTATATTTGTTTTATTTTACACGAAATTTTCTACATGGCCCTTCAACTGCCATCGAGTTCATCCTCTTCAACGCTTTATAACCGTAATATTTGCTCCTGTAGTCACCAATAGAGTTGCTGAAATGATAGAAGACAGAGGCGATTGGTAAACATTCGGTATTGTAATTTTTAATGCATGTGGTACTATTTTATCATAATTTCATGGGGATTTAGACTTACTCCCGGGAGCTGGGAGAAATGCTTTAAAAAATGGACGCATCTGGAAGAATCCCGGATCCCTTTATTAATGAAACTGTATATTAAATTTCATTAGAGGCGAAGTTTGTAGTCCAATGAGTACACTCTTCTCAGTCTTCTCATGCATGGGACAGAAAGAGAATTATGCATCAATGTTGCCTCATTGTACGTTGTGTTTGTGAAGTAAAGATGGCACGCCCCATCATATTCCTTCTTTCCACACACAGTTTATTGTTCAGATACTAGGTGTATAGGAAAATTCTAGCGATTTGCAAATATTTTCTTTATCTAAAACTATAAGAAAAACAAAGAAAGAGATAGTGAATTGGCCACCCGGGGTAAATTATCCTAAACCCCTCAAAAACTACGAAGTTGCGAGCACGACCATTGGTATGCAATTAGTAGCGGGGCAAGTAGTAGCCAATAAATTGTTTATCTTTAGATCATGCGCTGCGATGGCCCGCCCTTCATCAGATCATAGCAGGTAGCCGATGATACTGTTGGTGGTGTTTTGGTTAGTACATTTCAAATTGCTGTGGGGCTATAATTGTTATTTCTGTAAATAACTACGTATCCCAGGATATTTCGAGAATTTCTAGTTATTTGATACATAATTGTTTTTAAAATGCATCAAAAAAACTCAGTGGCATTTCTTTGAGTAATTTTTGGCCATTTGGCGTGAAAGTAAACTGGCATTCTGCTATTAAATAAACATAAATTAACAAATATTCTAACGAAAATAATAGATTTAAAGAAACGTATTAAAAATAAAACAAATCAATATTTTTTCTAAATGTTACTTTATAAGGGGCTCAAAAATGTCGTCCTGTTGCGCCTGACAATAACCTAATCGGTGATAAAATTCGTTCCTGACATTTAAAAGCATGTCAGGAGTCACACTCTGTAGAGAAGCAACAATTTCAGCACGTAACTCTTGCAAGTCACGCCCTCTCTCGTATTCATGTTTATAATTTGCGAGGTTGCATATCCCCAGAAAAAAAAATTGTTAGACGCCAAGTCGGGGGAACTTGGTGGCCATTTTATTGTGCCTCTTCCACTTATAAGACGATCGGAAAAAGTGTTGTCTAAAAACTCTTGTACCCTTCTTGCATTATGAGCAGAACAGCCGTCTTGCTGGTACCAAATCTCCCCGAAGTTGACGTCAAGAGCTTGAACAGCCGGAATAATATGATTCTGCAAAATGTTTAAATATTTGGCGGCATTTAAGTTACCGTCAATGAAAATAGGACCAATGACATGATCACCTAAAATGTCGGCCCACACATTTATTTTTTGTAGATATTGAGTACGTAATTTCACACTCAAATGTTTATTTTGCCTGGACCAATATCAACTATAGAAAGATTATGCCGGTCATGTATGGAAAATTTCTTGGGTAGTCATAATTTTGTAGCAGTGGTACTTATTTCTTTTCAGAATTATCCGCACTGTTCATTCTTGTACACCAATTTCTTGCAAGATTTGTCTACTCTAACAAGGTGCATTTACCTCGACGAAACTACAAACATTAGTTTCCCGCCTTTTCCGATCTTAACTTAAGTAAACTGTAGGCTCGTCTTCGTCATTTAAATGACTACATTTTCTGCAATTTGCCGCACATCCCACAGACTCAAACTTATGAATGATGTTTAATACAGTTTGAACCGTCGGGCAGGACGGTTTTCAAATGTAAAAATGTATCGCCCGATAACTCCCTCAGCAGTATTACCGCCGTAATACCACTTGATCATTTGCACTTTTTCTTCAGTTGTATAAACATACATTTTTTAAGTTAAAGCCAGTTTAACTTATCACGCTAATGACGGACGAAATAATAAAAGGAATGAGACAACAGCAACGTGAGAGCAGTTCACCACGTGATCACAAAATTGTTTATTGCAGTGTTGCCAGATTGTGAAAGTGTGATTATCAGAAAGTAATAACGAAATTACCAGATTTTAGGAAAAATTATCAAATACTTCAAATAATACTCCAATATCCAAAAACTTTATTATAAAAAAATAAATAAACAAAAGTAAAACAGTTACAAGTAAGTATATTGAATAGAAACTTTTCAAATAATAACAATTGGCTGTCAAGTTCGACTTCAGGAATTATATTATCATCTTCATTTTCGTCTATATTTTACTGAACTTAATAAAATACCATTTATTATGTTCGTTATTAATTGATTTTTGGTTATAGGTTTGATCTTTTTGGTTTTGATTAAATTACGTTAATCTTTGAAAAAATGGAACAGTATTCATTGCATATTATGCACTTTACATGAAACGATTTTAGTTATTTCTCAAGGTGTAAATAATTTAATAAAAAAAAGTGACGTTCTCAAAAAATTATAGCAGATTATGCCATTATTAGAGGCTCCATTAACAACTACCAGTTAAAATTCCAAATTTTAGATTTTGGTAATTACCAGGCATCTGGCAACACTGTTGTTTGTTCTATCTACAATAAACTTAGTGTAGAAAGAGAAGGGATCAGATGTGGAAGTGATGTGATGACTCAGGACTGGAGGCGTACCAGATCACATGTGGAGGGGATACGATGAGCCGGAGAAATGCCCTCGTTACTTCCTAAACACAATAACGCAGAAAAAGGCAACAGTGATACACAGTCTTTTTTTGTCGCATACATGACTTTGCTATAATAGGTTATAAGTTATATTATAAATACTGTTTTTCTTAAATCCATAAAAAGAATGTTACTTAAAATGGCAGACAATGAAGAACCCATGACCAATGCCAAAACTTGATGATAAATATCGTTTCCTAATTGAAAAGAAGTTGGTTTATTGCAGAGTAAATAAAAAATATCAAATGAATGTATCATTTATATATTAAAAAATGGGGAAAAAAACTTCAGTAATGTTTATTGAAACAATGCATGAACAAATATAATGATTTTGTTATGACTTTAAGTAGTGGTGGTTGCACAAGTCATGGGTCACAATTAATGAGTTCTATGCATAGCAACCCATCTCGCCCCTACATCAAATACAATTCTTAAACTGTAAATCCCATACTCTCGAATTTAATGGTTGATAAATGTGCAAAGTAATTAGCGTAGACAATTGCTTGCTATACTTTTACTGGCAATTTAACTGTTGTTATAACCCTGTACTGGAGCCTACGGAAATTATGGTAATCCAACGGTCAACATAGTTTTCGCAACTTGGTAGTTACTGTCACAGTCGAGGCTGCACAAATTTTCTATATAAACAACTGGGACTGGGATAATAATATTAACAAAATGTAAATATATTTCAATTTACCAAACTTATCATCGGAGTGCTCTTAGAGGTTGCCAGAAATTCGGAGAAACAAAATTTCTATATTAGCTAATTGGTAAAATGGCAAAGGCAAAGTTAAAAAGAAAAGTGAAGCTGCGACTGACCTATAGTATTTTTTCTAAAGTATTTTCCGATCTGTTTCGTCTCAATTTGGCTACCCCCCGTCGAAATAAGTATGATAATTTTATTATCAGTAAATTTTCTAGTGAAAACAGTAGTCTCCGACTTGGCGACGTTCACCTTCACCTTCCACGCATAGTATTTCGACGCCCATACGGGAACTGCAGAAAGGAGAACACGTATGGTTTATAATTTTGGCACGAGAACAGACCCAAACGGTATCTACATTATTTTTCATCTAGTACAGATATTTCTCCAAATAGGTGTAGACAATAATAACAAACACTATCTGATTAACATGTCTACCTCACTTACAGTGACTAACAAAATAGTAGTAAAATACTTTTAATTGATGAAATATATATTAATTCCAGATTAGATTATCGTGCAAAAAGTATAATCGAGACAGCCTCCAATAAGGAGAATGTGGAGTTTGCCAAGACAATCTTCCTTTTCATGATTTGTTCAGCATTTGGTAATTTTTGTGAAGTTAAATTGTTACCCTGGATCACTCCCTATAATCCATCGTTTTTATCCTTCACCTGTTCATCTTTCCACCTTTCCTATCTAAATCCTAAAAATACGCGTGCTAATTTAATAGTATTATTTATTATTATTGTTTATTTGAAATGAATATGCAATAACTATATGTATTATTATAGTGTAAGCAATATTATGATGTTTCATATTATTTAAGAGTTTATGTAACTCTGTAGCTTCGCGTTGGTTTTGTCGAACAATTGAATATCACATGTTTTTATGTCGAATCACGAAATATTTTATACAGTGTGGAAATTAGGTAACGCATAAATTCAGTAATTCCGTTGATATTAAATTTTTGAAAAAAATCTCGAAGGGACATAGCGATTTTAACTTCAGCAAATATTTTCAGTCTATTTTCAGTTTCTTATGTCATTTATTTTTTTTAAGTTATGACGTCATCGACTTTTTTTTAAATGACAACCTATATTTATTGATTTTGGTAGTAGTTTTTATTCCGGTTCCGACCATATAAAATTTTCAATATGTTATTATTGGAAAAAAATTGAGAAAAACAGTCTTAAAGTTCAAATAATAAAAATTCATTAAATTGGGTAAATTTATCTAGTTGCCGGTGTATCACATTAGTTACGGCTGTCAGAATTACACAATTTATAAATGTCACAATAGAATAAGTGTTATTATTTTGCTTTTTCTAAATTAGAAAAACTATTTTATTAATAAAAATGGTACAAACAGCGACAAACAGAGAATTGAAATGTTAATAATGATTGGTTATGGCGACAGAGCTAGAACACATCAAGAAGTGTGTCATCTTTTTAGAGAAAAATACCCGGATCAGCCTATAAATCAAACAACAATTAGTAGGATTGAAAAAAAAATTTCGGGAACATGGCGTTGTAAAGTACCTTCCAAAAACTGGACGACCGGCGACATTACTCACGAAGTTATCGTTATTACTAACTTTGAATTGAGCAGATAATAAATTTCTAGTTCGATTTTTCAACTATTTGTATAATTACAAAATAAAAACGAATGTGCCGTCGACAACTTTCCGTCAAACTTAGGCAAATAGATAAATTTTGCCAATTTAATGAATTTTTGTTATTTGAACTTTAAGACTGTTTTTCTCGATTTTTTTCAAATAATAACATATTGAAAATTGTATACGGTCGGAACCGGAATAAAAACTGCTACCAAATTCAATAATGAAAAATATTAGGTTGTCATTTAAAAAAAAGTGGATGACGTCATAACTTAAAAAAAAAATGACATAAGAAACTGAAAATAGACTGAAAATATTTGCTGAAGTTAAAATCGCTATACCCCTTCGAGATTTTTTCCAAAAAATTAATATCAACGGAATTACTGAATTTATGCGTTACTTAACTTCCACACTGTATAAAATATTGTAATATTAAATTGACTATGCTCAGTTACAATAGGTCTCCATATTTTATCTGTTCTGTGGGTCTACATCTTTGATGCGGTGCGGTGTTGTCATATTTAGTTCATGGCAGGGACTTAAAGAAGGCTGTGACGCAACCCATGTACCCATTTGAAATTTTTGAACGGCAGGCTCTACAAAGGAGGGAAAGGGGGTAATGACAGCAGAGGGTTTTATGTCAAAGGATGGTTTCCTCAATGAAAATCGACATATTTCGGAATTTTTCTATGACTTCATTTTTTTCAAGAGTTATTCAAGGTATTTCGTTTTAAACAGGACATCCTGTATAAATGTTTATTCTTTTATGATTTATTAAAAATTTTATTTATAGTTTTATTGGATCCAACCCTGTTAAAACACTGAGGTAGTCAACTTACAATTAGTACTCATTTGAATATTCCATTGTGTTGACCAAACATTGGTCATATGTACTGTTTTCCTTTATTTCATTTTTGTTTTTTTAGCCCTTCTTGTTCAACCCAACATTTTTTTCATGCTGTAATATTATTTTAATTCTCTAAATCAGTTCATTCACAGAATTTGTATTACGACCGTGGTACACTCAACGAGAGCGCTTTACACCGTTCACAAAAAAAAATAATAAATGCTTTCCCAGTAGCTAATAAATTCAGGAAACACTCGTACACAATGATGGTAAATAGCTCGTTTAGAACGTGTCGCATATTGCAAGAAAAGCAATAACGAAATAGTTGATAGTAGGTGGGATAGAATAAAGTAAGGCTAACCTTGATTGCGAAGAATAGCAAACAATCCTTGCCATATAACGTGGGAAAATGGAGTAGAGGAGAATCTCTTGGATAACTAAACGATTAGTGTCCCGCAGCTATGGTGTCGAAACATATTTAGATCATAAAATCATTACAACACGCCGATGTACACCATCTCAAAGTCGGATTACAGGGAGTGTAAAAATGCTTTTTCAATATGTCAGAATGTGAGGAAATCAATAAATGTCAAACGTCAGCAAAAGAAATGTTGAAAGTATACATATTCGATGTTTGTCGATTTCCTTGTTACGACTGGGAAGCCCTTCACGATCTTTTTAATGGCATTTGCTTTTTCTTTAATTAACATGCAATAATTAAACCGGAAATATTATACCATATTTTATTGCAATCGGAAATAAACTCTGCTGTTCTGTTGTGGACCGTATCAGTTATTAAAATTATTATGGAAGTGTGAGGATACGACAATGGGCTGAAGTTGTCAGAGTTCATAAATACTGATGTATAGAGACGTGTGTCAGTTAAAATGGGCAACATGTGGAGCACTTATTATAATTTTTTCTAATGAATTATTTAAAGAAACTTCTATTTTTTAAGTTTATTCTTGATTTTGAACTTATTGTTCCATAAAACAAAAATGGTTGCAGTTAGCCATAGGGGTGTACTTACAAAAAAATGTTCATTTTTCATTTTACATCACATCACATCCGTTTGAAAAAATTGAAAACATTCAATTTAAAAAGTTCTTAATTGAAATATACCTTTTAGCCACCCTGTACATTTTTAGGAAAAAAAATGATTAAAAAACATTATATAGATGTTTCGTAACTAGTATTCACATGTTTTTCTTAAAACCCATAATTGTGACTAGTGATTTTTTCAATATGCATCTGCTGATGATATTATTTCAACAAAAAAATTCATTACATCCAAGTGGTTGGGAGGTAGTCAATAATAATATAGGAATAAATAGAGCCTAGAAAGAGCCTTCAAAAAATGTACTGATATACATAGCATTTTCTATTAAAAAAAAAGCTCTCGAAGTCCGACGCACTATTGCTCTACTCTGTATATCGTTATTAATTTTTAATAAGTTAAATTTTGAATCACGCATTGTGCCAGTCTAAGAATTAAAAGAACATAATAGTAGCACTCCTATAAGATTTACGTTGACCAAATATATCATATGTTCAGTTTAAATCTATTATATTGATTCTGAAATTTATAGACCAAGTTTAGACAACAATACTTTATTGGCGTTCCAAAGTGATTTAGTGTTATTATATTCATATTCATGTAATACATTTGTTATGTAGGGAGACTCATTTTTTTATTTAATCAGGACAATCTTCTTTGTCTGTTTTTTTTAACTTCCCGCTAAGAAAATTGAAAATTTTCAGAAATCGGGAAGTTATTGGTTTCACCGCGGTTTTCTAAAATCGAGTTTTTGTCAGATCTCGACGTTTTGAGGTCCTAAGAAGCTATTCTGTCTATTCCCACGATGGTGTCTGTATGGCTGTATGTATATGTGTGTGTATGTGTGTACGGTGTATCTAAACCTGTCATAACTTTTGAACGGCTTGACCGATCGAAACGCGGTTTGCGGTATTCTAAAGGGGTTGACTCAACTTAGATTTTCTGAAAATTAGAACCGAATCGGCCCGGTAGATGTTGAGAAATCTCAAAAAAAAAAATTTCAAAAATTTGTTTTTTTGGAATATCTTTTAGACTACTGAGCCGATCAATTCCAAAATCTAATCAGCTCTTCTGCTTATAAAACAACGTCGATCGTCGCAAACCGCATCAAAATCGGTTGATTCGTTCGAGAGATATCGATTACGAATAACTCGTAAAAAAGTGTTTTTTTTGAAATAACATTCAAAATTCCTGTCGAATCGATTTTTAGTACTAAGATAACTTTTTGTACTCAAGAAACTGCGTTGAATTCCGTAAACCGCATCAAAATCGGTTGATTCGTTCAAGAGATATCGATTTTTGGTACTAACAACTTTTTGTACTTGAAAAACTGCGTTGATGCTGTAAATTACATCTCGATTGGTTAATTTGTTCAAAAGATATCGCAGTTCAAAAATTACATAAAAAGTGTTTTTCTTTTAATATAACTTCAAGATTTTTCACCTAATCGTAGAGCTGAAAAATGTATGTGTATAATATTTTGAGCTCGGAGAGATTTTTTGAGAGGATCCAACTCAATTGGAGCCGAGGTCTTTAGTCAGCTTAGTTTCTTTTTAATCCAATCCTATCAATAATAATAAATATTTATTAGATTTTTTAATTATTATTATTATTTATTCTTTTTGACAATATACAACCAAACGAGTGGAATATTTCTAAATATTGTTCTACTCACCACATGTGATTGTGCGATTACCTGATTACTGATTACCTGCAACAAATGGTCAATTATTAGTCTTGACATATACACGTTATTTAATGTGTTACAAAGAAAAATACAATCATTATATAAACCTCAACACTGAGTGTTGTTTTTTACACTTAGATATGATTCGCATTACAAGACAAGGAAAACTGGTTATTATACAAATATAGGTATTAGAAATACTTATGTATTTACACAGTAACAGATTGTATCTTATTTTATTCCTTCTTGTCAGGAGCGTCTCAGCAAAGCAAACAAGGCGTGAACTTTTTTAATTTGTCCGCTAATAGCCATGATTAATATGTCAACTAATTCTATCAGAGATAAAAATATCTAAATACCCAAGGTTGTTTAGCTTAGAAAATACAATGAGGGGAACGATAACAATGCTCTCTATATATGTATGAGGATTTCTTAATCACTATTTAATTTAAACGATGTGACTTTATTTTTAATACGTGTAAAAACAGCAGCCAAAGTCAGCTGCTAAAATGCCCGATTATGCCCGAAATAACATGGGCATCATGTCAGTAGGGTACACGCAAATATTACAAAATTAATAAAGACAGATGTTTACAGACTGCCGTTTTACATTCATTATCTACCAAAAGACCTGAGCGTAATTATAACAAGGATTAAACAAGTAAACCATGTATTTTCACATGCTGATTGTTAAGACACTAGTTTTTCAACATTTAGGGATACGCACTTACATATACTTACGTCAGATCCGATTAGAAAATCTCTCCAATTTTGAGAAAACAACTTATCCATTCAAATTCTAATTCTGGTATATAGCTAGCCCATCATCATCATAATGATTTCCTGTTCTAAGGGTTGACTCAGTTGAGAGCTTAATGTTGAAAACAATCTCTTATTTTAATTAATTTGATTTGAGAAAATTACCTTTCCTGTCGGCTTATAATTTCAGGAAAATATTATAAATTCACCACCCTTAAATACTGTATCTTACTTACTTACAAATCACAAGCAGGGCCTAATAATAAGAGCCTCTTATACACTGTGTCCAAAATAAGAATGCACAGCATGGGCATCTTGGAAATGGTAGGAGATACGAATTGTACTTTCTAATAAACTTTAACGTGACAATGATATTTTCGCTCTCCGACGTTTTATGATCGTGGAACCATCATCAACTTCTTTTTTTAAATACGGACCTGGATTTTTTTACAGATTTTGAATGCATTCTTCATTCTAAACTCATCTATGTATTACACATAGTGCTTACAACATGTTTTTCTCTAGTTATAGTCGTTACTAGGATTTATGTAGTACGGCCTTTACTTTGAAAGTTGCAAATAAAATGTATTAATTATTTCAGCCTTCAGCAACGGAAAATAAGGCAAGAAATAAATTTTAAATCGTTTATTTTTAAATACTGATTAGGAGCAAGCAAATCGGCAAATCCGATCTCATAAATGTGAACACTCTAAATTCAAAAGTAATACCACGACTTCGATTAAAGATTATTTCATTTAAACTGATAAAAGTCAAGCAAAAAAAATATGCTCAATGTGCTACACGTTGAGTTACCTTTTTTTAGTGATAAGTAGGCTGGTAAAAACAATGATTGTTTGAGTTTAACGACCTGTGATATTCATAAATAGTCGTTGTTTCATCTTGTTGTCTTTATACATATTTATACTAATTGATTCGTTTTCGAATGAAGAAAAATTTGATATGGTAACATGTTACATTTTGTGCCACCGAAATTATGTTGATGCTGAGAATTTGTATCTCGATAGGTACCCAGAAAGAAGACAGCCTGATTAAACAATTTTTAGAAGGTTGGTGTCAAATCCTAAAGAACACGGTTCTTTCCGAAAACCCATTCGGTCTCGACAAAAACCATGTAACGAAGAGAAAGTAAACAGTGTGTTGTTGACAATTATTGAAAATCCACGTGTATCAACTAGAGAAATTGAACGAGCTACTGGGATATCAAAATCCACGTCCAGTTTTATTTTACGAAAACATCGGTTTCATCCTTATAAATTTAGAATTTGTCAAGGGCTTAGGCCAGGCGACGAAGAAAGACGCAGGACATTCTGTGAGTGGTATACTAGGAAATGCCAGGATGATGAAAATTTTCCTCATAAAGTAATTTGGTCAGACGAAAGTATGATCATTAATAACGGTATTTTTAATCGAAAAAAATACACATTATTGGTCCCGAGAAAATCAACATTTGTTCAGACCAGCCAGACACCAACACCGCTTTGGTTTTAATATGTGGGTTGCCATTTTTGGTACAAGAATTATAGGCCCTTTTATTTACCATGACTCATTGACTGCCCAACCTTATCAGAACTTACTTGACACTTATCTTGAAGACGCCCTAGACAACTTACCTCTCGCTGATTCCCAGAATTGTTGGTTCCAATAAGATGGTGCTCCAGCACATAATTCTAGGTCTGTTCGAGAATATTTATCCAATCGGTTCCCAGAAAAACGGATTGGCACTCATTCAACAGTATCCTAGCCAGCACGATCGCCGGATATGACACCGTTGGATTTTTTTCTGTGGGGATATATCAAAAACTTCGTATACAGACATAATTTTGAAAATGAACAAGAATTAGAGGCATCTGTTACCGAAGCATTTAACAGCATTACTCCAGAAATCCTAACTAGAGTTTTACACTCTACTATACGAAGATGCTATCTTTGTTTAGAAAATAACGGTTCCCATTTTGAACATTTATTAGAGGTTTGACATCCATGGTTTTAATAAAATCGATTGTTTATATCTGTGCAGTTGTTACTGATACATATGTAATTAATTTATTATTATTCAGTATTAAACCATTTGTTTTGTTAACTGATTATTATTTAACGTACTAGATGGACGAGTACCTGATAAATTGTATAGTCCATCCCACGTTAGTGCTGTATAGGTCGATTGGCTTACAATGATCAGTAGGGCGCAATTGTGAAAACACCGCTTTAAGTTAATTAATTTATTTTGAGAAATCTACTCCTCATCCTGCCAACTTGTAATTTTAGTAGAATATTACTAATTCATCTCTCTTTAATGTTATATGAGTCGAATCGGCTTACAATTTTCAGATAGGGCGCAACTGAAAAGACATACCCTTAATTCAATAAATGAATTTTCAGAAATCCACTCGTCTTGCCAACTTGTAATTATAGTAGAATATCCATCCCACTTTATAGCTATATAGGTCGAATCGGCTTACAACGCTCAGATAAGGCGCAATTTTTTTTTTTAAATAGCTCCCTGTTTGCCCCATGTACTTTTCAATATCTATTATTATATCTTTTATCTATTATCATATTTTATTTTATGGTCCCTAGTTTTGAAAATATGACTACCTGGGAGGAAGCTGTCCAAGTTACATAAAAAAAAATTACAATGGTTTTTGAAGTACTAAATGAATGCAGATTTGATTTTTACTAATTTACATCGGAACATGCATTACTAATAACTCTAAATCTTTATTGTGCATAATTTTTAAACCTTTATTCAACAGAGAATTATAATTCCTGCATGTCATCAGTTATATTGATGGATAAAGCGTTAGTAGTTTACACATGTTTTGAAAGTACTGGCAAGCTAAAATATTTACTGCCCTATATAAGCAAATAATTATTATTACTACACACATTACTTAGTATACGCACTCGACCTTGCCAGCGGGCATTGTTACCTTCGTATTTACTGAATAATTTTTCTTCCATTATACTAAATCTAATGGTAGCCTCGATTTATTCCCCGTGGAACAACAACAAAGAAATAGGAAGGCGAATAACTAGACAACCAGCTGTTACACATCTGATGAATTAATAAAAGACTATTATTGATAATTACAAAATCGTTTGTAATTCATTTGAATCAATTTGTGAAAGTAAAACGACAAAACCTAAAATTTACGTTCTCTGTGCGGTAGCTATTCTTAGATTTTTTTCAGTTATCAATTCGACACTGACACTAATTATTGGTTTTGGCCCATTGCGACTCTAAACTGGGTGAGCTTCTTGGTCCACTTTCAAATTTCTTTGTTCGAATATATTTTCGAAAAGGATCCAATTAATTGTGTTAATTATTCATTTTTATTCGTTATATAAAGTATTTCTATAGTTAAGTGCTTACTAGTTCATTTTTGGATATAAAATCATTTCAGCAATACAAATATTTTGACATATTAACGTATTTATTTATATGCAATAACTAATAGCTATTTGTACAACAAGGGACGAAAGTTTAACATCTGTTTTTTTGCCATTACTTAACCTAAAAACTCATTGCCAACTTAACAACGCGAAAATCTCTTTAGATAGGACTAAAGAAAGTGAATAAACTTTATGGTTAATCGCTTGCAGCTTAATAAAACGTTTGAAAAAATTAAACCTTGAAATAGTAAAAATAATAATGGAAAAAAATTGCCTATAAGACAGGATCATCATCTTATAGATAATTTAGCGAACTGTTACAAGAATAATTGATTGTTAATGACAATTGACAACTACTGTCGATGATATTACCATAAATAATGCTAATGATGATGAATAATTGATTATACAGGGTGAGTCAATAGTGTGTTCTCCTTCGATAACCTTTGAACCGTTAGTGATACAATTTATTAAATACAAAAGTTTTTTTGGGTCAATAAGATCTATCACTTAAAATTATTGTGAAATCTATAGGGTGCTTAAATTTTCTGTTACACACAAAAAATACTTTTTTTAAATAGAACATCCTGTATATTTTGTCACCATTTTATTAAATGAAAAGAGTATTATACAGTGATATTTTGTTTTTTGGATTTGCATGCAACGTTGCCAAGTATTCAACATTTTCTGGAAATTTAAGGATTTATAAAGGTCCGTTTAATAATTTTTATTTACCTATGAAAACAAGCTGGGTAAGCAAATATTATACTATTCTTAGTTCATGCTACACGCTAAGTGTTAGTACCTTTTTTACATTATTCTATTTTACAGGGTGTCCATGACGGCATGTCAATTAATGCGAATTTCAAATGGGAAAAATTCTGTTTTTTTAAATGGAACACCCTGTATTTTTTTTCGTAGTTGGATTCCTCCTTCAAATTGCTTTCTTTTTAACACGCTTTTATTAGCTTCACTTGTATGTTTGTTAGCTTGTTTGTTTGTTTGTTTGCTTGTTTGTTTGTAACCGACTCTTTGGACTCGATTTTGACCCACTTTAAACGGACAGATTTAATTGAAACTTTGTACACTTACGAAGAACCGGTAACAATACAATAATTTGATAAGTTTATATCATTATCCTGATCAGGATCGCCAGTCCTTTCCTCACGTATCTTCTGCGTGAGAGCAAGAGGCTTAATATTGTAAGTATATTCCGTGATTTTCTGTTCGGTCGTTGGCCGAGCGGGCAAGTTTTAGTCGACGCGAAACGACGGCGTGAGTTCAAATCCCATGGCTGAAATAAAAAATTTTTTTTTTTTTCAGAAATATTGTTGGATCGTAATATGTTATAATATCAGCATCAATAAGCAATATAAATATAGTTTAAAAAAACTACAAAACACGCTTTCATAGCACATCAAACTAAAAAGTGAAAAATAAATATAGTTTAAAAAAACTAAAAAACACGCTTTTAAAGTACATCAAACTAAAAAGTGAAAAATAATTATTAATATAAACTGAAAACAATAATGAACGAAAAATACTAGTATTATTGTGAAAAAAGCGTGGGGCGCTTTGTGCCATATTTTTCGTATATCGAGCAACCCACGCTTTTTTCACAATAATACTAGTATTTTTCGTTCAGTATTGTTTTCAGTTTATATTAATAATTATTTTTCACTTTTTAGTTTGATGTGCTTTAAAAGCGTGTTTTTTAGTTTTTTTAAACTATATTTATTTGTATAACACTTCCTATACCTAACTGTTGTATTTTTGGAGATAATAAGGTTTTCTCTTTAACCTCACGATCATACTAAAAATTAATACAATTTTTACAAGAATGGCTTTGGAAAAACAAAAATTGCAGTCAGGCGAAAAATTATTTTCTATAAAATCGTAAAGGAAACAGTAATAGTAGCAAATTTATTGCACTTGAATGACAAAATTTATACCTCAACTTAGGTATGTACATAACAAAATAAAGGTGTAATTTTGAACGTAAACAGTAAATAGAAGAGAAAAAATAAAACAAGTTACAAAATATGCTTAACGTGACCTCCTAGTTGTAAATTACAAATTCTGACTCTATGAAGAAATGAGTCACTTACATTTTGCAACATGTTAGGCGTGATGGTGTGGAACGCTAGTCGAATTCTTTGCTGCATGTCTTCTCTTGTAGTTGGTGATGTTTTGTACACTAATTCTTTAATGTACCCCTACAAAGAAAAGTCCAATTTTGTCAAATCTGGCGACCTTGGTGGCCATTGAACTGGTCTTCCTTCACCTATCCAATTGTCACCAAATATAACATTTAAAAAGTTTCTTACGGCAATACTATAATGGGGTGGAGCTCCGTCGTGCTGGAACCACAGCCACTGTAAGACATTTTGAGGACACCCGTTTAACAATCCTCCCAGTATATTTTGAAAAAAATCGAGGTACATATTACCAGTCAAGTGACCATTAAAGAAATGCGGTCAATTACATATTCACCTACTATCCCTGCCCACACATTGAGTGACCATCGGTGTTGATTATCTACAGTTCTCGTAAAATGAGGGTTCATGGTATCATAGTAGTGTAAGTTATCTCTATTAACACGACCATTTTTATGAAATGTGGCCTCATCGGTGAATAGCACGAAATCAAAAAATTGCGGCTGTTGGTGAATCTTATTGAGTGTACACTCACAAAATGTTACCCTATGTTCGAAATCATTTGGCTCTAGTTCCTGAAGCAGTTGAATATGATAAGGATGATAGTTTTGTGTCCTCAATATTCTCGTTACAGAGGATTGACTTATATCAAGTTTTCTATTAATTTCTCTCGTACTTTTATGCGGATCTTCAACGACACTTAATGTAACTTGAAACACTTTTTTCTTCATTTGTTGCTAGTTTTGTACGTTCATGTTTTTCATAATTTACATGTCCATTTCGTTCAAACCTTTTTCGCAACCTTTCAAATGCAGAATTGTGAGGATGTCTTCGTTCTAGATAACGCTGAATATAAATTCTTGGTGCAAATAGCGGATTTCTCTCCACTTCGCCCAATGCATAAACCATGTCGATCAACTCTTCGTGTAAAAAATTCATAATTTATTTAACAAAAATAATTAACTCAGCTAGGAAATACAGAACAATCATTACCAAGTAAAATTAATTACGTGCAAACCACAAAATATCAGTTTGACAGCACAATTTTTGTTTTTCCAAAGCCATTCTTGATAAAATTGTATTAATTTTTACTATGATCGCAAGGTTAAAGAGATAACCTTAATTTTCTCGAAAACTTCAACAGTTAGGTATAGGAAGTATTGTACAAAAAAGAAAGCAATTTGAAGGAGGAATACAACCACGTAAAAAAGTACAGAATGTTCCATTTAAAAAACAGGGTTTTTCCCATTTGAAATTCGCATTAATTGACATGCCGTCATGGACACCCTGTAAAATAGAATAATGTAAAACAAGTACTAATACTTAACGTGTAGTATGAACTAAGAATAGTATAATATTTGCTTACCCAGCTTGTTTTCATAGGTAAATAAAAATTATTAAACGGACACTTGTAAATCCTTAAATTTCCAGAAAATGTTAAATAACTTGGCAACGTTGCACGCAAATCCAAAAAACAAAATATCACTGTATAATACTCTTCTTATTTAATAAAATGGTGACACGATATACAGGATGTTCCATTTAAAAAACTATTTTTTGTGTGTAACAGAAAATTTAAGCATTCTGTAGATTTCCCAATAATTTTAAATGATAGATATTATCGGCCCAAAAAACTTTTGTATTTAATAAATTGTTGTATCACTAACGGTTCAAAGGTTATCGAAGGAGAACACATTATTGACTCACCCTGTATGTATTAATGACGAACATTAATAAATACATTTCTGAAGATTAAAGCAGGTCATGTATCAACTAAACAAAAAATAAATTAGTAAATTCGTTCGTTTTAGCTTAATAGTGTTAAAACATATTCTATTTATTTAATTATACCATTGTAAAAATGATGTACTTTCTTAATTCAGTCTGTGAACTTTGTAAAAAATAAAACGTAACACCCTGTATATAAATAGGTACTGTAGGTTTCGTTCTGTTTCTTCATCCCTACAGTTACGATCCGCAGTTAAAAACAATTAAACACCTCTTCGTTTCTAGTTTCGGTGTCCAGTACACTTTATCACATGTACTTTGTGTTATGATGAAGAGATAACAATAGTTCAACAGTGTGTAGGTGTAGACGTTCAAACCAACATAAATGGTTATGTTAAAAGTGTGCCGTGAAGGCTTACAATGCGACCCGTGACCCCGGGTTCACCTAACAACCGTCCGTATAATTCGATGTCAACTGCAATAATTCGTGGATGTAAGCACAAATCTATGGGTGTTCCGACAGGCTTCCGCATTGGTTGAATTTAGGTCGTTTTAAAAATTTTAATTCATGTATGTATTCACGAGGTTCTGAACATCTTTTGTTTCTAAAGAAAAGAAATAATAATTCAATGCGTAGCTGTTGTTTTCGTTTATAGCGTGCAACGTGTTTTGAGGATTGAAAATAATGCATAAGTTTGTTGTTTGTACCATCGTTAAAGTTACCCAAAGCAAACCGTATTTGGTAAATAATTTTAATTTTTGGGATTATAATATTAATATTAATAATAATAATAATATCGGATATCAATCTGGACCACCCAGCGACCGGAGGTATAAGGTCACCCATCTATTTTATATGGATGACCTTAAACTTTATGCCTCCGGAGAGCGCGAACTACAAAACGCTCTTAGGGTGGTCGAAGAATACACGCGGGCAATTGGTATGGAGTTCGGGTTGGATAAATGTGCACTCGTCCACCTCAAGAGAGGACGATGCGGGAAATTCTCTGAAGATGCGCAGCTCGTAGACGGAAGCAACCTAACACATCTGGATGCCTGAAAGACCTATACATATCTGGGTGTGCAATAAAGGCATATCCAGGATGTAACACAAATAAAGGATTCTCTCCGCGGTAAGTATAGACACCGCCTCCGAAAGATTTGGTCTTCCGAACTTTCGGGGAAGAACAAGGTGGCTGCAACTAATATGCTTGCCGTTCCGGTTCTGTTCTACTTTTTCGGAGTAGTAAAGTGGACGGTAGATGAGCTGCGCCAATTAGACAGAGATACCCGCAAGATGATGAATATTCACAGAAGTATTCATCCTAGAACGTCCGTTCCTCATGTGCACCTCTCATGTCAGCAGGGGGGCCGAGGATTCTAGAGCCTGGAGTGTACGCATGGCAGAGTAGTACTGAGTATGGCATGTAACATCCTCAAGAACTCAGATCACCTCTTGCGGTTTGTAAAACATCACAAAACTGTAGGAGTGGCAGCAGGATTGATCAAGACAGCAAAGATATCAGCAGATGAACTCGGTCTCGCAATCGACACCAGGCGAGGTGGCCGGCGAGGTGCTGATGTAGAGTCAGTCACTTCAGCCAAATCGCCTGAAAGCCCGAATTAGAGCTGCCGAACAGGAAAATCTGCTTCGGCAGCACAACGATAAACCTCTGCATGGTGTCTTCTATAAGAACATGGAAACACTGGGTTTATCGACCAGGCTGACATTCGCCTTTCTAAGGTCAGTCGGGCTTAAGTCGGAGACCGAGGAATTCATCATGGCCTGCCAGGATGGTTTTATCAACACCTTGGTCCATCGTAGCGTGTGGCGTGTAGAGGTTCCTGATATCAATTGCTCAACATGTAATGTTCGCCTTCTCCTCCTAGTAACATCATCGAATTTACCACGACCAACTGTAATTTCTTAACACATTTCGCAAAACTCGCAACTCGTAATTACATCTTGACATCTCTTTAAGTTGTTGGCTTACATTTGAAACGTATATTTTCTCTGGACAAAAGTTCGTATTTTTCGATAAGTGAGCGTACAGTCAGAAGAAGATTCAAAGAAGTTTGTTTGAAGTCGTATGTGCCAATAAAAGCCCCAAAATTCCAAAGACGTTATCGAATAGCACGACTAGACTTTGCTCAAGTACATCAAAGTTGTAATTATCATTAATTGGTTCAAGTTTTATTCACGAATGAGAGCCGGTTCTGCGTAAATTCAATTGGCGGTAGAGAAAGATTGTATAGACGTCAAGGAGAACAAAATGCACAATTTAATTTTACTCCTAGTGTCCCTTTTGGTGGAGGCTCAGTTATGGTGAGAGGCAGCATATTTTTACGAGCATGCATAGAGTCGGTAGTGATTGATGGCGGCGCTTTAAGTGAAGATAGGTACATTAGGAATACTTTGCAAGACCATGTGGTACCTTTCGCACCACATATTAGGAAAAATTTCGTCGAACACAAGACAATGCTCGCCCACACGTCGCTAGCTGCGTAATTGACTTTTTAAACCAAGTAGGTATAACGAAAATTAATTAGCCTGTATGTTCTCCGGACCTGAATCCCACGGAACAAGTGTGGGATATGCTAGGCAAATGACTTAAGTCAAGAATTTCTGCTGTCCATAACACAGAAGACAAGAGCTGCTTTAATTGAAGAATGAGAGGGTTTGCCTCAAGAAATAATCGACGGCATCATCAGAAGTTTGTGATGATGGATGACTGCAGTCAGAAGGGCTCGTGGTGGAAATTTACGTTATACAAAAAATAATGAGTGCAATTTTTCTTATTTATGTTTAAAACAAAAACAAAAACGCTATTTTTTGTTATTTTTTTAACAGGCTTCAAAATGGCACAAAGTTTTACATAAGAAAAATAATACCCTAACATGATGTATCGAATGACAGCTTAACAGAAACCAATCATTTGCGTGAGCAACTTGATATTGATTTTTGGAACGCTCGTTATAACTATAATAACTAATTTTTGGTTATATTTTTAATAAGTGAAACTGTTATTGAGTATCATACATGTCCAGCCTTTCAAAATTTCAATCTGGAATATAAAATCAAATCAATTATTCTACCAATTGCATATTTTTACATTTCTCTCCTCGAAATTCGGGATTATTATACAGAAACACTACAGTTACTGTTATTAGACGATAAAACTGAAATAAATATCGGTAGACATTTCAAATATGTCTTGTATTAATTTGACGTGAAGATTGTTGTTTAGAACAACTCCAGAATTTCACTATCATAACGTATTCGAAGAATATAAGGCTTGGACTCTCGTGAGAGAAAAAAGCAAAACATTTTAATCAATTTATCACGCGAAAGGATGCTCTCGAATTTGCTATAACTTTATAATATAACCCGCGAACTGTAATTTTACACGTTATGGGATAGGTTTTGTCAGTGGCGTACTGCTCGTGTAGGTGCTTTTGACTATTTTTCAGTAATTATTATTAAGTTTTAAAAATCAATGTACATAATATGGTTTAAGTAAATTAGTTGCATTTTAAAAATCAATTAGGTACCGCGTTTGATTTGCCATTGGCTACTATTGCATTATATCACGCAACAACAATTTTAATTACAATTTAATTACCATGTCAGATGGAAACATTTTTTACTATGTGTGCAGATAGACCAATAATAGTCACCAATACCCCATACTATGAATGTACCATAAATAAAGTCAATAATACCGTTTAAAAGAGGGCGAAATTTTGAACTACTTTAATGAATGTTCATTGTTTCAAGTGTACTAATCTTACAAAGTTAGGACTATATAAAAAAAATTGCTGAAATCGATTCAAGAAACAGTAGAAGAATATCGTAAACTCGCAAAGGTGTCCATGAAGAAAAACCTCTTTCAACAACAGCAATATGAAGATACAGTAATGGGTAACTGTTTGTAACCTTTCATGGCCAACATTTTCAAGAACTGATTCGAAATAGAGATAAAAGAAGAATTAGAGTATTTCCTCGGAGTATGCGACATTTTTGTAGTGTTTTATGCGAAAGTTACTGTCGCACAGAAAACTTTGTAATAAAGTTAAATTGTAATATAATTTTTGTATTTTAAGAGATACAGGAACGATTCTTTAATGAAATTTGATGGCAAAATAAATATCCGTTAAATTATTTTAAGGCTCCAAATTCTGAGAGATTTTTTTGCACCTTTTTAAACATAGGAAATGTAATAGTGCACTTTATGTCGCTTCGTATTTGGTATAAATGAGAATATAAGTTTATTTATGACCCTGTTAGTTAGGCAATGTCTGACTTGGACAATTGGATTGTAGCTTGTGTATAGTTCAATAGTTGTAATGAATACTTTTATCGCGAGATTGCGCGGAGAAAAAAAAGCCGCGAAAATAAGCAAGACCGTAAGAGTAACGAAAATCCGGCCGTACGCGGTCAGAGTAGGTTATCTACTCAAGCATGAGTGTGCTTATTTATTTTGAACCTGGAAAATGATTGATTATTATTGATTAATGTAAAACCAATATTGTTGTTTTATAGTGTGTGACTTGGTAAGCTTAGTGAAGTGTTTGTACAAATCCTTAGTCTTTGGTGCCACGCATGTAAAATTAATTTTCTGTGGAGAGGTCTAAGGTGCCTAAACACACCCATGTTTTATATCAATGCAGAGGACTCCAGTAAAAGAGCACTATCCTAAATTAGGACAATGGTGCATTATGTGCTTTTTCTTATTATATGTGTCGATGTGTTTATCTGTTTTTTTATCGGTATTATTACCTGTTCTGTAGCGGAGTTTTTCACCTACTCTGCTATATTAGGTATGTATGTTTTTCTGTTACCTTATACCGGCTAATTTACAACCAATTGCGTCATTACCCAATATTTGGCTTTTGGTTAGATTTTATCTATACTTGAATATTATAAAACATTACGCTTTTTTGTATTAATGTCAGCGTATTTTTATTAGTATACACTTTATTTTTTATGGTTGTAAGAACCAGAGTTGCAAACTGTTATCAAGTATTGAAACTTATTGTATGTAAATTAATGTTACAAAGGCATTTGTTTCATTTTACAAGTTAGTCTGTGGTAAACACAGAAATTAATGTGAAACTCAAAATAAGTATCGGTAATTATTATGTAGCCTATTTGTAGTTTAGAATCAACCCTAACACTTGTCCATTTTTTCGCGTGGTCTGCACTTTGTCGTTGTATACAATATAGTTATTATTATAAACAAACAAAAACTGGCAGCACTCAACAAAAACAAATAAAAAAAGGTTTAATTCTGATTCCACCTGCCTGTGCCTAGAGATTTTATGTTTACCTTCAGAGATAGATGGGGCATTTGAAAACTTAAATTTCCACAAAATAAAGGAATTTGAATTTTTTAGAGAACAAGACAGTTTCAGAAAAACTATCTTAATCGAAGTAGATAGGGAATATAGTACATCATACCAAAGAGAAAAAAATAGGCAATTTTTCTCGATTTCGATTGATATCGTTTGTATAAAAGGTTAAAATATTCCCATAAATAAAATTTCTACGCGGTGTCCACTGTTCACTCAAATGAAGACTCATTTTATGTAACAACAATACATATATATATATATATATATATATATATATATATATATATATATATATATATATATATATATATATATATATATATATATATATATATATATATATATATATATATATATATATATATATATATATATATATATATATATATATATATATATATATATATATATCGAACGGAACATGATTTTTAAGCTGTGACGTTTTTATTTCTTTTTTTTTTTTTTAATTGCTACCCTTCCCTATTTCAATAAAAACAGATTCCTTATTGTTTTTTGTGTACAATGGTATCCAATTTCAGGGGTCTCTTAAAACATCGAAATCGTATCGAAATGGAAAATAACCGGGAAATAATTAAACATTCAATACAAAAGGTTTATACACGTGCCAGCCAATGTTTGATTGTTATTGGGAGACACTTTGCACAAATTACGTTAAATGTTAAAGTTTTTTTTGAATTATATTATGAATATGGTGCAGAACTAAATCACCGCCCTGTATACTAAATTTTATTCATATTCCATAATCTGTATTATTAGCAACAAATGGGATTGGCGATTATAAGGAGCTACAACTCGTTATAAACAATTAAATAACTAATATAAGTTTACGAGTAATTAGGTTGGTAATTATAAATTTTTATGCAAGATAATTGTGTAAATAAATTACGTAAATTAATTCATTTCGATATGTTAACATAAATCTTCAGAACTGCTGAATGGAAATCTGTTTAAAACCGTTTGACAAAACAATAATGATATGATAAGCATATACCTAATATCAATTTATGCACATTGGTCACACTATTTTACATTCAATCGAGACATTTTTGTTAACTACACTGAAAAAAACTCCAAGTAAACTGTAAAAAATAATGACTTGACTAAATTAAACACAAGTTTTCCAAGTATTTACCGTTTTGCGTTGCCGTATGTTTGTTTATATTAGCCCGTGCTATTAAGGTGAAAGAACATGGCACCCGAACAAGAGGGATCCTGGGTTTCAATAGATTTTTCTGAAATTATTTGTACGGTATATTATGACCCAGGATGACACTTGTATGTACGGGAAATTTTTGTAAGCCTATAGGGTGTACCAGAAAACAGGTCCGAAGATTCCTTCTTTTGCAAAGTTTAAACATATTATTTTTCTCTTTGGATATGAATATCCTTTAAAAAATCGATTAGTATAAGGATTTTGAAGTATATATTTATTTAACAAAGTGTCCTAAAATCAAAATAGACGAGGTGCTTTGATTGTTAATGATAAATACTAACTTTTAAAGTTCTAAAAATGTATTTTAGATGCAAACAATTGACAAAAATATTGAAAGAATAAATACTTATTTTGTACGATTTTTGAAGCCATTTCAGTTTCTATAATTAATGTGTACGTAATATTTTTATTGCTAATATATTGAAGAATTGTAGTGTTTTACTCGTTTCCTTGTGGTACCGAACTACCACATAGTAACGGCTTCACAGTCAACTTCTTTAAAAATTTTTAATTTTGCGAAGTATGCCTTGACGTTATTTTGTTATTATGGTTGTCACTTAAATAATTCATTACCTGTCAACAATTATTTCATACGAAAACTGTAAAATTATAATTTTTTAAAATGGTACAATGTTATACTTGTGGTCGGGAAAACTCAAATTGCAAAATATATGACGAAAATGATATTAATGAAGAGCGGAAGAAAAATGTCGCAAAATTACATAGAAATCGGTTTCGTTTTAATGAAATTATGTTAAACGAACAATCCAGAATTTGTTTAAACTGTAAAAGAAGAATAAACAGAGTAATTGAAATGGAAGATGATCCGTTGGCAATCCCTGTGGACATTTTAGTACAGCATAGCACAATGAATTGTTTTGTTTGTCAGAGAATTTGTCGATTTCGAGTAAGCATTGATGCAAGAATAGACTTTTTCTTAAAACCTGGAATTTATTTACCCTTGGAAACTCGATGCTGTAATCAACATTTAACCGAAAATGGATTAATACAACTGAGTTTATGGACAATCTCATATCTGTACCGCTACGAATAAGCATGACGAGACCAGAAACCAGTGAATGGTTTAGAAAAATTAGGTAATATGCTCAGAAGGTATCATCTTCAAAATACGAAGATGAGGCCAATTTTGATGACGATGAATTTGAAGCCATTACATCTTTAAATAAAAACCAATTTCGTGAATTATTTCAATTTTGCAACCCTGTACAATATGGCGGTCATTTAAGGAATGTCACAACGAACCATTAATAACTTTTTTTGATGAAAATGAGACAGGGATTATCAGATACCTGTTTAAAAACGCTATTGAATTATTCGTGCCGACAAAATGTAAGTATAGCTATTACCATTATAAGACAGAGCCTTATGGTAACATTTGTACCTGGGAACTTAGGATTTGATTGTCCTGAAGTTCAAAATAAAGAACAATTCATAAATAGCCATCTCACGAGATTTTCAAATATTCTCTACAATCCTGAACCAGAATATCCAAAAGCAATTTTATACCCTGACTGCACACATTTAAAAGTTCCAAAAAGCTCCCATTTTAGAATTCAACGACAGTCTTACTCTTATCATAAAAAGTATAATTCGTTAAAAGGAGGCCTAGTAGCCGCTCCGGATGGATATATTTTAGATGTACATGGTCCATACTTCTCGGATGTTCGCAATAATGACGCAGCAATTCTTTTACATGACATGATCCAAGATCAACACAGATTAAGATAATGAGTTCAAGAAGGTGATATATTTGTTGTAGATCGTGGCTATAGGGATGCTGTTCGGTTTCTTGAGGAACTGAATTTATAAACTACGAAATTCCACCTCACCTGTTACGTAGTCAAAGTCAGTTTACCACAGAGGAAGCGAATCGTTCCAGAGTTATTACAAAAACACGTTGGATAGTGGTATCAAGAAATGGACATTTAAAATCAGTTTTTAAACTTTTTAGGGATATGATACCAATTAAACAGTGTACATTTGTCAGATTTTTTTAAAATTGCGTGCAGATTTCACGAGCCTATTCTCATGCAAGATACAAATGAGGAGCTTACACAACGTATGTTAGAAATTAGAAATGGAGATAACATTAATTTGCTCCAAACAAGAGTTCAGCAACATCAAATGCTTCGTGCAAGATGTCATGGCCCCTGGATTAACATTCATGAATATGACTTGGAAGGATTTCCTAGACTAAATTATGATTACCTAAGGCTGAAAAGTTTAGGAACTTACCAAGTTCGATTATCTCCCAGATATGTTCAAGACACCACAAATCGCAACCCAAATAACGAATTTATTCTTCAAACTCAGTTATTTGAATCAGTAATAAGAGCAAAAATATTTTTTCGTTTTACTCAGCCGGTGAGACATTTCATTTTTATTTCCTAACTTGAAAATCCTGATCAAAATGTGGATCCTATGTCAGGAACATGTTGCACATGCAAAATGGAAGCAAGGACATTAGGAGTATGTGCCCATATAGTTAGTTTGTTGTGGTACTTGGGATATGCTAGACATAAAGAAAATGTGAAATATCCATCAATTATACGTTTGGGAGTTGTTTTAGATGCGGTCAATAGAGAACAAAATCATGTTGTAATTAACTGATTTTTATTTAATTACATATTTTAGTATTTTGGATAGTATTATGATTTTTAAATACTCTATCTAAGCATTTTCAGAATGGAAAATCATTAACTTATAACAAAACATGTATTTATTCTTTTTTTGTTTTTATGTTAATTATCAAATGTGAACTTGCTAAGTCCTAAAATGATATATATATATATTTTTAAATCGGGTTGTATTACAACTCATTTGTGTTTAATTATTTTATTTTTAGTATGTTTGGCACTATTTGTTAATTTAGAAATAAATGTTTAATTATCGGATGATAATAATGAATTTTAATGATTACCTGTTAGAACAGTTCTACGCTTAACTTTACTCTTGAATTTTTATAACAGTAGTAAATAATTAGCAAAAAAATATTTTTTAGCGATATTATTTTTCGTTACAGTTTTGCTGTTATATGCTTAAAATTGATTTTATGATATTAAAACATACCATTATATTTAGAAAGTGAATTTTATTTAAATAATTGTGAACAATTTATTGCCGAATTATATAAACACTGGACAGGCAAAACTAGTTCTTTGAATAGTTTATTTTATTCCAGAATAATAATATACGAAGGCTTGTTATATTAAAATATTTAGCAGCTTCAAAACCACCATAGGTTTGTGAATTAATTGGGCATTTAGGTAAACTTTATATTGCTAAATATACTACTTTGAAATGCCAATGTTCAAATTTACAATTAAAGGCAACTACTCTTACTTCAAAGTAATTTTTTTTAAACTATAACTAAATATATGATTCCTATTGTAGTTTGAAATTAAATAAATACATTTTACCGTTAAATTCTAAATAATTCTTACTCTTTACGTAAATGTTGCTAGAAAACTAACTTGTTAGTTGAAGGAAAAAAATACAATAGGGAACATTTTTTTTTACTTCATAAAAATGTTCTACAATACTAAAAAATAAGATATGCAAAATATGACGCCTTAATTCCCAATAATAAATTTGTTATAAATTATTAAAGTTTCGCGCGCGAGCGAACCGTTTCAAACAGGTTCAAAAGCGCGGGAGTAGTCGTGACATCACACCATACAATTTACAAACGACGACGGAGATCCCAGCACTCGACCGCTTGATTTCAGATAAATTTTAAGTGTATACTTAAAATGGAAACAAAAAACTCCTTATTTTAAATATTGCATTGTACCGTTGTGTAAGAATACTACAATGAAAGTGCCAGATAAAGTATTTATAATATTGCCAGAAGATAAGATTCGTCGATCAAAATGGCAAAAAGCGTGTAGAAGAAATGAAAGACATTTCACAGAGCAGTAGGTCTCTCTCTACATGTGTGTGATCATTTTAATGTAAGTACATTATTAAATACTATATGTCTATCTACTAGTTTTTCGCAGGCGGGCAATAAAATATTCCGAATTCCGAATTATTGAATTTTAGTTAGGGTAGGATTAAAGAAAGAATGTGTATACAATGTTAGAAAATAAGATTAGTAGATAGAATATAATTTAGTGATACTAAGTAAAGGTAATTTCCTGGTGCGAAAGTAAACGGCTATTTATTATTATACTCTTCGCAAATACGATTACGAAGAGTATATTGCATTTGATCGGGACATTTCTAAAATCGTTAATATCGCTCGCAGAGAAAAAATCATTTCGTTCGTCATCGAATTCTGAACAACTTTCAAAATGTCCGTCTGTTCATCTGTCCGTCCGTCACGTTTCTTGTAAGCACGATAACTAAAGAAAGAAAAGTCCGATCGAATTGAAATTTGGGCTATCAGTTAGTGTTAGCTAGAGGAAGAAATCCATTGTTTTTGAAAAAAAAATCAAATAGTAAATAAAAAAGTTATAGGACATTTTATTTAAAAATATGAATCTACAGAGGGTTGCAATTTTCAATGTTCTACTAAAATTGAAGTAATTTTCTATAGACACCAAAATGCTGTAAAATATACTACCACAAATTTCGCCTACGCAGTCGGCATCATCGGGAGATGAAAAAAAGTTGAAAATTAAATATGTGATCAATATATTAGGTATTGTAAGAATGAATCTTAGTTTATACTATAAAATATACTGCCACGCGTTTCGCGAATACAGTCGGCACCATCGGGAGAGAAAATTAAATATGTAGTCAATACATTAGGTATTGTAAGAATGAAGTTTATAAGACAAACACAAGATTCTTTTCAAAAAACTGCGAAGAGTATCCTACAGAATGTGCAACAATTATATAAAAGTTCAATAACACTACTGTCTGCGAAGAGTAAAATATTTACCTCTAGTATATATAGTATATTGCAAATACCTTTCCCTTGCCCTTTAATTTATTCTATTCAAATCTTACATTTATCTATTATATGAATGATAACACGACACAATCACTGATTTCCCTTGCCCCAAAACATAGTACGAAAATACCTACGATAGGTAATTATACATTTGCGCAACATTTTCTTTGCAGCAAATGTCTTCTATAGAGACACTTTACGCGTGTGTACAAAAAAACACGAAAAATATAGAAGTGGCTGTTGTAAGGAATTACCCTAAATTCTTTCAAATATAAGACTAAGTCTGCTAAAAATGCTTAGTTGCGACTAAGCATTTTGTAGTTATTTCATTTTATTCCGTGATCAAGTCATAACTATTTTATGTTTATAAATTATTACTAAAAGCTAAAAAAATACATACTTCTCTGCCTTGACCCCGCGGACCTCTCCAAGGGAAAAACTTTCACTATTTTGTATAAAAGATGCCACCATAAACATATCCACTTTAGGCAAATTATCAGATTCGCCCTTTGAAAAACCTTGATCAGTCATTTTAAAATATCTGTACTACAATAAGTGGTACTATAAAACACAATTATATATTTATATCAGAACAGTCACTAACAAATCAACCACAGTCTAATAACACCATATTGTACATATGTTTATATAGAATGTCATACTTTGTTAATTTGTTTGTATTATTATTTTTAAGTATTTTATGAATGAATTGATTTTTAGTTTTCTTTTTTCTGTATATAATATATGTATATTAATATAAATCTTACTCTGTACCCCATACAAGTTGTAAATAATCTACTTAATTGTGAATAAAGATTTTAAATTGGAATTGGAATTGGTAAACATCTGATTGTGTTGCTTCCCGGCGCGACGGCTACCGAATATTGTATGGTGTGACGTCATAGTCAATAGTAGCTCGTTTCGGGCCACTTCAATTTTATCGCTGTTTAGATCCTTCATACTGATCGCGTGGAATTAGAAATCTTATTTTTTTGTGAAGTACACGTTTTATTACAACGTTACGCTATGTTTTTTAGTATTATTTTTATTTTTAAAATTATAGGCAAGTTCCCTATTGTTTAATATACAAATATCATGCAAAAGCCGTATCAACCCTCTTGTAAACGCTGCGTTACCGATTTAAAAAAATCAGTCCATTCATTTTGTAATTTTATAAAATGCATCAGTGAAGAAAGCGACGAAATTGTTGACAAGCGTTGCCATCCTACTGCATTGATTAATTATTAGGGAATACCAGCTTGATAAGTCTCACACTATGTTATGCAACTATTACCTAAACGCCCATATTATGGTTGAGGACCATGATATTCCAACTGGATCATGTCGTTCAAAGATTGTCGTGGCCCTTGTCAGGTGTTTGTTTCAGGTGAGTTTTTGGTCTAGGATTACGTTTAGATATTTTACCTCATCAGAGAGGTTAATGTGTACACCATTCATTTTTGGGGTTTTCTAGACTGAGCGAAGCGAAAATAAGAAGGTATTTTTGTTGGTCCTCAAATATGAAGTATCTGTAGGGACCATCAATTTGATGAAATATTCCAAAGAAGGGAAAAAGTTGTATGGAATGAATTTAAACTAGAAACTAATGGGTTCTTTGACAACAGAAGAGCTGAAAATTATGAGGATAATATGTGAAATGGAAAAGTGCAGCGAAAACTTCACGCACAATGGGCTTATCTTCAAGACATACGTTTTAAAAAGCGGGTATGAGTTTGTCCCCCATCTAATAATCCTAAATCCAATCTAGTTCACGTATATATAATATAATATTTTATTGTCGTATAATCTATATATATTTAGATTGACTATTGCGAAATATGCAGAATTTAACTTTTTGGTCACAAAACCAACATGTGCGTCCCAGTTTAATTGATGATCAACGTAGAGACCTAAAAACTTACAGTTATCTAATCTTTCCAGCACAGAGACATTTAGTTTTAGATTAAATTCAGAACTTTAGGTCTTTTTGACAAAATAATGTAGTGCGTTTTGATGGATTAAGAACAAGCTTGTTTTTACTACACCAAGTATAGAACTCAGAAAGCACCATCTGTGCAAGGCAGTAAAGGTCAAATTCTGACTGGGCAGATATGTCAATGGTGGTATCATCCGCGTATAAAACTAATTGCATATTGACATTATTTTGTAAGTACTTATCCACATCGTTGATGAATAATGTAAATAGAAGGGGAGATAGAACACTGCCTTGAGGCACACCATATTTCAACTCTCCCACTTACGAAAGTTCTTGCTCAATTTAACTCTGATCTTACGCTTGGTCAGAAAAGGAAGTATCCAGTCATTCATGCAACCTCTAATGCCCTTGTTATCCAATTTTTGTACCAGGTATCCAGCATCTAAACAATTGAAGACACGAGAGAGATTGAAAAACGAAACTAATGTGCAGTTGTGTCCATCTAATAATTTATTGACGAATTCGACAAGTTGAAAAGCTGCAGTATTGGTAGAGTAGTTTTTCCTAAATCCATGTTGATTTGTTGACAACTGTTTATGTTTAATTAAGGTTTCTATTCGGTTAACAACAATTTTCTCAAGAATTTTAGAGAAAGTCAGTAATCCCGTTATAGATCTATAGTTTTCCAGTAATTCAGGGTCACCTTTTTTATTAACTGGTATGACTTCGCCTATTTTAGCTTAACTGAAAAATCTCCTGTTTTCAAAGAAATAATAAAGAGAAAACACAGGGGAGATTTGATATATTTCCAGATAAATGCAAGGGCAAAGATCGGTACATCATCCAAACCACTACAAGCAGATTTGTTTTTTAGTTGCAAGATTGCCTCAGACATTTCATCAATCGCTAATTCTTCAACAAAGTTGGAATTAAGAACTGAACCAGGGAGAGTGCAGCCTGTGAGATTTGGATCCAGTTTCTCAGCGAGTAATTGCTCGACGCTAGTAGTATAGTATTCACAAAACGCATTACTAATTTCCAAGGTTTCACTAATACAGTTGTCACCTGGGATTATTACAGGTGGAGCAGTCTTTTGTTTTATCAACCAAGATTAGTATTTACAACCCGCCAAATAGTTTTCATACAATTAGCGGAGTTTATAATTTTGTTCTTAAAAAAATTGGCCTTAACCGTCTGAACTCTTTCAGAAAATAGTTTTTTAGCAATCTGATAATGATTTTTATATTCCTCAGTGCCGGCATTCTTACTAATCCAAAATAAATTATTTAGATTCTGACTTTCTTAACTAAGTCAGGTTCGATCCAGCTGTGACAAGATATACACTGGACATTAACTTTTTTAATAGGACAAGGTAGATCTAAGCATTATTTAAAATCAGACCAGAAATAAAGCCAGGCATCGTTAATTTCGGTTAAATTGTATAAAAAGCTGAGATCTGTTCTAGAGAGAATATTAAATTACACAGATTTTCTTCCGAAAAGTATCTCTTTTTAATAAAGGTGTTAGATTTTCCCGTTGTTTGTTCATAGGGCATAAAAGCACTAATATGTTGGGCTTTGTGATCAGAAACTCTTATGTCTAAGTTACAAGCTTCAAAACACGTGGTGGCATTAGTAACTACATAGTCGAGTGCTGAGGGCTGATTATTATATATTGGTTGTTATTATGAAGGACTGTAGACTTACATAGTCGCATATAATGTATGACATTTTATTAAAAAAAAAAAACGTTAGCCACATATTTGAGTGCATTGTTTATAAAAGTGTAATTTTAATCGTTAAATTTTTCTGTTGTTAAAAAAACTTCGCCGGCACTGGCGTACAGCGCCATAACGGATCCATAGGTTACCGTGGTATAGTCTAGTGGTTTTTCTGGGGTACTCGGCGGCCCCCGTCTCCAGGTCACGATTTGAACTATCGCACGCCCTAGAGAGCGCATCTTCACTGGTGTGTACTCCACCCATCTCTCCGCAGGAGGTAGCTATGTCACATCCGAGATATTTATATGTAGTTGCGATAACTATTGCAAGGATTGTTAGAAGCACTGCATTTTTTTGTATAATTAATGCTTGTTTATATTACATGCGTTAACGTTGATATTAAATTTCAAAGTAGCATAACCAATTAAAACGAGAGAAAAACTTTATTTGCCACTATTTACTACCGAGGATATATTATTTACAGTATAAATCACGTTTTATCTAGATAATAAATAATCAAGTAAAAACTGTTTTCGCTAGGAGTTGTTTCATCCGGCGAGAACTAGTAAAATCTCTTGACATCAGAAGTTTTAAATTTCTTTTTCTTAGCTTTATTAATAGTTGAAAATTTTGCGAAATGAAAACTTCTTAAAATTAAATATCTGCCTCGGTTAAAAAATATTGCGCTTTTATGAAAATAAAAGAAAAATATTATACTAAATGCCAGTCAAAGTTTTGGTATATGCAAACACATGGTGTCACTTTTACCTAATGTTTCTTTATATACATAAATTTGTCCAATTAAGTATTAGATAGTTTATTTTGTTCTAAGTGTTGGCTATTTTCATTTGGCTTGACCTTTGGGAGATGATCCCAAATACCGATTTCAAGAAAGTGAATTAATTTCAACGTGTATTTTTTTATTGATTTTTGATAAGTCTTTACTAGTGATTTATGAATATTAAGGATTGCTTTTAGTGTCACTAAAAATAACACAAGCACCTATATTAGAACAGCTCTTTCAATATATTTGTGTCAAATCAATAATTGCTTCTAATCAGCCTACGAAAAGATTTTAGTACTTCTACGCTACTAACGATGAAACAACAGATGAAATTTTACAAGCTATAGGTAACATGCAGGTCACTTCCTTGACATTATTGGATATGACTAATGATTTCGATTCTATAGATATTGATTGCCTAATCGCAAAATTATAATATTACGCTGTGTCTGAAAGTATTTTCTCCTGGTTTCGAAATTATCTATTTGGGAGATATCAGTATCTCAAGGAAATTCGATACTAGGTTCACAACGTAGATCAGTTAACTCAGGTGTCCCACAAGGGACTATATTAGGCCCATTTCTTTTTAATATGTTTATTTCGGACATTTCAAGCCTCCCGTTCAAACTTGTATACGTATGTTGATGACATTCAACTAAAATATAGTTTTTCCGTCACAGAACTGAGAAATACTCACATATTTTTCTTTGTATATCACGAACTAGTAATCGATCACAATAAAACAATGTCCTTTATGTTTATTATATTAAACAGAATAAATACATACAATGAAAATGTTATATTAAAATCAATTTTTATAACAATTTTTATTATTTCAGACATTTGATAAAAAAATTAATCAAAATTTCTGAAATAATATAAGGAAAGAATAATTGTTAGGTAAATTAATAAACCACATAGTGCATAAAATATCAAAAGAACTGAATTGCCTGTGCTTGCAAATTTGTATTTTCACAATTGGTCAAAAAATGTAAAATGTTTGATTATATCTATCAAAATCATTAGATTTTCATTAACTTAAATCACAAATTTAGAATTTTATTCCTTAATAAATATGGACCTGGGCAAAACTGAAAATTTTTAGTTTTTAGAAAATATTAATAGAAAAAGCGGATTTATGTAAATTCATATCGACTTTTAATTTGATGATGTCTCCGTAATAACAATATAAATATGAACATACCAATATCCTAAAAAGAGCTCCAGGGAATGTTTCCAAAAACTATTCTAGGAAAATTAGAAATTCCCAGTTTTGTCTAACCATAGAAAAATGTATTGGAATTATTATCGTTAATTTGATATAAAGGACAAACATATTTTCAGCTCTAAAAAACATAAATAAGAAAAGTGTAGTTTACCTTATGCGAGAAAGTAATCATTTAAAAAGAGACAAATTATTAGAGTTGGCAAGTCGTGCGGCTATTCAGTGGTGCAACAGCAGGTAGATAGATATCTGGTGTGGCAATGACCGGCTGGCGGACAAATCGAAGCAAGCAGCGATACCAGTCCATTGTTGTATGTCAAAATGTTTACACGCTAATTCCTCTCCGTTGTATATTATGTTGTTGTATTGTTGATAATTTTATTTGTTGTATTTTATTGTTGATATTAATTTAATAATAAAATATGTCAGATGTGCGCAAGGTTAAAAAACTGCTATACGCTGACAAAGTGAGTAAATTTATCAGTGAATTCCCGGATTTATTCTATAATGGTGCTACAATCATTTGTAAGGTGTGCGTGACAGACCTAATGTGCTAGGAAAAATATGATTGTCGACGTCACCTAAATACTGTGCAGCATAAAGCAAAAAAAATGCCTGCCTCCGAAAACACAGTTTATGTTCGATTTACTGTTAATGCTGATTGCCTGTGATGTTTCACTGCACATACTCGATAAATAACCATTTCGAGAGTTCTGGAATGATTACAATCCTTAGGTGACGTTACCAAGTCGCGCAACGTTGCGTAACTATGTACCAACTGTACGTGAGGACGTTGTAAATTAGATTAATGTGTATTAAAAAATACACGGCTGTAGTTATGTGTTGACGAGACGACAGATCGTAAAATTCTATTGTAAATGTTATAGTACGTGTATTGGACCCACATTTCTACTATTACTAACTAGCAAAAGACTAACTGAGTGTACTGGCAAAATAGTTACACGGGTGGTGCTGGAGACGTTAGAAAAATTTGATCTGTCAACAAGTCACGTGTTGATGTTTGTGAGTGATGGTGCTAAGGTTTTGTCTGGTTTTGACCCTATAATAACAGGTGTTTTAGAATTCTTACGATTCCCATCATTATCAGTCGTACTATGATTTTCAGTATCATGGTTACCATAGTCACCATTTTCAATTGAGGGATGATCACTTTCATCACTTTTGTTACTTTCATTTTCTAAAATGTCCATATCTACATCTCTTGACTGCTCAGATTCGTGACTCATAATTGCATCATCATTATCCAATTCATCCTCCTCTGAAGAAGGTACGTCGTTACTCCCACCAGACTCCGAAAAAGACAAAGAGTCCGAGTCCGACTCCTCTGCCAACTTTTCCAACTCGGCTTGAGTCAAGGGAATTCGTGACACATTCTGAAGTATATGTAATTACAATAACTGATATACATATATACTATGTATATCTAAAAACCTATGTGTACCATATCCTAAATAAATATAGTTTAAAAAAACTAAAAAACACGCTTTTAAAGCACATCAAACTAAAAAGTGAAAAATAATTATTAATATAAACTGAAAACAATAATGAACGAAAAATACTAGTATTATTGTGAAAAAAGCGTGGGTTGCTCGATATACGAAAAATATGGCACAAAGCGCCCCACGCTTTTTTCACAATAATACTAGTATTTTTCATTCATTATTGTTTTCAGTTTATATTAATAATTATTTTTCACTTTTTAGTTTGATGTGCTTTAAAAGCGTGTTTTTTAGTTGTTTTAAACTATATTTATATTGCTTATTGATGCTGATATTATAATATATTACGATCCAACAGATATTTCTGAAAAAAAATTTTTTTTTATTTCAGCCATGGGATTTGAACTCACGCCCGAGGAGTCCGTCGTTTCGCGTCGACTAAGACTTGCCCGCTCGGCCAACGACCGAACTGAGAATCACGGAATATACTTACAATATTAAGCCTCTTGCTCTCCCGCAGAGGATACGTGAGAAAAGGACTGGCGATCCTGATCAGGATAATGATATAAACTTATCAAATTATTGTATTGTTACCGGTTCTTCGTAAGTGTACAAAGTTTCAATTAAATCTGTCCGTTTACAGTGGGTCAAAATCGAGTCCAAAGAGTCGGTTACAAACAAACAAACAAACATACAAGTGAAGCTAATAAAAGCGTGTTAAAAACATAAAAAATCAAGCAAATGAGTAATAGAGAAGCACTTACCTAAGTGAAAATAATAATCAGTAACTATTCCCAAAGTTTTGCACAAATTTTTACAATTATTTACGAGTTATTTTATCAACAAACAACAAATATAAGGACAGGTGGCACACATACAGCACTTTGTTTACTAAAATACTAGGTTAGAAATAGTTTAGAGGGCGCTATCGATTAACATGTGATATTTATGTCCAAGAGTGTTTATAATATACTGGCTGGTACACATGAATACCATTTTATATGGCTAACATTTGATGTAGTATCCTCAAAACATTCACTGGTACATATGTGTACCCGGAGTTGCGAAAGGGTTAAGTGTGCTTGTATTACATCAATAGATGTCGAACGATCTCAAAATATAAGCATATTTTTTGACCACAGTGAACATCACTCGCGGAGACAATCATTAAGCTAGTTGAGAGGGTAAGTTGTACGTACATACATTGTTATAAATTGTAACAGTTTATCGCTTTTGTTACTAGTTAATTTCTTTTATTACGTCTATTATGCTACGTACGTCTATGTCTCGGCGTACATTTTTGTCGGCTTTAAAAATTATGACCAGAGCTATCCAATAATCAAATTTTTGTAAATAAATTTACTCATACTTATAGAAATCGCACTATTTTTTGTAAATCGGTGATGGATTTCTGTGGTTTGTGTCACAACTGAAAAAAAATATATACGATTTTAACAAGAATCAATTTAAACATTTTGCATATTGTTTCTTAAAAAGTTTAGTTACCAAATCGGTCACACTTTGTGTCAACAAATTTAAATTGAGTTATTATAGAAACTGGCTATTAAGTGAAAAATAATCAGTAAACGAATGACAATTTAATGCACTTCTTTTGTTTAAATGCAATTAATATAAAACATAATTAGTATTTGAGTTGTTAAAAACAAAAAAAGCAATTTACAGTTTTTAGTAATTAATAGTTAGATAATGCTTCTTGAAACTGATTTGTCACTAGTCTTTTTCAGAAGCCAACTTTCTTTCTATAAGACATTATTTATTTTGTCGCACACGGAAATACTTCTCTTTGTTGCATAAGTTCAAGTTTCCAAAATAAATAGGTTACAGGGGCATTTCTTACAAAATCAGTCACAGAAAAGGGCAATTTTTAACTTTAAAAAATTATAAACACTTTTTATTACTTGTCTAATTTTCACTTTATTTGTTATTTTACAACTAGTTTCATCCTATTCGGACATTTTCAAGTAAACTAAAATATACACAGATTTGACTTTCATTTAAATATAAACTGAACTGATTGTGAGTAGAAGGATGGGTCACTTTATGGTTGATTATATAATTAAAATTTATACAGATATTGTCTTTAAATGTAGGGTTTTTCAGGACAGTAAATTATATTATGGTGTGATTTT
Organism: Rhamnusium bicolor; assembly: GCA_029963845.1. Classification (NCBI taxonomy): domain Eukaryota; kingdom Metazoa; phylum Arthropoda; class Insecta; order Coleoptera; family Cerambycidae; genus Rhamnusium; species Rhamnusium bicolor. The sequence continues at coordinate 1,730,400 of JANEYF010003814.1, read as the reverse complement.
TATTAACAGCAGGTTACCTGAATAAGTTTAATAACGGAGAATTATTTAAATCTATTTGGTCGTTTAATATGTTGTAATTTTTATTCCTATTTAATTTATTAATTTCTAGCACTTCTAATAAATTAAGTTTTTTACTTTTCCCACAAATATGTAATATTTTAAGTTGATGGTCGTCAGTTATTGTATGACCAGAATCTGTTAGATGTTTATAAAAGTTGGAATATTGTTTTTGTGTGTGAATATGTTCTCTATATCTTACTCCGTACGATCTACCTGTTTGACCTACATATGAGGCGTTACATTCTGGGCAATCTAACCGATATACACTACATTTTTTAGAGATATTAGTTTTTTGTTTTGCATTGAAAAAATATCTGCCTATATTTTTGTTAGAACTAAAAGATATTTTAATATTAAATTTGGAAAAAGTATTGCTAATTGAACAGGAGAGTTGACCTGAATATGGTAATGAAATGTATGTTTGAACTTTTTTCTCGTTAATAGTGGGATAAAGTTCTTTCAAGAGGGACTTATTTTGTTTTTATAGATTAGATTGTTGATTATATTTTGAGGGTACCCGTTATTATGTGCTATAAGTCTTATTGTGTCTAATTCTTCTTTTAAATCTGTCTCAGATAGAGGTAAGCTGAAGGCTCGGTGTGTCATAGATTGATATGCGGCTAATTTGTGGGAGAGAGCGTTATAGGAATTAAAGGGTATAGTGGCGTCTAATTTAAAAGAAGAATTAGACACAATAAGACTTATAGCACATAATAACGGGTACCCTCAAAATTTAATCAAAAATCTAATCTATAAAAAACAAAATAAGTCCCTCTTGAAAGAACTTTATCCCACTATTAACGAGAAAAAAGTTTAAACATACATTTCATTACCATATTCAGGTCAACTCTCCTATTCAATTAGCAATACTTTTTCCAAAATTAATATTAAACATCTTTTAGTTCTAACAAAAATATAGGCAGATATCTATTCAATGTAAAAGAAAAAATAAAAAGTGTTTATAATTTTTAAAATCAAAATGGATTTTCACAAAGTAACTTCATCTTCAATAAACTTTTTGCAATTTTTAACAATTAAATATAGCATTTACTTGGAAGGAAGTTCTAGTCTCTCCAAGTATCTTATATTGCTCCCCCACACAAGGTACCTTGAAATACCTTCAAGGATATAAATAGGGAGTTGTATTACTTGTGTTGTTTAATTTAATGCTTTCCACCATCTTTGTTGACAATATTGCCCCTTATTTGTCTAAAACATGTTTCACGGTAAAATGCGTAAGTCAAATTTCCTACACCTTGTACGCGATTCCAGGAGTACCTCAGAGATAAACTTTAGGACCTCTCTTGTTTCTGATAGTTATTAATGACCTGTCAAATAAATTGATCAATGCAAAATATTTGTTGTTTGCAACGGTTCATTCAGATATTTCTTACAAAATCAGTCACAGAAAAGGGCAATTTTTAACAGTTAAATACAGAAAAGTATTTACTTGGAAGGAAGTTCTAGTCTCTCCAAGTATCTTATATTGCTCCCCCACACAAGGTACCTTGAGATACCTTCAAGGATATAGGGGGTTGTATTACTTGTGGTGTTTAATTTAATGCTTTCTACCATCTTTGTTGACAATATTGTCCCTTATTTGTCTAAAACATGTTTCACAGTAAAATGCGTCAGTCAAATTTCCTACACCTTGTACGCGATTCCAGGAGTACCTCAGAGATAAACTTTAGGACCACTCTAGTTTCTGATATTTATTAATGGCCTGCCAAATAAATTGATTAATTCAAAATGTTTCTTGTTTGCAACGGTTCATTCAGATGCTGACAATCGAACGTTACAAAAAAACGTCGATAGTGTCAGAGATTGGAATTAAAAATCATTTACATTTAAATACAAATAATTATATTCATATGTTGCATTCAAAAATACTATTTGGGTTTATCGCAGATACACACAACCCACTATTTTCCACCTCTTTTAACAATGGTGATGCAAGTAGGTTGTTCATGCCTCATCGAGTTGGTCCCGCCCGGAGGAGTTAGTTAATATAGGATTACTGTGTTATGATGACTTAGTGGGCCAGATCTCTTCTACTGCTTGACCGATTTTAACAACTTTGGTCTTAAATTAAAGTCAGAAGACTGGTTTAAGAAATAGTCATAGCCAAATTTATAAAAAGTGCAAAGAAACAAGTGGCAGCTGGCTTTAAGAAATGACGATTTTTTAAAACGCCCGCCACTTTTATTTCATTGTTTTTTACAAAGTGAATACATGGCTGTGATCATCAAGTTCACGCCCCCCCCCCTAGAGATTCTCGCCCTAGGTGTTAGGTATACGGAGAAGTCAGATTCTAACAGCGAATTTTATCTAATGATTACAAAAAATTAAAAAAATGTTCGTCATACATATTATACAAGAAGTAGTCAGATATTGAGATTTTATTATACCTAACAAAAACCTTGAGTACTGTATGTACTATGTACATACAAAATTCACTATACGTTATATTGTATATAACGCTTGCGCTGGTTAATATTATGTTATCATATAACAGTACATAAAATAGGCAATATTAATATTTGACACATGTGACAAATTTGGCATTCTGTCTTCACAATACAAAATAATATTAAAGTCATTTTCATTATGACCATGACGTAACCGTGTCGTATATCCAAGTTCACATCACTAGATATATTAATGTTTCTTTTTTTTTAATTAATACATTATTTTTGAAAACCTATAATATACGCGATTCGACGCCGCCCATGGCCTGGAATGCTTTCAAGGTTATAGCTCCTACTGCCGGTATCACTAATTATAACTAGCGCAGTTTATTTATTTATTATGGGCATAGATTATTCATTTAATTTATGCTATGGGCAGCAAGCCAGCGAGCATGTGACGTCACGCCGCCAGCTTCTGTCTTGGGAATGTTTCCTAGTTTCGTTGCGCCGGAAAAAGTTCTATTGCAAATAAGTTTCCGAAAAAAATTTATTTCATTTTCTTTATTGTTACAGTGAGTTTTGATGCTGATAAATCTATCATTTTTATCTGAATTGAAAAACTTGTGGACAGGCTTATTAGAAAATGTGCAATGTATGGTTCTTTTAATACAGCACAAATGATAATTTAGTTTTAATACCTAACAAAATCGAAATTTTTAAACCCAGTGTTGTCAAGATTTTGTTCCAGGGGTGTACGTACAACTTAGCTACACTCTATAAAAAAAAATCGATGTTTTACTGCTACTATCTCCTAAATACACCACTGGTACGCCCCCACCCCCTTGTGCCAAATCCTAAATCCGCCACTGGTATTTTTGTATACTGCGAAGTTAAAACATATATTTGTCGCTTCTGGTGTACTCGTGAAACCAACGGCTCTTTGTTTGGCTGCCTCTTCCTAGACATTTACCGTTTTTATTGTTATTTGCGTGACTATAACAAGTAATTTTGTTTGTAGTTGCGGCATCATTTTGACTTATTAAATTGCAACAAAAAACTCATAGATTTACGGTTAATGTGTAAAGGAAATGTATAAAAAGAAAGTCCGGTAATCAAACTCCTAATTGTAGGTAATATTAAGATAATAGTTGCTAATTTCGTTTCTCTAACTAATGAGAAAGGGTTTTCAAATATTAATTTTATCTACAGGGTTGTCCAGTCACGGTGGTTTCTGTTATTAATTTCAGAGAAAGAAAAAAATGTTATATAAAATATGCTGGACTATCTCTGTAAACTATTTTTGTTTATACGTCACGTCATCCAATTTCATAATATGTCAGAGGAAAACGGCTCATTAAGGTGAAGAGAATGAATGAAGTTTTGAAAGAAATAAGTGAATGGAAGGGGTGGTTAAATTCCTTGACCAATTCGTTCACCAGATTTCACCCTAGTAGATTTTTTGTAGTCACATGTTAAGCAGCATGTTACTGACCGTTTTAGATGAACCGCCTTCAAAAGAAATAAAGAAGTGAAGTGGCCACCCTTATACTCGATTTTTTTTCAAATAAAAACGAAACAAGAAAATTTAATTTTATATATTTATTTAAAGCCGGCCCGTTTTAAGAAATTGACTGGCGTCGGTGAGGACCACGGTGTGACTTACCTTTCATATCATGTCCATTTATAGTTGTTTATTGTTGTCAGCGTACATTTGCATCATAAATAAACCTCTTATAGTATCGTCTGCTAAACCTCTACGCCAGGATGTAAATAGTAAGACGCATTTTGAAAATTAGCATTCTACATCCAAAGACGTAATATTTGCACACGCATAATATGGTTCTAAGTCACTTGCATATCCATCAATTAGGAACGTGTTAAAGTATATAAATACGCACTGAAAGCACAGTAAAACTAATAAAAGTATTTATAACCTGAAACGCAGTAAACGCACGAAACAAAGCCACAGAAAAGCTTACACTTCCTGATAAAAGTACCTATTCCCGCGATAGCCGTTACAACATCGACTGCTTCGGGATAGAATCTCAGGATAGCCACCGATTACTGTGCCTAGCGACAAGCTTGTATTCTACTCTGCTGTTGATATGTGTGGTTCTTGACGCTAGACTGCATTAAAACTGGTCGGTTATTAGGTTATATATTAGTTCGTGACCAGAATCTGCCATTAAATTCAACAAATTTTTATTACACCTTGTATAGTAATTGTGTTTTGTTATTTACGAATTTTTGTATTATTTACATAAAAAAATATGATATTTTATTCAGACTACACCGTATATTTTCACTTTGTATTGTACAAGTAAACGACAAAAAGTTTATAGGCGCGTCTAAAGCGAGTTTTCTTAAATAACTTGGTGAAAGTCCTGCACACCTTTGTTTGTCCTATTATATGTAAAGTTAATGGTATTTAGTGATTTTTGTTCTACCCAACGTCAATGTCCTTTTGGTAGTTAGTACCTTTCAGGAAGGCGATGCGAATTCTTACATGAAATGCAACTTGATGGATGTGTCCAAGGCTACGTGTTTGTTCCCCAGCTGTGATTAATTTCATCTGAACGGGTACCTACACATTTTGCTGTAATTGTTAATGATGTTTAATAGTTAGCAGCAACTTTGGACTGGCTGGTGTTTAAACAATATATTTCCACCATCGTTCAATGCCGGTATTCTCACACAAACATACAGTCTGGTAATACACAGTAAAGCATGTAGGTTATTAATAATAAAATTGAACAGTTTTGAATAAGATTGCATTTGCTGTTTTATTTATTAACTGCAATTATAAAAGGTATCTCTAAATCATTTTATTTTGGTAGCGGAAATATATGATAACTTTTCGTACAGACACACTGTATATTAAAACTGTGACGGAACAAATCTTTGACACGTTTTTTCAAATATGGAAAACAAACTAAAATCACTGCGTTGTTACTTCCACTGATTCTAAAGTTGCAGAAAATTAATGAAATAAGAAATGACACTGAATCGAACAACCTAATCAGATTTTGTTATTAACAGAGCAGAGATAGATCAACACCTCCTATAAATAGGTCAAAGAGCTGGTCTACGCGAACCTGTCTACGTCACACATCGTAGTCTCAACAATCGAGAATTTGTCACGTAGGTGCATGTTTTTAGTATGAGAGTGCAGTTACTTACACGTGTTATACATGGTGGTTATAATGAATGCGCCATAGAATAACTAAATATTCTTTGGCTCGAAATATGAAAATTTAACCTAACATGCTTAAAATGTGCCTACTTAATGTGAAACAGAGCGTTGAAATAATGTTTTTAATATGATTTTTTTGGATGCAACTCAAAAACTACTTGACGGATCAAGTTCAAAGTCGTTGCAGGTGGGTTTCTTCTGACAAAAAATCATAATTTCATATTAGTTTTGACCTAAGTTATACAGGGCATCCAATACATAACATTAAATGATAAAAAACCTCGGCTGGACTATCAGCGGTGACGTCACGATGCACACTGAAACCTTGTTTACAGATGGTGTTGGATAGGCACTTTTGAAAAGGACCTTATTTTTGCTAAGTTTTAATCAATGTTGTCATTGCATTGAAATAATAAATTATTTTCTATAAAAACGTCACGAAATGAATAAAAATCGTTGCCGTAAAAATTGTTAACGATATATGGACACGTGACGAAGAATCATGCTGTCTGAAGGCGAGATCGAAGGTATTGACAATAGCAATGTCTTGAATCGATATAAGTAGGCTGCTCATCTTGTAGCGACGAGATAAAGTAGGCACGATTCGAGGACTTCGGATTCTCAGCACATCAATATTGTAGAGATCATCCTTTATAGACACACACAAGAAACGTGTGGTTTGCGTGGGAGACTTTACTCTTGCTCAACGATTTTTTTCATCAAGTACACTTACACGCTGGAGACAGATCTTGTTCTAGTAAAATATTAGCCTAGTCGGTCTAGGATTTGACTGTCAGGAAATGATCGAAGATCTTATCTGCACAATGTTTTCGTATCAGCTACATTTTTTTACATTTTATACAATATAGAGAGTTCACATGATCTTCGAAGTGTTAAGAAGTATTTCATTATCAGCATTTTATGTCACAAATTTAAATTACAACAAAAATTAACAACTTAAAATTTCTCAGAATAGAAACAATATCCTGAAACCATTTTAAATGTATTAATGACATATTTGATTTCTTAAATGTATATTATAAACCCAAAATAAATGCATACTTCCCACCATCCTAACCTTAACATTATTTAAATTTTCTGCAACGTTTTTAGTACTAAATGTCTACAAAATTTATTATATAAAATATATGGACTAAGTAACTGTTAAATATATCCATAACCATGCATTCATGTAAAATGGCTAAATAGGAGCAGATTAATTATAAAACTGTCGTAAATAAAGTGAAAATTAGGCTAGTAAAAACAGTTTTTGATTAATTAATATCATATTTCTGATATTTTACTATTTTCTTGTGGAAGAAATTCGGCCAATGAAAATGCTTTCAACGTTTAAGCAAATACTGAAAAATGTTGTTTGTATACAAATCTTAGAGATCGCAATAGAAAATAATTTAATTTAAAATTTTCGGTTCAGTTTTCGAGAAAGTCAGACTTGCAGAATGTGATCAATGAATGGAAAGAAGCAAATGACTTAGGCAGAGTAACCGATATAAAGAGTGTAAATGTTGGGGTACCACAAGGAAATATTCCGGGGCCGATTTGTTCATTTGATACATAAACGACATAGAAGCTCTGCCTGATAACTGCTGCTATCATTTGTTCGCAGATGATACAATTATTTATATGGCCGAAGAGAATTAGTTAATAAATTAAAGTATATCATATTACATCACTTTAATTATTGTAGTATTGTTCAGTATCTTTCAAACCAGGGTAACTAGGACTGTTTGCAAATGTTGCAAAATAGGCTTTGTCTTGAAGTATATACACAGAAAAATCGTTTCGTAAAATTGTACACAACGTTGTGGAACAGGTTTTGTTGCATTTCTTTACAATTGTATAATTTCAAACCATAATATAGAAGACAATTAATTTGTACTTATTGTTTCTATCACTTTTTTTAAGAACAATTTGGAGTGTAATGTTTTACGGTTGGGATAAAATGTCACATAGATTTTTTTCTGTATATTATTTAAACTAGAGTGAATGATATATTAAACTTGGATGAATATGAAAAATTATGTTGAATTCAATGTATGATTTTCATACATAAAATTAGACTCCAGATGGTAATTACATACTGCCACAAGTAAATACCTCCGTTTTTTTTTTCAAAGGTTTAACTACATATAATAGCCTACCTAGGGAAGCTAAGGAGACTTGTAATAAATTTTCTTTCAAAAGCATACAACGCATTTTGTCCCAGTGGTGTGCTAACGCACCACATATTTTATGATTTTTTTTGTTAAATTCAGTAAATATTTTTGCATATCCATTTATAAATTTTATTATTATCAGTATTAGAAAACTTAGTACCGTACGAACTGTTGATTTTTATTTTAAAACAAAAAATTTTATGACACCTCAAAAATCAAGAAAAACGCTGCATAATTTTGTGTCAAAGGTTGAAGTGAATCTAAAACAGTAAAATATTTTATTTTTGGAAAGTATTGTCATTTTTGGTAGGTCTATAATATGTAGATTACATGGTAGAAAAAATACATTTAAAATATAATATAGATTATGGTTTATTTTTATTAAATAATTACTGGTGCGTGAACGGACCACTGGTTTTATCTATGAAATAAAACCAAGCTATTGCCAGTCTCGACAAGTCAGCCTATGTAGCGTAAACAGTCGCCGATTAGTGTGTTGTTTAGTATTTGTTTGTTTCTTGTGCAGTACACGTGATATTTAATTGAAATCAGTAAAATATGCCGTTTTCGAGGTATTTGACTCAAAGGAAATTAGAAGCGGCTCTGGAGGAGATCGTTACGGATTTGGAGAATAATGATGAATTTCGTATTACTCGTATTTACGTATTTTTATATTTTATAGATACAACTCATTCTAGCCTTGGTCTTAGCGGTGACGTTCTCATGAGTCTACTTTCTGTTGTGCATAAACCAGTGAATCACCAAATTCTTTTCGACAACTTTTTTTCGACATTCAAACTCTTCGTACATTTAAAAAATAATGGTTATTTTGCCACCGGTACTATCCGCGAAAATAGGACAAATAAGTGTCCAATCGAAAATTGTAAATCATTTGGTAAAAAAGACCACGAGTCCCATATTTCAGCATATGATTCTGAATCAAAAGTTTTTATTGTCCGTTGGCACGATAATTCGGTTGTAACGGTGGCAAGTAATGTTTATAGTGTAGCTCCTGTTCAAAATGTTAAACGCTATAATGGAAAAGAACGAAGAGATGTACAGATACCCCAACCTTATGTAATTGCCCAATACAATAAATATATGGGTGGGGTAGATTTACCCGACAACGCAATTGCTAATTATATATGCCAAGTATTTGGGAAGAAATGGTGGTGGCCTTTATTTTGTAATTCATTGGATAGCTTAGTCGTCAACGCATGGAAAATTTATAATGTCAATGAAAAAAGAATTTCCCAGGTAGATTTTAAATCTTACGTAGCCTTGCGACTTCTAAAAACTGATAAAACAATAATTGAAAGGAATCTTGCTCCTGCTATAGATGAACTGCGTTATGATAATACAGGTCACCTCATGATTTCTCATGCCAATAAAGCACGAAGGAGGTGTAGAATTTGCCATAGCCACACAATTTAAATTTGTAATAAATATAATGTACATTTACATACTTCATGCTTTGTACAGTATCACCAAAAATGAAACCAGGTGTTACCAGTGGTGTGCGTTCACGCACCATGAAATATTATAATGTTTTTTTTATTAAGTAAAGTTCTATGTAGAAAATAATTTACGCTTAGTTATTTTATGTAAGATTGAAACTTTCTATGATATATTTTCGTTAAAATTATTAGTTATATCTTATGTGCCTCAAAATAATATTTCATGTTTCCTCCCAGTGGTTCGTTTACGCATCAGTATTTTTTTTATATACGTTAATTTTTTTTAATTTTTTTTGACACAAGGAATGTATTCTTAAGTGTAACAAAATAAATATATACAAACAAAAATGTTCGTTTTTTGAATTTTTCGACGCTTGGGATACAATGGGTTAAGAGACATTTACCTCTAAATTTTATGTTTTTTGTGTGTATATATGGTTAAAGATGGAACTATCTTGTTTATTTTTAAAATGATTTATACTGTTTTTTTTTATTATGTACATGTGCTAAATAAAGGATTTATTATTATTATTATTCTTGCTCAAGATGCGGAGTTCGGCGTGCCAGTGGCATCTCTCTTGGTCATCTGGAATTCACAAAATGTCCCAACAAATGTAGTACCTGTCGTGCTATAGAAATTAAAAAAAACTGCAAGTACATATAAAATAAGCGAGCAAACAACGCATGATAACATGTTTTGAAATCGATAATAAATCGAAAGATAGACAAGAAACCAAGTATGGTTATAAACATACTTAGCTTTACAGTTATAGATCACTAAATCAATAAATGGTCGTTGTTTAGACAATAGAAATCATTTGTCGACTACTGTTTAAACACTAACGATCCATATTATGTACACGGTGCATTACAGAGAAGACATTTTTTGTGCGTTTGGAAATATGTTTGCAAATTGTGTGCATAAAATAATCTTGCATTTGACTTTTCGTACAAAATTATGGACATCGCTTTAACGCACGTTAATTTCCGTAAACCTGTGAATTATAGTGTACGGTATCGTTAATTCTGAGATTAAAAGAGATATAATAGATTATAGGTAACATTGCACTAGGAGGAACACCTCAAGGTCCTGTAGTTAACCCATTAGTATTTATAGCCCTTGGTTATTGGAGTATAGTCATATAACAATGTGTGCTAATGACAATTAGTGTATGACGTATCATACCTATCGGGTTCGTGGAAACACAAATAAACTTGTCACACACTTGTAATTTTTAAACTTTTAACTGCAGCTACTGACATATAAACAAAACATCGGTAAATTAGCCAACAGGTTAATTAATATCATCCATCCTACAAAACTTCACAGCTAAAAGCATCTCGAGCAAAGTATGGGCACAGTAGAGAACCGTCGTATAAGCAATCCCACTGTGTCACGAACCACTACATGCGGGCATGGAGGCATCATCCGCGCTAGCTGGTAGGATTTAGAACTGATGTTATTATTTACATATTTTGTTTGCTGTTTTTTTATATTTTTTCCTTTTACGGTTTTGAAATTTTGACCTCGTTCTTGTCATAGAGTACATGATGCTGAACTAATAGACTTTATGAATTAAATTCTGCAGTAGTACTAGTATTAATAATTCTAAAATAATCAAAAATGACAACACTAACGTAGTTTTCCACGAAACACCAAAACACTATATACTGCACTCGACGCGCGTTTCGCCAACCAAGTTGGCATCATCTGGAGATGATTAAAACTAAACTTATGCTAACAATTTACCCTATTTATACCTAAACTATTGTCACGGTTCACATGACCGCCACGGTTCGGTGAACCTTGACCCACTAACCAATAAAGCGGGCTATTTGGGATAGGCCCTCTGTCACTATTCATACTATTTTTACACTTTATGATTTCCAAGCATTCAAATGCATCTAGCTGTCTAGTATTTGTTACATTCCTAATTAATCTTAAATTGCTACTATCTATTTTATGGTTGTTCTCAAACGCATGTTGGGCTACACTGGACTTATCTGTTTTACCATATTTGAGATGGGCCATATGCTCTTTGAATCTAGTTTGAATTGATCGTCTAGTCTGTCCAACATATTTTTGATTACAGTCCTTACAGCTAATTTCGTAAATCCCCGACTTTTCCTTTGTCTTAATTTTGTCTTTTGTTGAAGTTTGTTTCCCGATGAATCAACCACTATCATATCTACATCTTTAAAAATCTTACCAATACCACGGGTGAATCGAAGATAGAATGGAATCGATACAAATTTCGGATTTTCTCTTTCATTTTGAAAGGTCGAGGAGTTTCGAAGCGACTCTTTAAACTTTCATTTCCTAATTATTTTATCAATTAAACTTACAGAATATCCATTACTCGCAGCTATATCCTTAATCAATGCCTTTTCTTTTTCAAACCTCTCCTTACTGAGGGGGGAAGCTTAATAGACGATGGACTAGAAAATTAAAACTCGCCATTTTGTGTTGAGCACAATGGTGAGAGTCCTTAGGGATATATCTTAGAGTACTGGTATCTTTTCTGCAAATGTCAAATTCTAACTTATTTTCACTATTTCTAATTACTAATACATCTAAAAATGGTAGTTGTCCAGAGTTTTCAGTTTCATATGTGAATTTAACTGACGCGAAACGACTGTTTAATTTAGATACAAAGTTATCAGTATCAGCGACTTTTGTATCGAACACCAACAATATCATCCACATACCTGGGGAAATACTCGAATTCTTCTTTTGCTTCCGTCTCGAATCTGTTCATGAAGAGACTGGCAATGAATGGTGACAAAGAGTTACCCACTGCTGTTCCTTCATGTTGTTCGAAGAAATTATCGTTGAATCGGAAACTATTTTGTTTCATGCAAAGTTTAGTGAGTTTAAGATATTCTTCTACTACATCTTGATTGAGATTGTTTAATTCGAGTAGATCCTTAAGGTAGTTCAAGGTCTGTGGTATCGGAACACTTGGAAACAATGAACAAACGTCAAAGGAGATCAAAATTTCACCTTCTTGCAACTGAATATTTTTCACCTTATTAATGAAATCGTTGGAATTAATCACAGAGAAACTAGGTGGTGCAATAGGTAAATTTTCGAACTCTTCTGTTAACCATTTTGATAGGTGGTAAGTCGGCGATCCGATTGCTGAAACAATAGGACGTACCGACCTTCCTGGTTTATGTATCTTAGGCAAGCAGTACAATCTAGGTACACTTGGGTTAGATACATTTAACCTCCTATTTAAAGCTGGAGTAATAAGGTTGTTGCAGGATTTAAGTACATTTCTTACTTCAGTAACCATTTTTGGTAATGGATTTCTAGAAAGTTTTTTATAAGGACCATTACTAATCAGATTATCTACCCTTTCATAATATTCGTCTTTATCTAAAATAACAACCTTATTGGCCTTATCAGCTTTTAAATAAAAACAATCTTTATCACGCAATTGTTAGATAATTTTTCTGTCTTTTGTAGATTTTGACTTTTTTATTTACTTTAGTGACAATATTTGTCGAGATTTGATTTCTGCAAGCATCTCTGACAAATCCTTTAGAGGAGTCAGGAAGGTATTGAATTGAACTTTCAACACTTGCAACAATCTCATCTAAAATGCCTTCAGAGGCAGGCAAAACAAAATTTAATCCCTTGTAAAAAAATGACAGGTAAAACAGGACAAATTTTTATAATTCATTGTAAAAACTGAATTCTGACACCATTATGGGGCGCATTACCTTAGAAACGATCCCATCAACATTTTATAAAAAAAAAGAATCTTCATATATTTTCATGAATTTATTGTTATACTCTGTCTCATTGTTTCTGGCACCCTATATAATTAGAGCTTGATAAAGAAATAAATCATGGAGTCGTGCATTGTCTCCTGTCACATTAAAAATGCGTATTATTTCAAATGTATTTATAAAAGTTCTTGACACGCATTTCAATAATACATTGAATACTAAATCATACAGTTTGTAAATGTGATTTATTAAGTTGTCAAATTCGTAAGTAAGCACCTCGATAAGCACCACACCCGCTAATAACTTTACTTTTAAAACGTATAATTATTAACTATTGGTGTGCGATAGTGGGTTGATTTAAGGAAAGTAATGCGTTTGGTATCACACACACTTATTAATCGAGTTAAATTAAAAGGCTTGTAAAAAAAAATACATTGCAATGCAAGTAAGAGCGGGTGTTCTAGTTTTGCGAGTTTTACAATGGCACTTTCCACACGTGTATATTTTTTTTCTATGGTTGTGGATGTAAATTTATTAAAATCAATATTTAAAATGTTCGGTGTTACAAGCTATTAAACAAACTAATTTAAGTTTCGTTAAGATCTTTATTACCACACTAGTGCAGTAATGATATAAAGGCGTGTGGCTATTCAGTGGTGCAACAGCAGGTAGATAGATATCTGGTGAGGCAATGACTGGCTGGCGGACAAATCGAGGCGAGCCGCCAGACTAGTCCATTGTTGTATCTCGTAGTGTTTACACGCTAATTTATTCCTCTCCGATGTATTTTACGTTGCTGTGTTGTTGATAATTTTATTTGTTGTATTTTATTGTTGACATTAATTTAATAATAAAATATGTCAGACGTGCGCAAGAGTAAAGAACGACCATCCGCTGACCAAGTGAATAAATTTAATAGTGAATTCCCCGATTTATTCAATAATGATGCTACAATAATCTGTAAGGTGTGCGAGACAGACCTAACGTACTGGGATAAATATGATTGTAGACGCCACGTAAATACTGTGCAGCATAAAACTAAAAAAAATTGCGTGCCGTCGACAACACAGTTTATGTTTGATTTACTATTAATGCTGATTGCCTGTGATGTTCCGCTGAACATACTCGATGAGCAAAAATTTTGGGAGTTCTGGAATAAATACAATCTCCAGATCAGGGGATTGTATTTATTCAGTTAGACTGTTCAGGGCGGCGAACCTGAGGACGGCATTTTCGCCCCCCAGAATGGGAACTAAATATTGATAAATTGATTATTAATATAAATTTTGCACTACTTGTTGATTTTTTCCCTAACTAAAACTAAGTACTATGCAATTTACATTTGATCTTTGTGGTTTGTTATGTTTTAAAGATAGAAAAATAATAAAACACCTTTTTAAAAAAGCATATTTATTTTCGAAATAAAACAATTGGTATAGTTAAAAGACTTGCATGACCCTGCATGAACTTGTAGGTATATACATAAATATGTAGTTACTTGTTTAAAATAGGAATAAGATTTCAACTTGGTGAAATATACGACGCTTTGCTAAGCATTTATGAAAACCAAGACATCGATATCTCAATAACAGACGAAACTTCGCTAAGTTGCATTAAACAATTTAAGTTTTTATGTTCAATAGTCATATGGTACAAAATTTTAAACTGTATTAATCACATAAGCAAGCTTATTCAAACAAAAGATTTTGATTTGAAAACAGCACGTGATCTTCTAGAGAACTGCAAAAATTTGTTTTAAAATCTTCGATCAGATAAGTCTTTTATTGAAATTGTTGTTGACGCAAGAGAATTGGCTGATGAAATTAACATTGAAGCCAATTTTGAATCAACAACGCCGCGACACCGCGTAAGAAGAAAAAAGGCCAACTTTTCATACGAGGCAAGGGACGAACCAATCGAAGATCCCAAAGAAATATACAAAATAGAATTTTCTTTCATACTATTGGTCAAGCATTAAACGCACTAGATAGTCGATTTGAACAACTGAACCACCATAGTAACCATTTTCAATCGCTATATAAGTATGATATGAAAATCATGCCTAGAGACACTGATAAAGATTTGCAAAGATTTGGAAAATATCATGTCTGATGGTGAATCAGCTGACATTAACGGTCTAGAATTAGTAGAGGAAATTTCTGCAGTTTGTGCACTTTTGGGCAAAAAAAGAAAGTCCAAGTGAAGTACTTAAAATAATAACAATGCTAAATTTTGCTCCAAATTTTAGTGTTGCCTAAAGAATACTACTGACTATTCCAATATCAGTAGCAAGTGGAGAAAAAAGTTACGCGGGTGGTGCTAGAGACGTTAGAAAAATTTGATCTGTCAACAAGTCAAGTGTTGAGGTTTGTGACCAATGGTGACTCGGCTCATCGCCTCGTTCTGACAATCAAACTCGTTTCGTTAAAGATCCCATAATCAGACTTGTATCGTTAGTAACTATTACAAAATACTCCGAATAATGATTTCGTACATTTGAAGGAAATTAGTTTATTTAAAATATATTTATTAAAATATACTATTATTAGAACATATCGATATTACAGAAACTATGATTATGATGATTTCTTAACTGATCTTCACAGTCTAGATTGGAACGTGCTATATAGATTAAATTATGTAGGAGATATGGTAGATTTTTTTAACAGCATGGTAAGTGACCTTTTTGATAAATATGCGCCGTACAGAACAGCCCGGTTCTCAAAACCTCCTGCTTCCTGGATTACCGATGTTATTAGATTTATAATGCGTCTTAGAGATAAAGCACTATCTAAATATAAAAAAATTAAAACTGCGGCTGCCTGGGGTGAATATAAACATCTTAGAAATCTTATTACAATGTCCGTTGGGAATGAAAAAAAAGCTTATTTTAATCATCAATTTAAAATCGATCCTAAGGAATTTTGGCGAATTTTAAAATTGTTAAGCATTAACTTTGCACCTGTTAGTCACCCTCAAGTTGTGGGTAATCGAGATGAGTTTAATAATTATTTTTATGAAAGTATTCCATCTGTTAATATTGATCATAAAAACAATGACTTTTTAAATATTATGTCAATAATATGTCTCCTAATATTAGTAATAAATTAGTGTTTTCTATAGTTATTGAAGAAAAAGTGGAAAAATTATTTCAAAGATTAGATCAAATTCAAAAGGAGTTGATGGGATTGATGTAATAGGCATCAACGAGTAATACTGGGCAATGAAATATCTAATTTTAAAATTTTGAGTAAAGGTGTACCACAAGGAAGTGTGCTGGGCCCCTTGTTATTTTCGGTTTATATGGCATATTTTAGCAATTATTTACGACATTCCTTGACTCACCAGTATGCAGATGATATCTAAATCTACCATTTATTTAAATTAGATAATGTAGAGCTATTTAAAAAATATATTAACGACGATTTAGAGCAAATTTTCAAAATTTCGACCTTTCACGGTCTCAAATTAAATGAGTCTAAAACCCAAATGCTTATTTTTGGTAGACATAAAAACGAAATTATGGATAGTGATAACTTCAATGTACATATAAATAACATCAAATTAAATTTTGCCAGTGTTTGTAGAAATTTAGAATTATTATTTGATAATAACCTACGCCTTGAATATCATGTGTCAAACATTCTCCAGAGAAGTTATGTGAAACTACGTACTCTGCATATTCAAGGGGTTTCTCTCTGTGGATATAAAGCCAAAATTGTGCGATTCACTCATATTATCATTGCTTGCATACTGTGATGTAGTTTATTGGCCTGCTTTAATATGTAAGGATAAGGAGAATCTACAAAAGCTTCAAAACAGTTGCATTCGGTTTTGCTATGGGCTGGAAAGTTTGACCATGTTTGTTTACATTACCGTGAAGATGGATGGTTTAAATTGGAGCAAAGGTTTCTCATGCATTTATGTACATTAGTGTATAAAATTAATAAAATACAGACGTGTCTTAACCACAGCCACTTCCCACATCCCGCAGGGTTAGTGACTGTAGATACCAGAATCGCGTGCCCTAAGCAGGCGGAGAGAACCCAGAATGACCGCCTTCTGCATTTGGCCTGCCAGCCACTCAGCTGATTTTTGGCAGGCCGGTATAATCTTCAGTTCCGAGAGCAGCGTAGTCTTTATCCCTCCGAGTACACCGATTATAAGGACGACCATTTTTACCGAGTAGCCTGGGTACAGCACTTGGAGCTCGTACCGGAGATCGCGATATTTGGTCCGTTACTCCTCTTCCTTCAAGGTGATGTTTTTCTCCGCTGATTTTTGGCAGGCCGGTATAGTCTTCAGATCCGAGGGCAGCGTAGGCTTTATTCCTCCTAGTACACCGATTATTAGGACGACCATTTTGACCGAGTATTATTATTAAATAGTATAATTTCTATTGTAGGTGGTTTTAATAATAGGGGTAGCCAGTGCATGCCGAAGGGAGGAACTGATGAATATTGCTGTACAGAATATTGAGCATTGTGAAGTCTTTTTTACCCATAATTATTCCCGATTCTAAAACTTACACATTTAGGAGACTTTCAGGTACAGAAGGAGATAACTGGTTCCAATTTTGTCGTCTGTATGCTCGACCATCAAACGTAAAACACTAGCAACTCTTCATGCAATATAAAAATGGCAAAGGTATAGTCCTGAAAGTTCCACTGGCTATTGTTTTCGTCGAACATTAACAACGCTGTTAGTCAATGTTGGGGCAGACTTTATCATTTTGAAAAGATACGGTGACTGGCGCTCTTCAACAGTTGCAGAAGGTTATATAGAAGAGAACGTGAACAACAAAATGATTTCAAAGCAGATAATGGCGATAACGAAAACCCGATGCAAACAGTCGTTAACTCAGATCTAATTCAATTATTAAGTTGTTTCAATAAAATATTTTTGGTTTTGATTCTTTGACTTTTCAACTCGATTGCAGAATAATTCTTATTCATCAAGTGTTACATTTTATTTATTATCTAGTAGTCCATTGTAGATGGTCATTATATTTAAAAATGGCATTTGTTATGGTTGTCAAAACATTGCGTGACTAAATTAAAACTGTGTACTACTTAGGTCCACTAACTCTAAACCATAATTATACCTTTTTGATAAAGTGAGTTGGTTCATATTACCATATTTTTTTTATATAACACAGTAATGACAGACTTTTTTGAATTTTTTTCAGAATTATTAATTTCAGTGGGTAATTACATATAATCACTATTTCCATTAAATTGTTATTTCCTCTGCCATTTTTTCCAAATTGTTTTTTGTTAGTTACATTTTTCCCAGGTTCCAACAATCGACAGCACGCTAAGAACTATACTACAAATTTTTTATCCTCGTCCAGCACAGTCGATTAAACTACAGTTAAAGTAAGCACGTAAAATAATTACAAGTTTCTGTTTTCCACAAATGCATAATACGAAACAAACAAAATGTCAGATTTTTAAAATAATTACAAGCTGTCTTTATTTTTTGTCACAATTGGGGCTTCATCTCACCTGCTATAAGAGACGGAACTACTTTCCATCTTAGGATGGTGTCAAAAAAATTTTCATTTTTTATTTCTAACCAAAAATAGCTTTTATTTGTTCAATAGTCAAAATTAATTAATAAAATTTATCGAGATCTAGATACAATTAATATAAAATTATCCAACAAAATCTTCCGGCTTTAATATGAAATGATGAAACAAACTGAACCAGAAACAAATGAAAAATTAATTCATAGTTTTGTGTGCAATCGACGACACTGTTTTTGTTTGCTCTGTTCATAGTCATGATTATAACTAATTTTACCTAACAAAGAAAGTACAGTTACGTTTGTTTAAACATGCCGATATTTAACAAATAAATAATTTTGAACGGCCACAAGTGGGAAATCCCTAAATAATAATTCTTATTCAATTACATTCGAGGATTCGTTTGTAGGAACTCAAAATAATATTTTAAAGATCATATAAAAATACCTTTCCTTGAAACTTGTTTAAACAAGAAATAATGGTCCACATCCTTCTGCCCGTTAATTGTTCCTTATCTCTACATTTTATATTTTAGTAGTTTATCGATTTAACAATGCTACGAAAAGTTCTTAAGAACATGAATCGATGGGAAAAAGTTTTATTATTTTTTCAGTTTTTTCAAAATAATTCAGAAACGCTTGAATTAATTATTAAGCCTGGCCAAGCGATGGTAGATTCAGGGTCGGGCGCAATACTAATGCCATCGTGCGCTTGTTTACGATGACGATGACAAGACACACTTCAGTTGTTATCTGTCGGTCGATGCATAGAGTACTAATAAATAATAAATAATGTTGAGCGTAAAGAGTAGAAAACGACCGTACGCTGATAAAGTGAAAAAAATTTATCGGTGAATTTCCGGATTTACTCTATGATGGATGTAAAATAATTTGTAAAGTTTGCGATCAAGACTTAATGTGCTGGAATAAATACGGCTGCAAAATTCATGTCAATAGTAACCGGCATAAAAATAAAAAAAATGGCGTGTCTTCTTTGGAACCTCAGTTTATGTTTGATTTACTGTTAATGCTGATTGCCTGTGATGTTCCCCTGCGCATATTGGATAAACCAGCATTTCGGGAGTTCTGGAATAAATACAATCCCCAGGTGAATTTACCAAGTCGTTCATCGTTACGTAGATATGTACCAAGTGTTCGTGAAGACATTGTAAATAGGATTAAATGTGCATTAAAAATTACACGGCTGTGGTTATGTGTTGACGAGACGACAGATTGTAAAAAAAAATCTATTTTATATGTTATAGTACGTGTACTCGACTCTGTTAAACCAACATTTCCACTTTTACTAGCTAGCAAAAGACTAACTGCGAGTACTGGCGAAACAATCATGCGGGTGGTGTTGGAGACTTTCGAAAAATTTGAACTGTCAACAAGTCAAGTGTTGATGTTTGTGACCGACGGTGCTGCGACAATGCATTTGGTGGGCCGTTTTCTTCAAAGAGACGATTGTAGATTTTTACATGTTACGTGTAAAATGCATGCGTTCCATCTTGTAGCAGAAAAGATTCGAAAATGTTTTCCAGAGATAGATGCATTAATAGCAAATACAAAAAAAGTATTTCTCAAATCTCCTAAACGGCTTCGAGCATTTTACACACTGTGTCCTGGTATTCCGGAACCACCAGAGCCGATTCTTACACGTTGGGGAACGTGGTTGAAGGCAGCTTTTTATTATGCTGAATTCAACAAATAAAAGCTGTGATATTACAGTTCAACCCTAACGAGGCTACAGCTATTAAGGAAAGCCAGACAAGCTTTCAACATGTTTCCCTTGAACCAGATTTAAAAACATATATAACAATTATAGAGGACTACACGACGTAATAGAAAAATTGCAAAATACTTCGTTGTCGTTAGTGGAATCGCTGCAAAGAGTGGACGACGTAAATACACAGCTACAGACTATAAATGACGCAAAAAACAAGCCCGTTATTGAAAAATTCGAGAGTGTATTACGGAAAGATCCTGATTTTACCAAATTAAGACACATTTGTGATGGTGCATCTACAGCTGCGTTAAGTGAGTTCACAGAGTGTTTTACTAATGCCTGTATTGCTTCCGTAGATGTCGAACGGCCTTTTTCAAAATACAAACATATGTTTTCATCAGAGCGAACATCACTTACTGAGACAACTGTAGAAACATATCTGATGTTACACAGTTATTATAGAAGTGCTCCAGTTTGTGATAACGACAACCAAGCTACTTCGTAAATCTGCTTAAGAAGGTGAGTTTTGTACATATTTTTATAAAGTGTACCAGTATTAATAAAATTTATTTTCATTTATTTTATTTATTTATTTATTATTATTAGTTATCACTTAGATATACAATGTACATGTGTGAACGTCATTTAACAGTTTAATAATAATATGCAGAACTAAGCTTACAAAATATAAGGACATACATAAAAAAGAATTTAAAGCGAACGAAATAGTACAAAAACATACATCACAATATATAAAATATTTTTGTTTTTATTATTGTACTTATTCAAGTATTATGATATGATGCATACCCAGTACGTCTCTGTAGGTTTAATGACCTTGGCCAGGCTTACTGATAACCTCAATTTATCGCCAAAATAAACCATATTACTAAGTCCTCAGGCAACAGAAATTTCAAATAATTAGTTCAAACGTTTCGTAGTATTGTTAGATGATCTCCACCAGTAGTTTGGCGCTTGTTTGTTAAAACGCCCTGTATAACATACTCTATGCACTTTCTTTATTTGAAATGGATTCCAGTAATTTAGTTCCCAAATAATCTAAAAAGCTGGAGATTAAGAAATTTATAAGCACAATAAGTGAATGAATTTAATCTTGAAAGCGCTCGGTATAAATTCCAGAGAATAATACTCAAATGGTAAATAGCTATATTAAACAAGATCGTATCTAAAGATAATAGGAAATGTAATAAATATTTACACACACATAAGGACTATAATAGAACATTTGAATGTAACCACTAACATATCTCCTGCATCTCAGCTAAAAGCCAAAGATATATCAGATACAATATTATCCGATTTTAATCTGGAAATTAATTAAAGTTTCTGTAAATAGTAATATCCAGATTGGGCAATAATAGTTTTTTTACATAAAATTACTACAATTTACGTTCACTGATAATATTCTTGTACATTAAACAGAACCAAGCAATGAACCTGTATATGGAAATTTCTATATCAGTCTAACAAAAAAAGTTGCGCATGCAAAGCAGGCCGATTATATTTTTTATGAAAGTGAAAGGATGATCTATAAGTAATAGGCCATAGGGCATTAGTGGATTCCTGGCATTAAAATTTTATGGTTTAGCTAAACTTACGTTAGTCCAATTGTTGATATTAGCAGATATATAGGGTGTCAAAGTCAATATTGCAGTTTCAATTGTCTCACATAACTTTTGAAGTTTTTTAAACATTGTTATAAAACTTGGTGGGGGTTTTTTGAGATAGGAAATTCAAATCTGTTCCCAATTTTGGTGTAATTCCTGCGCTACCCTTCATTTCTTAAAAGAGCTGCAAGTTTTCTAGTGCCTAGTGTATGGCACTTTTAATTAAAAGAAAAACTAATATCTCAACTTTTCTAGACAAAAAATTCATACGTTGTAAATTATGCTTAAGTTACTTATTTTCAAGACATTTCCCTAACCTGGTTAGGAATTGATAAATGATATTGGCTACCGATCTATCATGATTTGAAGGTATTAGCCAATGCAGGTCAGGGTTTTTGCCCGGTGAGTAGTTGTTTCGTTCAAATCATATTTAATAACAGTAGTTTAGTCCACCTGGGCTAGAGGTCGCCGGTCTCGGTATTTGCTTCGCAAGTCGCTATCCGCCACAGAGACACTATGATGTCGGTCGCTTCAAGAATATTTGTTTATGTTATAGGAATAGCAAAAATGTTATGGTGGCGAGATGAAACTCTAGGAAATCTAAAAGCTATTGAACTTAAAATTGCCGGGGAATCAAAAATGTTATTAACAACTTTATATAAGAAATAGCTATTTGTATTATATGACAAGGGAGAAAAGTGCATAATTTCCTCTCGCTTCGCGTCGGGCATCAATATCCAAGGGAGGAAATGGCACTTTGCTCCTGTGTAATACATATGATTTTTTCTACGACCATTTACAGTGTTTTACATTGGTTTTACATATATTTTATTATAGTTTCTTATGCATGACAATCAAAAAACCAAATATGTCAAAATGTCATAATAGGTATTTAGATAAGTAAATATTGTTAAAAATCAAAGTACATGGAACGTTGCTAACGTTGCTTCTTGTTTTCAAAATAAACAAACTTCCAAAAAGTTTATTATAATGTATTCCGAATGTGAGGATGAAGTTCCTCAAGATATTCTGGAAGAAGCAAACGTGGTTTCGTTAAATCTATTACCGTTAAAGTCTCGTGAAAAATATGAAAAAGAGTACCAGCTATTTAATTGTTAGATGGAGATTAGGCAAATAAGAAAAATATGTGAAGAAGTGGTCCTATTTTACTTTTCCAAAAAATGAGCCGATTTGAAGCCTACGAAGTAATAAAAAATCTGTTTCAAAGAAAAGCATTCATTTTCAGGAAGTTTGTGTATCAATAAAAGAAGTTTATACACTACTATTACAGCTATTTGAAGTTTTTACTTGTTTGCTTCCAGAGGGAGCCAAAGTATTTTCCTCACGAGGGAGGAAAAGTACTACTTTGCTCCCTGAAATGAGGGAGCAAAATAGTATTTTCTATGTAGGGAGTAGAAAAAATAAATTATGTATGGATCTACGTTTTGCAAGTTCATTTAAATCAAAACGGTCTAGCAACAACTGCTGTGTATAATGTCTAGGAGAATAAACACCATCAAGTATATACACAGCCGATTTCAAAACCTTCGTTGTACTCTCTTCAAAGACATACATATACATTGTAGATTGGATTCAAAAAAATCGATGAGTATTCCAAACGAGGGCGTACAAAGGTCATGTACAGTAAATGAAGTGTGTGCACGTTAGTGAAATCTTTTGAGTTCCGTAAAATAAACACGACGCTTTAATAGGCTTCAATATGTTTGGTGAAAGACAGTTTAGAAGCAAAAATGACCCCTTATCTTTTATATAATCACGTCTTTCTAACGTAGTATATCAAACTTGTAATTAAATATTATTTGATTTATTTGCCCCGAAAATGCTATAACATTACATATTATTGGGTTCAAGGGTAAATTATTTTTATTTATTTTACGTTAATATCAATTAATGCGTTTAGAAGAAAGACGTTCGCAATATAATGTAAACGATATTTCACAAACTAACTTTAAATCGTCAGCGCACGTTTAAATTTGACACAATATATCGATGAACATTATAGAGAAAAGGGGTCCCAGTATTGAACTTTGAGGCACTCCAGATATTTAAGGAATATACCAGAGGAATAACCACGGTATTTCACAAACTGATATATATTTGTTAAGTATGAATTAAAAAGATATAATAGAGAATAGAATACTGTGGTAAAGCCTGTCAAATGAATTCGAAAAATCGGTATAAATAACGTCGATTTGATCTAGTAAATCTCGGTTTTCAGGGATGTATTAGGCTTTACCTACAACAGTAGACCTTCACATTATAAAACCATGTTGTTCATTTGATATTCTGTCAGAAATATGCGTAAAGATAATAGGATAACGTATAATTCCGAACAGTTTGGCAAAGTTAGGGATGATTGTCTATAATTTGCCATGTCATTTCTATTATCTTTTTTATAGATAGGGCAAACACGAGACAGCTTCCATATCTCGGGGAAAGAGGCAGTTTTCAAAATTATGTTAAATGTTATAGTCAGAGAATTAACAAATACTGATATACAAGAAATATCTGGTTCCATAGACATTTTTTTTAATTGCATCTGTTACATCTACTTCAATAATTGAGAGAATATGTAAAGGTAATCCATTACGTCCAATGGGATACTGAGTACTATTATTATTATTGTTATTAAGTGCCGTAAAAGATTTAGAAAAGTAATCTGCAAAATTGTCATCCAATGATTAAGATCCTTCAATAACAACGTCATTGTACGTTATTATTGTCGGAATGGTAGAAATGCTGTTTTTTGCTTGGATGTAAGACCAGAATTTATTAGGATCGCTTTTTACGTCATTTTCAATTAATTGGATATGGTCCGATGAGAATTATTTAGTTCGGTTTTTATTTGAGACCTTAGGATTTTAAACTTACCTGTTTTTTTTGTATTTATCTAATGCTTTGAATGCTAGATATGGTTTGCATATACACTCATGAAAAGTTTAATGACGCAGTACGCATCGTAGATATTTGAAAATATACCGAAACAGAAAACAGCGAGACCGTAAATTATTTAGAAAACTTTATGACCAGTTAGGCGAAACTGGTCGTTTCGTCCCAACCGGAATAATTTGCTCCACCAAAAATTATCATGCTCGACCAAAAATAATTTTGGTTCGTGTAGCAGAAAACCCGGGAATAAAATTAGGGCGTATGTCTGCAGATACTGGAATTACCAAATCATCAGTTCTTAGAATCCTTCACTACGAAACGCTGTATTCGTACCAATTTAATCCGATTTAGAATTTACAACCAGGCGATATCCAGCTAGGTCATAGGCCGTATTTTCTGTAATGTTTTTAAATAAAATATTATTCATTGATGAAGCCACTTTTACTGTGTGTATCTGTCATGAGTATATGTATGAGAAAAAATTAATAATGAAAATAAGTGTCGCAGTCATGGCAAACTCTAATATTTTTAAATGTCGGCATTTCTTTCATAAACCATAATAGAAAGTATTAATGTGGTTATTTCTTAAATCCTTCGCATGTGCACCATTAATGAACTAAACATATATTTTGTGTAAAGAATGGTATCGTGTTATGTACATTCACTGAAATCTTGTGCCCAAGTCGCCGATAAAAAATAACTAATCGAAATATCTGTAACAATTCCAGCTGCATATGTACACAATTAATAAATTTCAATACTATAAAAAGACGAATAATGAAAAATAATTGAACTGAATGTACAAATAACCGAGCGGAGTCAATTCCAAGTTAAACAAAGTATTCTCTATAGATTTGTACGTAATAATGTCTTACGACTCAAGTAGGAATACAGAACAATTTTAAATTACGAGAGAATGTTATTAAGTAAAACAATATTTTTTTTCTTGTACAGGGATCGGCAGAATAGACTTTAAAATTTAAATTACTCTAAAATCAATACATATTTTTTAAACGTAAGACGTTTATATCCATTAATTAAAGCATGCTTTGGAGTTTACGATAGAATTTGAAAAAAATATTTTTTGGCTATGAAAATAAACCAGAGAAAATATTTTTTTGTTCACCTATACACGGGATGTGTATTCTGCGGTTACCATTGTCCTTAGGAAAGTATATAAACTTGGGTTTGTTAAAATTTTAGGTTATTATTAATGTATATAAGCAGCATTAATTCATAGTAATCAATAATTTGCCGCTGTCAGCTGTACCTACGACAATGAACAATTTCAATATTAATAAACATAACATATGTGACGCTTTTATAGAGCACGAAAAACATATATGAACAGCAGAACGGCATGTGAAGGAGCATTTCGATCTTTCTGAAGAGCAGTTGTAATGTGTTATCATAAAAATTCAGAAACACTTATTGCCCGAATTTAAGATACGCTGGAATAAAGCCGGAAGAAAACGGGATGTGTTCTTAGGCAACAACGAAAAATGGTTAGATGGCGAATTTTTTTACCATTCCAAGAAGACGAAGAACCATCGACGTCCTTATCTGAAAACCCACGAGGGATACCATGTAAGTCATTTAACGAATCCGTAGAGAAGACACAGAAACGAAAAGCAATAAAACTATTTTGAGACTCTGGACTTGATCAGATTTATCATTCATACTCAGGGATTACGTTCAATTGGTGAGACACGGGAATCACAAATTATACAGGAACTATGTTCTGCATCACAAGAAAGGAAGGCTTTTATCCACACATTATTAAGACGTAATAATTCTATCGCCTTTCACAAATCAAGAGACCTTGGCTCTTTTCATTGATTTAGATTTAACGAAAAACCAATATACATACCTTAGAACCTGTTTACAAGACAAAGACTGTACTGTACTCCCATCATATACCAAACTTACAGAAGCAAAGCGAGAATGTTACCCAGAATACATACAAGTAACTGAAATTGGTGCTAAAGTAAGTTTGCAGTCTCGTCTAGATCACAGATGTAAGAGAATAATCAAAATTTATTCTGTGAATGTGGCCAACTTTTCACAATTAATATTATACAGTAAATGGGGCTGTGATGGATCTTCGGGACAAAGTGAGTACAAGCAAATACTGTCTGGTGAAAGTGGCGTAATATCCGATACTAACTTGTTTGTAACATCCTTGGTTCCACTACAGATGAAGTCACAAAACACGTCGTTTGGAAAAATCCAACCCCGTCCTCTGTTCGATACTGTAGGCCCATTTAATCGAATTCTCAAAAGAGACTCCAGAGAAAACAAGATCTGTTGTTAATGAAGTGGAAACTCAAATAAGCACTCTTTTGCCTCCTTTTGTAGTAAAGAATGAACAGCAGATGTCTATTAAACATGAGCTGTTCTTTACAATGATAGATGGTAAGGTTACAAAAGTAGTTATAAATACTCCATCTAGTGCCACATGCCATATATATCTTGCAAAATCAACAGAAATGAACGATTTAGAACGTGTTAAACAGTGACCTGAGAATGAAGAGCATTATAGATTTGGACTCTCATCTTTACATGGATTCGATTTATGGAGTTGGTACTTCATGTTTCATATAATTTATCATTTAAAAAATGGTCAATAACCTCAGAGAACATGAAAATGCAAAAACAATCTAAAAAAGCTTATGTGCAGGAGCAGTTTTGGAAAGAATTAGAATTACTAATTGATAAACCTCGACAAATCAGCGGAATTAGTAATGACGGAAATACCGCTCGAAGGTTTTTTGCCAATTCTGCTTGCACTGCACAAATTACTGGAGTTGATGAAGAATTAATTATGAGATTTCGCATACTACTTCAGACAATGTCAAGTGGTACGGCAATCAATGCCAAAAAGTTTGGTGAATATGCTTTTAGAACAGCCGAATTATATGTGAGCAAATATCCATGGTACTATATGCCCTCCTCTGTACATAACGTACTCATTCATGGAGAAAACATAATTCGATATAATGCACTTTTACCACTTAGCTAGTTGTCCGAAGATGCACAGGAATCCAGAAATAAGGATTATAAACGTTTCAGGTTACATCATTCTCGCAAATGTTCCCGAAAAGCTGCTAACGAAGATGTCTTTCATACTTTATTGTATACATTAGACCCTTATATAACGAGCATAAGACAATCTGTGTCACGCAAGATTGTGGAACCTGAAGAAGAAGCCTTGCAAGTATTACAATAAATATTTATTTACAGATAATTATGTACATAAATTACACGCTGTATGTTATTATACAATTATAAAATGAAATGTATAAAAACAAAATAAAAATTATTTACCGTCACTACTGAACGTCAGACCTTTCTTTATATTTGTATACCGAATTTCATGTGTCTATGCGGCGCCACCACCATCGGCCCATAGTGCGCTTACACAAAATTGTTTGAATTATATGCAAAATAAAAGAACCCTGGGTGTAATCCGTGTGGTAACAAAGTCACCCATAAACGTGTTAATTTATCGGCGACCCCTCGTAAACAATTCTGATTACGACCCTAGTTGGAGTGCGCTGTAATTTTTTTCAATTATTTTACGAGATGAATGAGAGAAAAATGCAGCTATAAAAATAATTTGAATGTATGTATGGTCATACGAACACTCTATAGAGACCTTGATATACATTATTTGCTGTTCGACAGTTTGCGTTCTATAGATAGTAAGAGGTAGTGTTATATTGCTTCACATTATATTTTTCAGTGTCATTTTTACCATTCTCGACCACCGCGTCCCTTCGTTTCGTACTGGGTGAGAGAAAAATCCAGTTTAGTTACATTTTTATTAGGAGAATTATTTATTATATAAGAATTATATATGTATGTATACTACAGGGTGTATCTACTGCTGTTGGCATTTATGCTCCGAACGTTTTTTACACGTCGTCATTCTGATCTAAAACTCAGGCGCATTTAACAAAGATTTCTTGAAACATGTGAATTAAATCCGCGCAATAAAGTTCTGGGGTGTCCAAAGGCACTGCTCAAGAGTAACGAATTCTAATACGATTAAAGACGGACCTGCTGTAAGTACTCGTAAACTATTATGGCAACCAATTTATATCGGATGGCTATCCATAGGACATGGAAATGGACTACATCCATATAACGTCCAAGTTTGACATTATGGCGATAGGCAATTTCAGGTTAAGTTTTGTAAATGTTTGATACAATGTGTACTGCATTTCTCGGAAACTGTCTCTGGGCGATGAACCTAAATTTACTCATGAGTAAAGCTGAAAATCGTTTCTGTGTATCATGGTCGTAGAGTACAGATGTACTTACTGTTGCCGACATTCACCTTCACCGCGAAACTCTTTCTCCAGTCCAGTCTATTATTAGCTTTCGAGTTGTGTACACTTTAAGTCACTTGGGCGTATTGCATATTGTTTTTGTGTTTTTATTTTATTTGTTGTACTGTATTGTTAATATTAATTTAATAATAAAGCATGGCAGACGTACGCAGGGGTAGAAAACGGTAATTTGTTGACAAGTGAATAAATTCATAGGTGAATTCCCAGATTTATTCTATGATGGTGCTAAAATAATTTGTAAAGTGTGCGAGAAAGATTTGATGTGCTAGGATAAGCGTGATTGTGGACTTCACGTAAATAGTGTACACCATAAAAATAAAAAAAAGTGGCGTTCCTTCGACAACACAGTTTATGTTTGATTTACTATTAATGCTAATTGCCTGTGATGTTCCACTGCACATACTCGATAAACAACCATTTCGAGAGTTCTGGAATAAACACAATGTCCAGGTGAAGTTACCAAGTCGCACAACGTTATGTAACTATCTACCAACTGTACACGTAGACATGGTAAATAAGATGAAATGTGAATTAAAAAAATACACGGCTGTGGTTATCTGTTGATTAGACAACAGATTGTAAAAAAAAATCTATTTTAAATGTTATAGTACGAGTACTGGACCGTCTTAAATCGACAGTTCCACTGTTACTAGCTAGCAAAAGACTAAGTCAGTGTACTAGCGAAACAATCACCAGCGTGGTGCTGGAGACGTTAGAAAAATTTGAACTGTAAAAAGTCAAGTGTTGATGTTTGTGACTAATGGCGCCGTAACAATGCGTTTGATAGGCCGTTCTTTCCAAGAACAAGGTTGTACGTTTATACATGTTACGTGTAAAGTGCATGCTTTACATCTTGTGGCAGAAACTATTCGAAAAGGTTTTCCAGAGGTGGATGCATTAACAGCAAGTACAAAAAATGTGTTTCTTAAATCTCCTAAACGTCTCCGTGCATTTCATAGCAAGTGTCCCGGTATTCCTGAACCACTACAGCCGATTCTTACACGTTGGGGAACATGGTTGCAGGCAGCTTTTTATTATGCTGAATATTTCCAAAGCTGTGATACTAGAGTTCAATCCAGATGAGGCTGCAGCTATTAAGGAAAGCCAGACAAAATTCGAAGATATTTCCGTTGAAACAGCTTTAAAAAATATTGCGAAGAACTATAAACCATTATATGAAGGCATAAAAAAATTAGAAAACAGTGCGTTGTCGTTAGCGGAGTCACTGCAAATAGTGGACGAAGTAAATCTTCCGCTACACACTATAGGTAATGCAACAAATGAGCGCGTTAAAGAAAAGTTCGCAAGTGTGTTAAATAAAGACACCGGTTTTACCAAATTAAGACAAATATGTGATGGTGCAGCCACAGATCCATTAAGTGCGTTCAAAGTCTATTTTACGTATGCGTGTATTACATCAGTAGATGTCGAACGGTCGTTTTCAAAATATAAAAATATATTTTCACCAAAGCGAACATCACTCATGCAGACAACCATAGAAACATACCTGATGCTGCAAAATGGCTACACATCTTCTCCAGTTTGTGATAAGTAAGCTAGTTCATCAAGCTAGTTAAGAGTAATATATTAAATTTCAACTTCAACTTGAGTAAAAGTTTACAACTTTGTTTCTTACAATCATACAAAATAAACAGTGTCTTACTAATAGAAATAAAACTAGAACCTTAATACAGCAAAGTGGAATGTTTTATACCATTCAAGTTAAAAATAGAATCTACTTAAAAGGTAATATTACCAACGCAACGGCTACTAATTCTTAAACTAGACGGACGTGTTAAGTCAAACACAGTAAATTTGGTAGTCTGTGGTGAAAACACCGCTACCTGCAGATAAAAAACATCGATACAGATCAGAGAGACACGCTGCCACATTATGCAAGAGCACACACTCTAGTCAAACGTGAGATTAAAATTCTCTGATAATAGCTTCTTCATTGGAAACTTCGGTGTTGAAATAGAAATGGCGGTACTTACAGTTTACAAGTATTTATGTACTTTGACTTTAGCCTTATCCACAGGAGACAAACTTTACCTACGCCGCACTAAAATTAGCACTTTACTGAGCGTACCAAGCTACAAACTATACAACTAAACAAACTGATTTTTGTTAATCAATAATTAATCCTTTTCATGTATAAATTAAATCAGTACACTTGCACTTTAACCCATGCGACCCACTCTTCCCAACGTCCCGCAGGGTTCTCTTACTCAAGCCATCTCGCCATTTCCGTCTCTTTAGCACCTCCTGGCCATAGAGATATTCATTAACCATAGAGCTAAAGACAACCCACACTTTAATTGTGCAGGTTTTGCATAACTAACAAGGTCAAAAATACATTTAAATTTTCTTTATTGCCAAACACGGAGCGATCAAAAAGTGGCCCATTACAAGTTGTCTGACGAAAATCCTCGTTTAGCTCAGTGCCCTGTAAAATTTGGAAGACGTGGGCCACTTACATGGCCTTCTCGATCACCCGATCCCAACCCACATGTCCTCTTTTTCTGAGGATATATTAGAGAACAGTTTTAAGCTATATCATTTGAGGAAAATGATGGAATAGTTGCACTATGTAATGAATTCCTAAAAAAGTTCATTTTCAGCTTAACAGTTGAGTTGTTAATTATTTAACAAATACTCTGCTAATGGAAATCAATCGGAAAATTTTTACTTGCTAAATCGAACTCTTAGAGGGTAGGCGTTACTTTTGAGAACCCTATATATTATACAGTGTGTTTCTAAAAGGTATATCAGAAACTTATTGGCTTATTTTAGTATCTGGGTCCATGGATTTAACAGAGCAGCATATGTTGACAATATACAAATACTAAGAGTGCCGTGGGTCAGAGCTAGCGTATGTTTTCACAAGCCACTGCATCATACACAACTTTAACATACACTCAGGATCTGTTCTGGCGTTACGTTTATTTTAAAGTAATTTTTGCCCTAAAATGCACTGTAAAATGTACACGAGTTTCGTATATTTTTGGGTTATTTATTTTAAACATCACATATATTTTCATTTGTCTCTCACGATTTTTGATTTTAAATATCACACTATGATTCACTTGGTATAATTCTTTTGTGTTGTATAACACGACAGTAAACAATCCAATAAAAATTGTAACTCGAGGCATTATCGGATTTATCTAACATATCTCTCAATCGGTTTTCTTCCGCGTATAAACAATATTTTATTAGTGTAAAACTAGGCATTTTATTTAATGTTATTGTTTTTGAATATAAAATTAATATTTTATGTTCATACAAGGAATGTGGGGGCGTAATTGATTGATTATTGATACCAGCTATTACATGTAACAAATTTATTGCGTTTGACCGGTTTATGAAATAGTGGTCGATATTTACTGCAGCACTGATAATGAACTAGATACAGACAATATAATAAATTAAAAATGTATAAATTCGTAGTGAATGGCGAGGTTTTCAGAACAAATAAAATTAAAAACATAAATAAGAATGTAATTAGTAGGGTAGCTAGATTGGGTATACGTGTCGGTTTTTCTCTACAGCTCAAAATATTGCTTATTCGGTGGCGTAACACTTTTGATATGTTCCGTTACAACATTTCCGAAAAAAATGTATTGAAACATCGCAACAATTAATCCATTAAAATTCTTATAAAATCATTATAAATGTTTAAAATGCTGTCCGTTAACTTCGTGGCCCAAAGCCAGACGAGTCTCAAATTTACTTAAAACGTTGTTAATCTGGTTGAATTACTCTTACCTTAGCCCACAAGAAAAACCAATGGGGCTAAATCTGGTGACCGTGCTGGCTACTCTATTGCTCTTCTTCTTTCTCTCCATATGTAAAGTTTGATTCAAATAGGTACGCACTAGTCGTGCAAAACGAGGTGGTGCGCTTTCTTGTTGATATCACAAGAAGTTATGTTGTATTTCGGGATCATCCCCCAAAAATGACAAATATGCTGCACCAGTGAGTGATCCTATCACCGATTTTCCTCATCTATCCATATTGATTTTTTAAGGAAACAAGGTGTCCAGTTATGATTTTCTGATGTCCAGCAACAATGGTTTTGTTTATAGGCTTTGCCGGTAAGACAGAAAGTAGCTTAATTTGAAAACACTATGGGTTGTGATAACTGTTGACTATTGTGGCAAAAATGAGCCATTGTTTCGGGAAACTCTAATCTATAATCATTGACTCACTAACCAATAGAACGGACTATATGGGATTGACTATCTGTCCCTATTTATACTACTTTTATACTTTGTAATGTCCAAGCTTTTAAATGCATACAACTATATACTTTTTTTTACAACCGAGCGAAAAGTGCAACTTTGCGCTTCCGAAAGAAAGAGCAAAGTTGCACTTTTCCGAGGAGCGAGCGTCTTTTTACTTTGTCGCTCACCGAGCGACATAGTAAACATACATAAATACAAACTACCAACTTTAGTTACGGAAATCAGTTCAAAAATTGATTGGTAGTAACTCATCTTTTATTTTTTAACAATTTTGTGCTACTAAAGGTGGTAAAAATAGCTGTTTTTACCAATTCAATGAACTTATAAAGCTTGCGCATAACACAAACGAATATTATGTTTTGGACATAGGAGGCCATGCTTGCCGCTGCTGTTAGCAAAAATAAACAAATAATTATTTGATGTGTCAAAACGTTCTTAAAACAGCTATTTGTGTCAAATAAATTTATTCTTATAATTATGAGATAATAGAAAGTTTTGAAAAGTATAATTTATGTGATACTTGTAAAGAATTGTGCCATGTTCAAATACGCCATTCCAGTTTAATATACTTAACTGCCCTAACTGAAAACTGCGACCAAGACATGTCAAAGAATGGTTTGTTTAAGAAGATTTAAAGAAGTCTACTACAAATGTCGACCAAATATAATTATTTTCCCAGAAGAAGACAATACAATCGTTTCAAAGTATTACATATATGTCATCAAACACAGACATTTAATACCCTTTAATTCTTCGCCTTGCTTTTCACCACTAAAGGAGGAAGTGTTAGAAGAATTCCAAAAACATTTAGATTTTGTTATACATAGATATAAATCATAAGATGACAGTATTTAATTAAATAATTAATAGGTACTAAAGCAATTTTTTATTTTATTTTGCTGTAAATACCATTTTAACAAACATTACTACAAAAACATGTGTAGCGCAAATTGATGCTCACGTTTTGAAATCTGAATTGTCAAATTTGAGGTTATCAATAATTATTAATTTTTACCAAACATTTTTATAAAAACTCCGCTACGCGTCGCGCGTCAAACTTCTCGCTCAGAGCGACAATATATCACTTTGCGCTCTTAATACACAAATAGCTATTATGATTGTTCTCAAACACATATTGAGCAACATTAGACTTTTCTGTTCTACCACATTTGAGATGAGTCATATGCTTGTTGAATCTAATTTGTCTAGTTTGTCCAGCATACTTGATTACAGTCTTTACAGCTAATTTCGTAAATCCCCGGCTTCTCGTTTGTTTCAATTTTGTCCTTTGTATTACCTAAAAATTGTTGTAGTTTATTTCCCGATAAATATACCACAGCCATACCTGTATTTCTACCAACAAGGACTCACTCACAACAAACTTACCAAACCTATATCTTTAAAAATGTTACCAATACCACGGGTAAATCGAGGATCATATGGAACCGATACAAATTTCTGATTGTAGATTGTACTACTTGCCTAAGAAAGTCGGTGCAAGTTAAGCAGTCGTTTACCTTCAAATTTACATATGAAATTGAAAATTGTATCATTATTAGATGTATTTATAATTAGATATAGTGATAATAAGTTAGAATTTGACATACAGAAAAGATACTAATACTTTAAGATATATCCCAGAGGATATATCTTATCACCATTGTCCTCAACACAAAATGACGAGTTTTAATTTTCTAGTTCATCAACTGTAAAACGTCCCCTTCAATAAGGAAAGGATTGCTGGCTCCCCGACTAATGGGTATATATTGTTTGCAACACCAATAAAAACAAAATGTAATATGTAACACCGAGTGTTACTATAACTATTAATCGTGTCGTTTACCTTTCTTAAAGGCAATGCCAGGCTCACAATTATTGCGGTCGCGATAAATTCATCATATGCAAGATAAATTGAAACTTCCTTTTCAATATTAATAAAATATAATTGACATTACATAAAGTGTGAGGTGAACAATTTCTGCAATTAATGCTGAGAGAACGTTCTCTATATTATGTGTAATATTTCATTTATTTATTGATACTGGCCATTCGCATAACCGCACTTCAATAGCTATATCATTTTCATTATTAAATATAGGCCGGCTGTAACCACACAGAGTAAATTATGGTTAAACCAATATACATTAATTATTATAATAACAATACGGGGCGCAAAGAGTTATTGCATACGGTTCAAAGATGGCATATCAATTAATAATAATAAATCGACTGTATTAAATTAGCAGTAGATGTAGACTATACAATGTTCAGTTTGTTTTAACTGTTAGACTATGGAAAGTCTTGTTACAACTTGTTCACATAAATCATTATAAAACGGATTTTTCTCTTCAACTTCTTCAGATAGACAAGCAAGTTACAACAGGATCAATTCCAATAAAAGGAAAAATCCCTAATTTCATAATTACTATCGAACATTAATCCATAAAATTTCTGGGATGAGAACACAGCGTTACAGTGAAATATACAGCGGATGCTGAAACATCTAGAATGGGCATTAAAGGAAATCAAATAATGCAAAGTTCATTTCAAACTTATTTGCAACAAAAAAAAACGGCGATGGATTGATCTCTTTACCACCGTCAAAGGTGTCGACGTTTCTTATGTTGCAAATGAGTTTGACATGAATTTTACGTGTATATTTCTTATGTGTGGAGTATTGATGATGGTTCTCACTACAAGTGGATAGGGCATACTCTATATATGTCATTATTTGCTATTCTATCAACGCCTCTTCGATTTAATTCTCGCTGTATAGTATAGCCGGAACAAGCACGGATCCAGGGGGGCATGGGTGTAATTGCACACCCATGGGCCTTAAGAAAAGTCCTATTGAAGATAGTAATTTCGTTACTTTTCGAAAATGCAACTTTTCACATAGATTTTTTAATTCATTGGGAATTAGTTTTTAGTTTTATTGTTTGTTTCTAATTTTTATGAACAGTCATCCATAATCTCATTTCTATTTACACGATGTTTCATTTATTTGTATTTAAATTTACAATTACCATAAATAAAATAGTGTTTTCAAAATGCTGGATTTGTTCCATTACACACTATTTCTTATTAGGTATTTTTCTACATATTGTCACACAGAAGGATATATCATTATATAAAAATTGCTTTCATTAATAATAACATGTATGTGTCAAGTGCCACCTTAGGTAGCTGCTGGATCCGCCCTTGAGAGACATACTACACTTATAGGTCTCTGGTATAGCTACTGAACTTACTTGGAGGTAGGAGAGAAGTACAAATGTGTAATTCATCAAGTAGGTTCGTAAACATACTAGAATATCGTAAATGTATATCATAAACAATATGGGCCCTAATATTGACCTTGTGGACCTTTTGATAGACAAATTAAAATTTAGTTCTTGTCAGTTAAATGCCTAATTCCTATGGAATAACAATCCATAATAAATTGCAAGGATAAAAACGTACTTTTTTTGAGTTACAGAGAAAAGTATATTATATTAAATATAGCAGTTGACCTTAGAGGGGAGAAGGAGTAGCAAAATACCTAATTCATTATTTTAAAGAGACTGACATTAAAGACGAAAAAGTAGGTAGAAGTAGCGTGCAAAGTACCTTCCTAAAGATTGTAATATAAAAATATGAATTAAAAATAATAAAGGTCCTAATATTGACCTCTGTGGAATTTTTGTTAGATAAATTAAAATTTTCTTTCATTGTATATTCATGGGTTTATAACTACTTCCATGGTCGCCTACAATTAACAAAGAAAAAAGTAGACAAAAAGAATTTTAAATATAAATATACGTTTAACTTAATATAAAAAAACTGGAGAGAGCAAAATTTAATTTTTGTTGCTATTACGAAATATTACAAAAAAGGGACCAATCATTAATCATTTTGACGTTTTTAGCTATCAAATATAGCAGCGGTATATAATAGTTTCTAATATATAGAAAAACCATCCAAACAAATACTAAATATGAAAAAATTGCATATTAGTGAAAGCGGAAAATGACAATTGAATCCCCAACACTGTTAACAATTTAACTGTATCGATTTGAGAACCATAATTTAAAAGGAACGGATATATTTACTTAACAATTTAAACACTTGTTAAATTCATTAGTTCTGTTCAAATTACGTTTTCGTTTTTATTGTTCTGCAGGTAATCATTAAATGCGGCTCAAGTTTTAATTGTTTACGGTTGTTTTTATTGTTGACAGCCATCATAATAAATTACTTTCACGAAAAAATTTGGATGTAGATATATAAGTCAAATACAATATAGTCATTCTACAGAAACCAAGAGCTTTACATAATTTCCGGTGAAACAACTAATAACAATAACTTGTACCATTCATAAATTTAGAATTCTTATATCAATATGTGTAAAGTTTATGACTATTCTTGGGTATTGTCGTACTATTTATCACCAGCTGCAAATATTCATGATCTCTGTGACAATAACTCGATCGTAGGGAAATAAACAAAATCAAATTGAAACATAATTATATAAAAATCGGTGCATCACAAGGTTCAGTCCTTGGACCAACTATATTTGCATACATTTTCATTGACAATAAATTAATATATCATACTTAAATGTTTGATATGATAATTTATGTTATACTGTAGCTGTTTGTTCAATAGGCATGCCAGTAGGTATTGGTTTTGATCTTCAAACGTTATTATACAATTTAAAATGTTTATATTACTTCCTCATCCTTGAGGGGTGAGGAAGTTATGTATTTGTGAAAAAAATGTTGAAAATTTTTATTACATTTCTGAACG
Organism: Rhamnusium bicolor; assembly: GCA_029963845.1. Taxonomy (NCBI): domain Eukaryota; kingdom Metazoa; phylum Arthropoda; class Insecta; order Coleoptera; family Cerambycidae; genus Rhamnusium; species Rhamnusium bicolor. The sequence goes on along the minus strand of JANEYF010003814.1, from coordinate 1,692,184 downwards.
AATTTCGACGAATTATGACGATACACAATATTTCAGACAGAAAAAATGTTCTGTCTGTGTGTATGTGTTCGAGATAGCAGCTGCAGTTTTTGAGATAAAGCTTTCAAATTTGGTACACACATTCTAGAGGTCAAGGAGGAGATTGAGTTCATTGATGAGCAAAATTGGTCTAAAATAAATATTAGTGACATTCCACCATTGTGACTTTTTTTCAAATGTCAAAATGTGACTTTTTTGAAACGTCAAAAAATGTGACTTTTTTGCAATGTCAAAAATTACTTTTATTATAAACTCCACCACACGTCGAGTTTTACTACGGTGAGGAAGTTCTGAGCCCCAAGTAATTGGCAGCGGTTTTTTAGGTGTTGTGTTGCTGTCTAATATTTTTAGTTCTAAGCCCGGACCGGCCCGACCTAATAATTGGCCCGTCGTCGCCACAATACGCGGGGATGCTAGGTCAGCAACTGACCGGGTCTGCGGCGAGGACAATATACAATCTGTTTATGTTTTAATGTTAATAAAATTGTTTTGAACTGAATTGAATTGCTTTGGTATTGATCTTCAGAAAATCCATAGACAACAGCAGGGACGAACTTAAATAAATGTATGGTGTGCCATAATAGGGAACAATATTATTGGACCTTATTTCTTTACCCAACATCTTACTGCTGAGGACTACTTAAACATATTTAATAAACATTTTTTTTTTAATTTTTTTTTCATTTTGTAGATTAAGGTCCTTGGCATGGAATAAATGCCAGAACTGTAGTTTTTGAAGTTTTAATTCATCTTATTAACTAAGCCATAAGCTAAGTGTGCGTCTTAAATGGTCCACCGTGTACAAAAAAGTTATGTACGTTTTGGTGTTATCAAACATTTTCAAGTTAAAAATTAATGGTTTCGATAACGCCAAAAAAACGAATATAATATACACCTTGCATGTAATTGGTCAATGGATGTTTCCTCGCATTTTAACTAAGCGATTTAACAATCACCGTCGGATAAATCATAATTAGATCATGCCACACAAGGTAATAAACAAAACACACCGACTTGTAACGCATAATTCATATTTTAATTAAGTTTTCCCAGCGGTTGTCATAACTCGCATGATAGATCAAATTAAAACAACTTTGTTTATGGCGCATTACACTGTAATGCATATGTGAGCGAGCACGAATAACTTAGTGCCATATTATGCAAATAAATTGCAGCGTTATGGATTTTGTACCGATCGTCGTAATTCGTAGAAAATAGTCTGAGTTAGTGTTAAATTGTGTGATAGATGTAAATTTAGAGGAACAAGTTATACAATGTATAATACGGGGTCACAATGACTATTGCCTCTGGAATTTCAGTTGATACAGAGGTCGAATGATCTTATTTGGAAAGTCTCTCCACCCTTAATATACATTTGTAAATTAATTTCTTGTCGGTCCTATTTTAGTCTAAAATCCGAATTAAGGACGACCTTCACCCATCCATTTAATGGATGAAAAATATTTTATATTAATTTTAATATGTTATAAAATACATCGCGAGTGGGTTGGCTAAGAAATTCCTGGCAAGACTATGATTCATTAAAAATTGAATATTTTTTTTTAAAGGAACAAATTATATTCCAATCGAAACTATGAAGCCTATAGAATATGCAAACGTTAGGTTGTCTATTTTTTTCCTGGCGTAACTATTGGGTAGGCAGGTATAAACAGGTAATACGATACTAGCAATTTACATTCATCTGTTTAATGAATAAATCTTATATCAAAATAAAGGTAATTAAATTGCGAACAGAATTATATAGGGTTGTCTGCGAAAAATCTGGTTTAAATTCCGGTTGGCGAGCTTTAAAAAGCGAAATATTGGTGAGAATGAAAATGTGCGACAAAGAGGTCCGAGCAAACTATCCGGTGCGATAGAAGAGGACGCAGCATTACAGCTGCGCGCGGCTCGTCCATCGGATGAAAGAGAGTGCGCATACTATTTGTTCGTGCAATTGAGAAGGGTAGCGTATGATAGTGATACGTGCAAATATTAAAAAAAAAAATTAAATAATTTGTTTGGCCAAAACAAAATTATAAAATTTTCAAATTCCACGATCTTGAGTATCATTATTTCATTATAAATAAAATATAGATCTATTTACTATTATATTATAATTTAGAAGATTCATTTATTATGTACTTACTGTATTCTCCGTACAAAAGTTATTAAATTCTTCATTATATTTATTTCCTAAAGCAGTGATTTTTTTATAACACGAGGTATGATAACCAACAAAATCGAGTGACGCGTTGGTTAGCTCAACTTCATTGTATTTAGAGTTCTTTTTTTTTACGAAAAGCCAACTTCAATGAACAATTTTTAAAAGTTTTATCATTAAAATCAATTACAGAATCGTCCAAGTCACACAAAAAACACTTTAGCTATTTTTTATCATAATATATTATCAATTAATAACAACGATGCGTAGTAGCACGTTCTCTCGATTCGAATATTGAGGTTAACTGCTCCAAAATAATGCTCAGAGTATTTACTAGTCTATCGCTACCCTTCTCAATTGCACGAACAAATAGTATGCGCACTCTCTTTCATCCGATGGACGAGCCGCGCGCAGCGGATAGTTTGCTCGGATCTCTTTGTCGCACATTTTCATTCTCACCAATATTTCGCTTTTTGAAGCTCGCCAACCGAAATTTAAACCAGATTTTTCGCAGACAACCCTATATCATTCTGTTCGCAATTTAATTACCTTTATTTTGATATAAGATTTATTCATTAAACAGATGAATGTAAATTACTAGTATCGAATTACCTGTTTATACCTGCCAACCCAATAGTTACGCCAGGAAAAAAATAGACAACCTAACGTTTGCATATTCTATAGGCTTCATAGTTTTGATTGGAATATAATTTGTTCCTTTAAAAAAAAATTCAAATTTTTAACTAATCATAGTCTTGTCAGGAATTTTTTAGCCAACCCACTCGCGATGTATTTTATAACATATTAAAATTAATATAACATATTTTTCATCCATTAAACGGATGGGTGAAGGTCGTCCTTAATTCGGATCTTAGGCTATTTAGTCTGTTATTCTTTGCCATCGGTGGATAGAGATATCTAGACAAGGAATAGACTTTTCATATGGTTGAGTTAATGTGTTTCAAAAATGTTAATCGTTTATCCAATTGAACCTTTAAATAGTTCTACTAATAATTCTTTGGCTTGAATTTTGGTACCCCTGATCAAAATTGGGTGACCATTTTTCCTTGTATTAAGAGGTCTGGATGATTATCCCACATAATGTTTTTTACACTCACACGGAATACTGTAAATAGTTTTTTGAATTTTGCTCACAAATTATCGTTTTTGTTGTTTAAATGGATCTCAATCTACTCATTTGACACACTGACCTAACATGAAACTTATCTCCAACATGAGTAGTTTTCAGATAAACCTTGTACATAACGAATTATTGTATATTGATATTTTTGTTGTATTGGATATTAAGTCTATTCTCAATATTTACTAGAGTTCTATCAACAGAAAATTTAAGATATTCATTATTTATTAACACCTCTGCCCTGCAAACATTTAACAACACCCTTTTTTAACATTAACTGTCTGGTTAGATTTAAAATTTAAATATCTATTAGTATCAGTTTTATTATAGTATATAAATGTGTTTTCGATTTTCTTAACCAAAACATCCAAGAAAGGTAAGTCATTATTACTCTCTATTTCCAAAGTGAATTTGATGATTGGTCCTTTATTATTAATGTTTTCCAAAAAAAAAAATGTAATAATAAGTCAATATTATGAGGCCAAATTGCAAAAATTCTATCAACATATCTCCACCAAATAATCGGTTCATGTACAAAATTTGGTATATAATTATTTTCAGAATCCTCTATAAATATATGTATTACTTAATATTGGAGATAATGGAGATCCCATAGCCATACCAAAATTCTGCTGATAGAAGTCATTATTTAATTGAAAATAAGTTCTCTACTTCCATTACACTCTTTACACTGAGATTAGTTCTTTTTGCCAAAATGTTAGCATTTAGCAATTTTTTTTTAATTATTACCAGAATTTTATCTACTAAGACAACTGAAAAAAATAATAGTTCCTGAACAGCATGGTTACCTAACAGGAAAGTCAACTTGTTCAAATTTGACCATTTATAGTAATCACATTACCGAAGCTATTGAAGAGGGGATGCAGCTAGATGCTACTTACACTGATTTTAAAAACATATTTGTTCGGGTGGACCACACCATCCTGTTACACAAATGCAAAGACATAGATCTTGATGGATGCTTTCTTCAGTGGCTTGGCAGTTACTTAAGTGATCTCTTGTAGTCAAAATAGGAAATTATAGTTCAATTCCATCTCGCCCATCGTCTGGTGTCCCTCAGGGTTCTCACTTAGGCCCACTCTTATTTTTAATATTTATAAATGACATATTATTAGAATTAGAATGTAATACAATTGATCTTGCTCGTGTAAATTCTATAGATGATTTAGGAGTGACATTTACTAGCGATTTTAGTTTTAACCTACATATTGGCACAAAAATGAAAGAGGCATATAAGATGTGTGGATTTATCCGTAGGCACTGTGCCAATTTAATATTGTATAGATCGTTAGTAGTTATTGGTTTGGAATACTGTTCAGTAATCTGTAATCCAAAATACATGAACAATATAAATAGGATTGAGAATTTACAAAATAAATATGCCGTTTATTTTATATAAATTAAATAAACTACGAGCTTAATTACGAAGAAAGAATACATATGACTGGCTTAGATTCGCTAAAAAAACGAAGATTTATAAACGAGATTACTTTTTCTTTCAAGATCATAAACAAATTGTATAAAGAACCAGAATTAAGGGAATATCTCCCTCTACGGGTACCATCTTACACCACAAGACATCAAGAGCTAATCTATATCGAACATCATAACACAACATAATATGGGCAATAATCAATGAAGCATCGTTTACACCAAAGTATAAATTATATATCTAATATGATATTGATATATTTAACATTACTTATGAGCAGTTGAAAAAATTTTGTAAATGCGACTTGCAGTTCTAGATTGGTATTTTCTTAAGTCTTTTTATACAAAAATTCCTTCAATTAAAATACTGTAAAATTTTTAGCATATTTAGTTTTACTACAATTTTTAAGGTTAGTTAATACAATAATTTATATCAATTTTGTACTATTTAGGTTTGTAACCTGTTGTGTACTGAGTGAATAAATAAATAAATAAAATAACAAAAAGACTAACTACATCAAAACTCACCATTAGATGTCAATTATGAATATTAATTTCAAAAATAGTCAAAAAAGTTTGATTATTTTTAATATACGGTTTGATATTACCAGAAAGCGGATTAATAAATGCTCCCTATCTATAAAACTTTAGCTAAATTTATAGCACGCGGAATTAATAGAACTGACAACAGGGAACTTGCCTATAATTTTAAAAATAAAAATAATACTAAAAAACATAGCGTAACGTTGTAATAAAACGTGTACTTCACAAAAAAAATAAGATTTTTAATTCCACGCGATCAGTATGAAGGATCTAAACAGCGATAAAATTGAAGTGGCCCAAAACGAGCTACTATTAACTGTGACGTCACACCATACAATATTCGGTAGTCGTCGCGCCGGGAAGCAACACAATCAGATGTTTACCAATTCCAATTCAAATTTAAAATCTTTATTCACAATTAAGTAGATTATTTACAACTTGTATGGGGTACAGAGTAAGATTTATATTAATATACATATATACAGAAAAAAGAAAACTAACAATCAATTCATTCATAAAATACTTAAAAATAATAATACAAACAAATTAACAAAGTATGACATTCTATATAAACATATGTACAATATGGTGTTATTAGACTGTGGTTGATTTGTTAGTGACTGTTCTGATATAAATATATAAAATTGTTTTATAGTACCGCTTATTGTAGTTGTACAGATATTTTAAAATGATTGATCAAGGTTTGTCAAAAGATTGATCAAGGTTTTTCAAAAGGCCAATCTGATAATTTGCCTAAAGTGGATATGTTTATGGTGGCATCTTTTATACAAAATAGTGAAAGTTTTTCCCTTGGAGAGGTCCGCGGAGTCAAGGCAGAGAAGTATGTATTTTTTTTAGCTTTTAGTAATAATTTATAAACATAAAATAGTTATGACTTGATCACGGAATAAAAAGAAATAACTACAAGATGCTTAGTCGCAACTAAGCATTTTTAGCAGACTTAGTCTTATGTTTGAAAGAATTTAGGGTAATTCTATACAACAGCCACTTCTATATTTTTCGTGTTTTTTTTTTTGTACACACGCGTAAAGTGTCTCTATAGAAGACATTTGCTGCAAAGGAAATGTTGCGCAAATGTATAATTACCTATTGTAGGTATTTTCGTACTATGTTTTGGGGCAAGGGAAATAAGTGTTGTGTTATCATTCACATAATAGATAAATGTAAGATTTGAATAGAATAAATTAAAGGGCAAGGGAAAGGTTTTTGCAATATACTATATATACTAGAGGTAAACATTTTACTCTTCGCAGACAGTAGGGTTATTGAACTTTTATATAATTGTTGCACATTCTGTAGGATACTCTTCGCAGTTTTTTTTAAGAGAATCTTGTGTTTGTCTTATAAACTTCATTCTTACAATACCTAATGTATTGACTACATATTTAATTTTCTCTCCCGATGCTGCCGACTGTATTGGCGAAACGCGTGGCAGTATATTTTATAGTATAAACTAAGATTCATTCTTACAATACCTAATATATTGATCACATATTTAATTTTAAATTTTTTTTCATCTCCCGATGATGCCTACTGCGTACGTGAAATTTGTGTTAGTATATTTTACAGCATTTTGGTGTCTATAGAAAATTACTTCAATTTTAGTAGCACATTGAAAATGCAACGATCTGTAGATTGATATTGTTAAATAAAATGTCCTATAACTTTTTTATTTACTATTTGATTTTTTCAAAAACAATGGATTTCTTCCTCCAGCTAACACTAACTTATAGCCCAAATTTCAATTCGATCGGACTTTTCTTTCTTTAGTTATCGTGCTTACAAGAAACGTGTCGGACGGAGTCGAACGGACAAATGAACAGACGGACATTTTGAAAGTTGTTCAGAACTCGATGACGAACGAAATGATTTTTTTCTCTGCGAGCGATATTAACGATTTTAGAAATGTCCCGATCAAATGCAATATACTCTTCGTAATCGTATTTGCGAGGAGTATAATAATAAATAGCTGTTTACTTTCGCATCAAGAAATTACCTTTACTTAGTAGCACTAAATTACATTCTATCTACTAATCTTATTTTCTAACATTGTATACACATTCTTTCTTTACCCTAATTAAAATTCAATAATTCGGAATTCGGAATATTTTATTGCCCGCCTGCGAAAAACTAGTAGATAGACATATGGTATTTAATAATGTACTTACATTAAAATGATCTTCATACACATGTAGAGACCTACTGCTCTGTGAAATGTCTTATTTTTCATTTCTTCTACACGCTTTTAGCCATTTTGATCGACGAATCTTATCTTCTGGCAATATTATAAATATTTTATCTGGCACAACGGTACAATGCCATATTTAAAATAAGGAGTTTTTGTTTCCATTTTAAGTATACACTTAAAATTTATGACGATGCTGGTATTTTTACGGCTGAAATCAAGCGGTCGAGTGCTGGGATCTCCGTCGTCGCTTGTAAATTGTATGGTGTGATGTCACGACTACTCCCGCGCTTTTGAACCTGTTTGAAACGGTGCGCTCGCGCGCGAAACTTTAATAATTTATAACAAATTTATTATTGGGAATTAAGGCGTCATATTTTGCATATCTTATTTTTTTAGTATTGTAGAACATTTTTATGAAGTAAAAAAAATGTGCAAGTTCCCTATTGATCTTAAAGAAATATTTAGTTTATGTATTTTTGGTAAACCACAAAAATGACGAGGTTTACTATAATCGGGTGTAAGTTTTCTGCGTTTAAAATCGTTAAACTCGTTTTTTTATTTAAAAAGCCTTCTGTAAATCTTGTTTCCAAGAGATTTTGTTGGATCTATATTTAGTTTTGAATTAGGTTTCTCATTTATTAGTCTCATCTTTAGATCATATGAATCTGAAATTACTGTGGCATTTTATCAATCAGCTAGTAGAATTTCGATATTTTGATCATGTTTCAAAGATGAAATGAAATGATTTTTTCCTGAAGTCAATCTTTAAACTTGTATTACTTTTCCAAATTTCCAGTATCATACTGTATTTTTTAGATAATCAAACTTAGAAGAATTATTCATGTGCTAGTAAGCCTCAAGAAGAAAAAGAAAGGTAATACCACAAATAACATTCAGACAATACAATTAAATTTGTTATGTATTTATCAAATAATTATCATTTGTGTGACACGTTTTGCATAACATAATGTGAAAAGAAGTTACGAAAACTGTCGGCGATGGTTGTCAAGCGTGACAACTTTTTGTATATTCTCATGATAACCAACATTACAAGTGGTTATAGTAGGCGAAAATAAACGATTACACCTACCTGAAAAAATAAAATAAATTTAAAAATTAAATATTTCCTTTTCTTAGACACCAGTGTAGATAGCGATCTGCCTTAGATTTTTAGTGTTGGCAACAGCATACTCTAGTTTATGTGTAAATGTCACTTCTTTTCACTGCGATCTATTTTTTCAGTAATGTTTTATTTTTACACCATTTCCATTTTAAACAGTACCAGCGTGGGTACAGTATTATTCTAACAGTAGATATTATTGTACCAATAAATAAATAATAAACCTGCATATAGCAACTAACAAGTCAGCCCTACCTTACTTGGTAAACGTTTTATAAATAATTGTACTCGTTGTTTGGCTAGAATTGACAGATATTAATCGGCGGTTATTGAAGGAAACAAAAACAGCTATTTCGCATTTTCACGTTAACACGTACTGGTTCTTTGAAAACTACAGCAGCTTTGTTTAGATAGTTAGATTGCTACACAGTGATTAAGAAGGAAGACATTGTAACTTTTTTTCCTTTACCGGCATTGTAAGTGACCGTTATGGTTCTACATAGTGAGTAAATTATGAAAGAAAACAGCTTAATTATTTTACAATATTGTTTTATGAAAATTGTAGTTGTTTTCATCAAAGTTTGTATTTCATTGTCACATAATACATATGAAAGACTATAAATATTTGCAGTAAAATTATTCTAGTTATAAACGACAAATACACAGGCACAAAAAAAAGTTGTTTGTACATTTGACGCCACCTATCTCCCGACATGTATTTCGACCCGCTGAATCCGAATTTAAAGTCAGTTTGGACCGTACACCTTCAAATATCGAGTAAATTGAAAAACCGTAAAAAATGGCGAAAATTGGGTGTTTCGGTAATAAAAAAATTTTGTGGATCTAAACCAAGCCTAATTTTTATGTATTTCGATACGCTGAATACGAATCTAAAGTATATTTAGACCATAAGCCGTTTTAAATCTAAGTAAATTGTAAAAAACCCTCGAAAATTGCTAAAAATGGCAACAAATTGTGATTATGTTGATATCGTGTGATGTCGAAAATAACAGTGTCATTGTGAACTTTATATTCGTAACACTTATCGAAGTTCAGTAAGACTTTTTTATTTTCAAAAAATGGTATTATTTCACGACTCTGCCAATGTATAATTAAAAAACGCACAAGAGCTTCCTTGAAATTGCTATTTCTAAGCTCTTTGACAAAATCTGCGGGTCTTGTTTGATCAGGTCCAGAAATCACGTACATACGCTCATCACAGTTACCGCCTCGTAGAGATCTTTCGTAATCTTTAATGGACGGTGTATTTATTTTCGATAAATGATATCTACACACTAGAAGCTCATGAAGAAGCTGATACAAAAATAGTTTTTCACGCGTGCAATATTCCGGAGGAAGCTAACATTATAATAAAATATTCCGACACAGACGTACTTATTATAATGCTAGCCAACATGGATAAGCTAAAAAAGAATAGTAAAGTTTGGATTCAAACGGGTATTTTAAGCAAACATCGTATAATTGACTTGGCAGCACTTTATGATAGACACGGAAAATTATTTTGTAAATCTTTATCAAGGTGTCACGCATTCACTGGATGTGATTTCAATCCAGCTTTTTTTTAGAAAAGGAAAAAAGCGTCCTTTAAAATTATTATTGTTAAGCGAACAATTTCAACGCGCATTTGCTGAATTAAGCAATGAAGATTGTAATAGACTTACTGTATTTCGAAATATTGAAAAATTTTGTCGTTCACTTTATGCGATGAAATCACTTGATTCCGTAGATAATGCTCGTTTTGCGCTTTTTTTTTAAATTACAGTCAATAATGTCAACGAACCATTTCAAAAAAAAAACTACAAAATTTTGATGCTTCATCGATACCTCCTTGTGCAGCTGAATTAAGACCACAATTCTTAAGATCCATGTATATCGCTAGATTGTGGAGCCACGCTCACAAGAGAATTCCGACTAATTTGGTACCAGAAGACTGCGGATGGGTAATAGTCGACTCCAAATACCAGTTCCGATGGTTCGATGGACCTCAGATACCATCTAGCGTTAAAGACGTTATTATCGATCAAGAACAGCCTGAAGGTACATATATTTCCACACGCTTTCGTACTTATATTTGTTAATAGCCATTTTTAATTTTTAATTTTGTTTTTCAACAGATGTTAACGAAATCCAATCTGAGGATGACATCGATTGCGAAAGCGAAGAAGATATGCAGTACGATGAATCCGACACAAACAGCGAAATAGAATAAGTCTACAATTTATTTGTATTATTTGTTAATAAAAAAATTATTTTAATGGTAAACATATCTTTTAGCACTTGTATAATATAGGAATTGTCCTCATAATATAATAACAAAATAATAAATCGTTATAATGCATCGTACGGAACTAACTCGTTAAGCGCGATCGAGACCGCTCTCTTCAATACAGTCTGCCCCGATGTTGTCTTCCATTTTCTCGTCTGCCATTGACAACATAGCTTCCTCAACAGTTGAACAATCATTCTCAAAAATTTTTTAATCATGAGGCTTATCATTTTTTTCTCACTAAAGATTGTTGAAGTCTGCCGGCCATTTCTCTTCCACGAAATCGTCTGCCAATAATTTTCCGCGTTTCGTAGCAACAAATACTTCACTTCCCAATAATTTTTATCCATGAGCATTATCATTTTTTTCATTGTAAAATTTGTCATCTTTGACCGTCCGCCCCCGCCTTAATAGTCCTGATCGCGCTGGCAGACTGGCCACTCGGTGTTCGGGAGCGCTAATGGAACCTCTCTAGCTATTCACATTTCATGTACCTTATACCTTGCTTTATTATGTAGCCAGCTCTTAGACTATAATAACACTCTAGGAAAATTTATTAAGAACAATAAAGATAAAACTAAAAAAAGAACAAAAAAGTGGAGTCTATAAGCTTACATGTGGTACATGCCCTACAGTATACATCGGACAAACGGGAAGAAATTTTGGAAAAAGATTGTCCAAACATAAACACAGTTTTAATAACAATAAATTAGATTCGACGTATGCCAACCATTTGCTAGAGAACAATCATTCTTTTAATAATAATATTGATATTTTACATACAGAAAATAAAGGATTAAAATTATCACTATTAGAGACATTAGAAGTTAATAAATTAAAAAATAGTAATATTATTTTAAATGACCAGCTAGATTTAAACTGTTCACCACTGTTAAATATTTTCTAAATTATTTTGTATCTTATTTTATTACCGTTCCATTTTATTACCCTAGATTATTTAGTTGATATATATACCCTCACTTTGTAATAAAGAATTTAGTCTTGTACTCACCATCTGATGCAGCCACTGTGTGGCGAAACAATTGTCATAAGTTAATTAAATTGTGAAAATCAAACATAAGTTTATTTTGTGTTTATTTGTTTAAAAGTATTTTACAATAATTATTCATATGTCAAATAAGACTGAAAATAAATTTTCTGCGAAAATGTCCAGAAAACCTTTCCCATACACGGGTATGTCCCTGACATTCATTATTAATATAAACAGCAATCTGCTCTAACGGTCGCGCCTTCGCCATTAAATATGGACCTATAAATACCATAAAGAATTTATAACACACGCAATTATTTAAATTGGTTTTTAAACTTAAAAAATAAGCCATTCTCCACGCATTATCCTTGAAGAGGAGTCCTGGATCGCCTTGCGCGCACTTCCTGATCTGGTCCGGTACTTTCCCTCCAGCAGCGAGCAGGATCAAGCAAGACCCGCGCGTTGTTGATAGTTCAATACCGTGGGAAACACCGCCAACTTCGCGCTGTGTTCACTACCAGTGTTACGCGGCTGCACCGACCCCAGCCACGCTCGTGAGTAATGGCCCAAACAAACATTGTTCCTAAACTAGTCGTTAATCTATAAATAATAGTCGAGTCAAATAGATTACCCAGTCACAAATCTTATAAAGCAACTTCACGCTGCGAAAACTATACTAGAACAGGCACACGTAAAGTATGAATCGCTTTACTAAGAACCGCTTATGTATGGGTTGTGGGAGATGTTTACTAATGTACAGGGTAGTGAAATTGAACATGACATTTTGTTTAGAAGTTACCTAAAATTACATCTAAAAATAATTGATTAGTGTTTTTTTTGTTTCATTTTACAGCTTTTTTAAGATTATTTTTTAAGTTATTAAATATACTCTGCTACCAAATACATCGTTAGGCAAATGTAAGGAGTAACTTTGTCACTAGACGTTTTTTGAAAATCGCTTTAGAGTTACAACGATTTTTACATTTACGCATATACAGGGTGAGTTATAAAGAATATACCACATAGTAACTAGAGATTCTTTAGCTCAAAATGTAAAGATTTAACTAAACATTCTTATTTATTTATTTATACAATTCAACGGGAAACCATTTCTAGAATGGGAATTACAAAAATATAATATAAAACAATATTTTAGAAAAACAGAAGTAAAAAAACAATATTACATAGAGCATTAAAATCGTAACTTTAAAATTAATTGTAAAATGTATACACACATATATGCATATATAGATATATACAGTAGTAGTAACTACTTATTTTACTAGGTAAGTAGGCCACAATGAGCCCTTTTTACCTAGGGACCTACAGTTTAGCGTGGACTCCGAACCACGGTCTTCGACTGTCAACTAACCCACCGCCTGGGCCTGTCCGCCTGCACCCCTAGCAGAGTGGCAAACCTCCACCCAGGCTCGCCTCTCCGCTTGCATCAGGCTAGCGGCCTTCCCGGGATTGTCTGTTGACAGCCTGTTAGACGAGCTGTCGTTCATCCATCCGATTGCCGGACTCGATTAGTGTTGCTTAACTTCACTGATCGAATATCGGAAATTAAACGAATGTCCATACCTCATCCTCTTTGATATATACATACATACCTACACACACACACACATATCCATATACATCTATAATTAAAATATATAAATTTATTCAAGAAAATATAATTAATTTTACAATTTTTTGACTGTGGCTATATTGCAGAAGAAACTATCAAGAATATGTTGGTATTCATTATAATTATTGCAAATTTGATGTAAAGGCGAAAATTTACCAATATTTGTACGAGGTATACTCAAAGTAAAGGTTATATGTTGCCTTGCGGTTACTCTGGGAACGCGAAAATTTAACATTTGTAGTATATCGGGACAGTCAATGTCATTAGTTATTATTTTGTTCAAGAAGGTAAACTGAGATTTCACCTGTATTTTTTCGAGACTATCTAAAGAGAATCTTTCCAGCATATATGCATTCGGATATCCAATAGCTGAGTGTACTCCATCCTCTCTGAAACAAGTGAGGTACATTCACCGCTGCGGTGAAGATGCCATATAGATTTTTTCAAAAGACGGACAAAGTACATCGGATCGGTTCCAGAATGATTCCAATCGATTCCTTGGGTCCGATTACCTAGAAAACGATTCCGCTATTAAAAGTGCTTATAACGCCTTCGGGAATGATCGGAGCGGTTCGTGAATAGTCGGAATCGGTTCCTTGTGATCCATTTTATTGAGTATTACGCTAATATGCCAACATTTGTACCAATTCGGTCAATATTTGGGGCATTTATTGCATTTCCAAAAAAAAAAACAAAATTCTTAATTTTTTTTGCCCCACTTCCCGTTTTCGGAACCGGCTTAAAATCAACAGGCATATGTATACCGTAAAGGTCTACCCCTGTTGCAAATTTCAAGTCGATCGGTCAATATTTTGAACAGATATCGCATTTCAAAAAAAAAAGAAATAAAAATGGCTTTTAGGCCGTTTTGCCCCACTTCGCGTTTTCGAAACCGGCTACAAAACAATAGGCATATGTAGCCCTTAGAGGTCCACCGCTATGCCAAATTTGAAGTCGATCGGTTAATATTTAGGACAGTTGTCGCATTTCAAAGGAAGGTAAAAAAATTGGTTGTTGGGCCATTTTTGCCCCACTTGCCGTTTTCGGAACCGGCTCAAAATCAATAGGCATATGTAGACCATGGAGGTCTACCTTTGGTAAAAACTTGAAATCGATCGGTCAATATTTGGGACAGTTATCGCATTTCAAAGAAAAGTTTCCGGACTACCGGAGTTCCGGAGTTCCGGACTTCCGGAGTTCCGGACAGACGGAAAGTTTCTGGAAATCTCGAGATTCGGATAGATCTCAAATTTGAGGTCGATCCGATCAGCCGTTCTCGAGATACGGGGGCCCAAAGTCGCCGAGCATAAATGTATATATAGATTTTTTTAAGAAAATCTATATAACAAACATGTTTTAAGAACTTCCGCTGTACCTTTTCAATACTGTTAATATGTATGTTATAATAAAGACACCAAATAATAGCTGCATATTCAAGCTTAGATCGCACAAAAGGGTTATAAAGCAATTTCAGCGTATCTGCGTTATTAAACTCACGGGAATTTCTTATAATAAAGCCTAACATTTTAAAGCTCTCTGATGTTATACCTAGGTCTCGAAAGACAGTAGGCCTTGCAATTACGATATTACTAAGAGTATAGTCAACATTTAGTGTTTGTATTTTATTAGAAAATGTCGTAACATTGCACTTCGAAGTGTTTAAAGGTAATTTATTCTCAATGCACCAAATATTAAGGTTTTCCAAATCCTTCTGTAGGGTAAAACAATTTTCAATATTTTTAATAATATAATAAATCTTTAAAACATCCGCATATATTAAGTATTTACAATTTAAATTAGATATAATGTCATTTATAAAGATATTAAAAAAGTAAGAGTCCTAAATTCGAGCCTTGAGGAACTCCAGAAGTGGCATGAATTTCAACAGACTAAACTCCACAGCATTGCACAAATTATTTGTGTGTGTGTCAGATAAATACGATGTAATAAAGTTTAACATATTTTGCGAAAATCCATAACTATGCAATTTTATTAATTAGATACTGTGATCCAGTCTGTCGAATGCTTTTGAGAAATCTGTTTAAATAACATCTGTCTGAAGCCTGGCATCTAAAGAATTCGCTAAATACTGCGTGATACAAAAAATTCATAAATCCATGCTGATAAGAAAAGGAGTAATATGATGTGACAGGTAAAAGAAAATAAATTCATACACCAGAATTTCATAAACTTTACAAAAGTTTTTAACTATAGTAATAGGCCTGTAATTTTATATTATGGCACGACCTCCCTTTTTGAAGACAGGAACGAAAACAAAAATTTGGTACCGTCTTTTGCTTTCGAGTTATAAACAAAAATTCGATTTTTCGACTTTTAGGCACATGTCAATCTTGGCTGATTGTAAAGTTATGAAAAAACAACTTTTACATTCTTCAGGCACTTTTTTTCTGTAGAATATAGTGGCGTCGAGAAAACTTTGAAAAAGTTGCAATTTCGAGTTATGGCAAAGAGTTTTACTTTTTTAAATGGGAATCATAGTTCGCTATGGCTTAGTTAAAAAGGATTTCTCTTTCTCCTTCAAACCATATATCACATGTGGGGTCGCTTTTGATGTGTAAGTATTTAATAGCGAAAATAATCTTCTAGTAGATTACTTATTGCGGTTTTTTATATTTATTCCAAGTAGGCCTGTGTCATCTATAACAGTGTTTATCCGTTTGTCAGTAAATTGCATGTTAATAATTTTGTTTCCGTCATAATTACACCCCATTTAATCGTAAAAGTGAAGATGTCTTACGAAAATTACGAGAAATATGATATGCTAGAATGCTTTATTCAAAGTAATAACTAATCACAATTGTGATATTGCATCCGAGTTATATTTCAATCGCTATCCAAAAAGAGGAGAACCTAATAAAGCTATTTTTAAGAGGTTACAAGAAAATCTCATTATTGTGGGTTGTTCAACAAGCCAAGACCAAAAAATTACAACATTGAAGGTGCTGAAGAAACGTCTATAATATAGTTATAGAAGTTTCTTAAGCATCTTCAATGTTGTAATTTTTTCTAGGAAGGAAGAATATCGCTCTACAAGAGCTTCAAACAATGTTTAAAAGTGCTGTTAATAAAAAAGAGCCAATAATGTGTCCCTCCTCACATATTTACTTTTCCAAGATGTTGGTTGTGGGCTTTTTGTATCCAGTGAAGATTATGCTTTGACTAGATGTTTCGTCAGAAAAACCAATGTTATGCACAAAATTATCATACTTTTTGATTGAATAACACCATATCAACGTCAGATCACGTACATCTCAATTTTATCCTATAATTTGTGAAATATAAATTTTAAAAATAATTAATGAGTTGGCCATGGAGACAAAAGAAATTGATAAAAATGTAATTATATTGAATTGCAAAAGATAACTGTATATATTTGTGGACATAAAATATAAAAATAAAAACAGACATGCAAGCTTACCTGGTTGTTGTTGTATTTTTCCGGAGGGTGGAGGATTCCGTAACCTCTGCGGTGGATATTTAGGTACTTGTAGCACTACTGGCGTCTTTACACTTAGATCTACTGGTTCCATTTGCACCGGAGGACCTTCTGCCTGAAACATAAAGTGATATAGGAACAAACAGATTTTTTATTTTGGTTTAAGATTTAATATGGCACAGATTAGAGGCTTCGTAGACCCACCAACTGCTAACTTTGTTATACAAGAAATATCTATACACTCAAATGTTCCGGACTGACCTAATTAAGTGCCCCTACAAAATTAAACCAAGAGTATTTAAGTCCAGTGAACGCAGTGGCTATTCATGTATCATCTTCTGCTATTAAAATTAAATTAATTAATTAAACACCACAAATGATACAACCCTCTGTTCCCTGAAGGTACCTTAGGGTACCTTGTGTGGGAGAGGGCTACACATTTAGAGACAATGGACACACACCCAATGTTCGAGAATGTTAGGATTAATTTCTGGGTTAGAAAAAGTCTTAGCTTCTCGACCGAGGATCGAACATGGGACTCCAGGGTAAGAGGCAAGTGTCCTTACCATTCGACCATGAAGCCACTATGGTTGTAGAAATTTTTGTTATTCGTAATATTCCAAAATAAATAACAAAAATATATATCACTTAACTAACAGTAACGTTTTTTTTTTAATTAAATGATTACTCTACCCTGTCATAACTCAAAAATTAGTTGAGGGTTCTAACATAATTTATTTTTGTGATTGTTTAGTAAAAAACATCTCACTTGCTTTATGTTACATATTCTTAGGTATTGTACCCTAAACGAAACATTCTGTATATTATAATTATGTTTTATTCAGTTCATGATTCGTTGTTTTTTTCGTATCTTCATCGTGTCATATTGTTGTTGCTTTGTTCTGAACTAATTAAATATGATATGACTAACAGTTAATGTGTGTAATTCTGCCATTTACTATTAATGGTTGTAGCTTTTTGCTTTGCAAATGTCAATCATTTTTCCCCTGCCCCCTTCCGGGGACGCCCACAGCGTATGTACAAACGACAATATAAAGTGCATGTTTGTAATGATTCTAACATGTTCAGATTTTAGATATGTCATATCGGATTACATTTGACCATTTGCCAGCGGACTGAGACCTGGTCGCCTGTCTTAAACCTTGCGTAAATTGTGCTTAGTTTCTTTGATTTTTGTTGAATGTACATATGTATGTATGTTACGAATGATTTTCTATGGCTCATTGACTATTCTGATTGTAATACCTAGCAATTTCTCTTTACCCAATACAAAATCCTAGGATTTTCTGGGGGCGGTTAAGAATTCGTAGTGTGGTTCACCTATTCCTACATTATTTAGTTTTTTCGAATCGATTGAGATACAATGAAAACTATATATAATATTGTCCATTTAAAACATTATATTCGGTTAAGTGAGGGAAAAACTTGCGTAATTAGAATACTATCACAATGGTCTTAACCAATGTCAAAAATTATTTTTCGTTTTTGATTTATTTCGAAAAAAGTAAATTTTTGAAATTCGCTTTTAATTTTTTTTTCCACGTTATTATCAAAAATATGAAAAAATAAACAAAACATCCTCATTGTACTTTCTAATAAATTTTAACGTGACAATGATATTTTCGCCCTCCGACGTTTCGTGATCGTGGAACCATCATCAACTTTTTTTTTTTAAATACGGACCTGGATTTTTTTTATGGATTTTGAATGCATTCTTCATTCTAAATTCAGCTATGTATTACACATAGAGCTTACAACATGTTTTTCTCTAGTTATAGTCGTTACTAGGATTTATGTAGTACGGCCTTTACTTTGAAAGTTGCAAATAAAATGTATTAATTATTTCAGCCTTCAGCAACGGAAAATAAGGCAAGAAATAAATTTTAAATCGTTTATTTTTAAATACTGATTAGGAGCAAGCAAATCGGCAAATCCGATCACGTTTTCATCAATCTACATTTCTCATAAATGTGAACACTTTAAATTCAAAAGTAATACCACGACTTCCATTAAAGATTATTTCATTTAAACTGATAAAAGTCAAGCAAAAAAATATGCTCAATGTGCTACAAGTTGAGTTACCTTTTTTTAGTGATAAGTAAGCTGGTAAAAACAATGATTGTTTGCGTTTGATGATCTGTCATATTCATAAATAGTCGTTGTTTCATCTTGTTGTCTTTATACATATTTATACTAATGGATTCGTTTTCGAATGAAGAAAAATTTGATATGGTAACATGTTACATTTTGTGCCACCGAAATTGTGTTGATGCTGAGAATTTGTATCTCAATAGGTACCCAGAAAGAAGGCAGCCTGATAAAACAATTTTTACAAGGTTAGTGTCAAATCTTAAAGAACACGGTTCTTTCCGAAAACCCATTCGGTCTCGACAAAAACCATGTAACGAAGAGAAAGTAAACAGTGTATTGTTGACAGTTACTGAAAATCAACGTGTATCAACTAGAGAAATTGAACGAGCTACTGGGATATCAAAATCCATGTCCAGTTTTATTTTACGAAAACATCGGTTTCATCTTTATAAATTTAGAATTTGTCAAGGGCTTAGGCCAGGCGATGAAAAGACGCAGGACATTCTGTGAATGGTATACTAGGAAATGCCAGGATGATGAAAATTTTCCTCATAAAGTAATTTGGTCAGACGAAAGTGTGGTCACTAATAATGGTATTTTTTAATCGAAAAAATACACATTATTGGTCCTGAGAAAATCAACACTTGTTCAAACCAACCAGACACCAACACTGCTTTGGTTTTAATATGTGGGTTGCCATTTTTGGTACAAGAATTATAGGCCCTTTTATTTACCATGACTCATTGACTGCCCAACTTTATCGGAACTTACTTGACACTTATCTTGAAGACTCCCTAGACAACTTACCTCTGGCTGATTCCCAGAATTGTTGGTTCCAACAAGATGGTGCTCCAGCACATAATTCTAGGGCTGTTCGAGAATATTTATCCAATCGGTTCCCAGAAAAATGGATTGGCATTCATTCAACAGTATCCTGACCAGCACGATCGCAGGATATGACATCGTTGGATTTTTTTCTGTGGGGATATATCAAAAACTTCGTATACACAGACATAATTTTGAAAATAAACAAGAATTAGAGGCATCTGTTACCGAAGCATTTAACAGCAGAAATGCTAACTAGAGCTTTAGACTCTACTATACGAAGATGCTATCTTTGTTTAGAAAATAACGATTCCCATTTTAAACATTTATTAGAGGTTTAACATCTATGGATTTAATAAAATCGATTGTTTATATCTGTGCGGTTACTGAGGTTAATACATATGTAATTAATTTATTATTATTCAGTATTAAATCATTTGTTTTGTTAACTGATTATTATTTAACGTACTAGATGGAGGAGTACCTGATAAATTGTATTTGTATCTAGTTCTCAAATTGAATTTATTATTTATTCATTTCATAAATCCTAGTAACGACTATAACTAGAGAAAAACATGTTGTAAGCTCTATGTGTAACACATAGGTGAATTTAGAATGAAGAATGCATTCAAAATCCGTAAAAAAATCCAAGTCCGTATTTAAAAAAAAATAAGTTGATGATGGTTCCTCGATCACGAAACGTCGGAGGGCGAAAATATCATTGCCACGTTAAAGTTCATTAAAAAGTATAATGAGGATGTTTTGTTTGTTTTTTCATTTTTTTGATAATAACGTGAAAAAAAAATTAAAAGCAAATTTCAAAAATTTACTGTTTTCGAAATAATTCAAAAACGAAAAATAATTTTTGACATTGGTTAAGACCATTGTGATAGTATCCTAATTACGCAACTTTTTCCCCATTTAACCGAATTCGTATCTCCTACCATTTCCAAGATGCCCATGCTGTGCATTCTTATCTTGGACACAGTGTATAATCAAAAATATGTTCTAAAGCAGATACTTTACATGAAAATAAGGGAAAAATATCCCATAAAGCTAATTAATTTGTAGAAAAGTACAACAGTTTTGCCGTGAAAATAAACATATAGTATTTGGATAAAACATGGCCAAATGCAGAATATATTGTTGGAAAGATATGTTAAAATTGCTGGTCAAACTCTAAAATGTCGGTACACAAGAATAAAAGCGCCATCAGGAAAAGGTCGCCGATTTATTATAATTTGATGGCTTTGGTGGTGACTATCACGAAAATGTGGATGCTTTTTAGGATTATTTTGGACAAATGTTAGAATTCATTCCGCGCGACTCAATAATTAATGCTCAAAGCTAGTTAGCTATTTGAGAGAAATTGAAAAAATAAAAATATCAACAAATTCTTGGTCAAAAGCTAAAATTGTGCAGTGGCTTTCCGAAAAACAAATAGATTTTGAGGAAAATATGTTGAAGAAGGAACTATTATAGTAAATTTAAATAAACAACTTTTTACAAATTATGTCATCGACGATACGTCAAAATAACTGTACTTCAACTACCACCGCATCACTGCGAATGATAAAAACAAGATAAAGCTCCACCACATTATATACTGGATGTTCTTCGCTTTATGGACTATTTTCACAAAATGATACATAGAGAGGCCATTGCATTTCCCTTACTTAAACCCTCTTGACTTATTTTTTTCTCTGGAGACACTAAAAGTCCGTAGTTTATAAAAACAAACCGACTAGATTGGGAAACCTAGTAACAGAATATTCGCAGCAGTTCAGTAAATATAACCCGAATGGTTACTAAATACATTACGCGCTCTCAGAGATTGATTAGGACACTGCGAAGCCACTGCAATTGATCAGTTTAAGCACTTACTATGTGGCTATTTCTGCAATATAGTGGCAACAATAATAAATCTACTAACATAGAAGACTTTTTAGAAGAGTTTAAGACGATATTTTCAAATTCCCGACACAATTTCATCTCTATTGAATAGAACGTTACCCGCGCTCTTCTCATTCACATTACAAATTGTATTTAAGTCATGTGAGTACAAAGGGGCCCTCTAAAAGTGAATAATAATTTTGCCGGTAATAGTAATGACAGTAATGAGAAATGCAACAAAAAATGATCTTCATAAAGCCTGTCAAATGAGTAATTTTATTCCAGTCCATATAAGCATAATTGCACCACTGTAAGGATTCCGTACAAAAGCTCGTTTGCCGTAACATAATAAACAATATTAATTACCTACCGTATTCGCGATAGAAATACCATTATTTTTGTACCTAAGGTAATACATAATTACTTATCTTGCGGATATTACGGCACAGACCAAGCGATACGTAAATTAAATGTGCCTAATGAATGGTGGATGCAATTACTTGCGGTAATTAACAGAGATGATCCTAGTTAGCAGAGGCGTAGGAAATTTCTTGTCAACAAAGTAGAGTAGAATATATCTTTTCTAGAAAAAAATAATAAAATAGTTATTGGGTATTACAGACATTCTCTCAAAACTAACATGATAATAATAATAACACCGGCACACACAAAAAAAAAAGTTGTTTGTACATTTGACGCCACCTACCTCCCGACATGTATTTCGACCCGCTGAATCCGAATTTGAAGTCAGTTTGGTACACCCTCAAATATCGAGTAAATTGAAAAACCGTAAAAAATAGCGAAAATTGGGTGTCTCGGTAATAAAAAAAATTTTGTGGATCTAAACCAAGCCTAATTTTTATGTATTTCGATCCGCTGAATACGAATCTAAAGTATATTTAGACCATAAG
The DNA here is from genome assembly GCA_029963845.1 of Rhamnusium bicolor. Taxonomy (NCBI): domain Eukaryota; kingdom Metazoa; phylum Arthropoda; class Insecta; order Coleoptera; family Cerambycidae; genus Rhamnusium; species Rhamnusium bicolor. The sequence goes on along the minus strand of JANEYF010003814.1, from coordinate 1,669,407 downwards.
CCGTTTTAAATCTAAGTAAATTGTAAAAAACCCTCGAAAATTGCTAAAAATGGCAAAAAATTGTGATTATGTTGATGAAAAAAATTTTCATTCTGTTTATACGTCATTTTTTATAGATTTTACAATTTTTCACATTTTCAGATTTTAAACTTGTATTTTATGCATAAAAAAAATACAAGAAACGTATTTAATCGTGTTTCATAGATTTTTTTTCAATTTTTTCAACTGCAATTTTTTGCTATTTTATCGGTTTTTTTGCGAGTTTTTGAGATTTTGAGGGATTAATGGGCCAAATTTCAGATTCTGATTCAGTAGATCATATTACATGAAAATCCTCTTCGATCCGGGTCTACAAAATTTTTTTCATCAACATAATCACAATTTTTTGCCATATTTTGCAATTTTCGAGGGTTTTTTTACAATTTACTTAGATTTAAAACGGCTTATGGTCTAAATATACTTTAGATTCGTATTCAGCGGATCGAAATACATAAAAATTAGGCTTGGTTTAGATCCACAAAATTTTTTTTATTACCGAAACACCCAATTTTCGCTATTTTTTACGGTTTTTCAATTTACTCGATATTTGAGGGTGCATGGTCCAAACTGACTTCAAATTCGGATTCAGCGGGTCGAAATACATGTCGGGAGGTAGGTGGCGTCAAATGTACAAACAACTTTTTTTTGTGTGTGCCGGTGTTATTTTACAACAAAAAATGTAGACCATACTCAGTGTTACTGTAAAGATAGGCTACGCCATTGTTTCCTTAATCAAATTAATCACTAGTTGGGATCGTATATGTGCTTATTATGATTGGCCTTAATTGATTCAAACAAAACATGGTTTGTTGATTGCATTATTTGGGTCGTACTGGGAATGTTAGTTTAAAAAACTCGCTCTGAATAAAAAAATTAAAGTTGCATCTCAAAACACTGGGGATCAATTTTAACAAGTCCTTCTACAAGGTAAATGATAATGGACCCTTGCCTTTGCATATTTATTTATAATATTAATATTTTTTTTAATTTCTCACATCAAAAAGTCCACGTATGCAAAAACGCAACTTGTTTTCGAAAACTTCTTTGGATCCCATTTAACTACAACTTATCTACATTTTCTGTTTCTTAGATCCTGGACAACAAATTTTTCTGGCGTTTTTATTGAAATATTTTCACATATCGCTACCAGTGCAGTGGGCCAGAGCGGTAAGTGACAAACATAGCTGGTTTACTGCCTATCGACTCCCGGAGTCAAATCCCGGTTTCGATTCTGGCAAAGTCGAAGGGTTTGATTGTGTGTGTCCGCATGTTTTTCAACTGTATAACCCCTATCCGAGCAGCTTCGGTTTTGGTTTGGGGGTTGTTTATTCTAAATGACCCGTGTAATGCTGGAAAAATCGAAATCCCGTCAAAAATACTAAATTACGTGATTTATGAGCAAATAGCAAGTTCATCAAAATGGTTTTTGGGACAAAACTCAATTTTTTCAAATGGAACCATATTGGTACCGTGGTACCATTTATTAGTACTATTAATAAGGAATTTATTCATATGTCGTATTAAAATGTGTGGTAAATACAAACAAAATTACAGCTAAAAGAAAATAAGAAAACAAAATTTTGTTCTAATTAAATGTTAAGAAGTAACTAAGGTGGCTCTGAAAACAATGAAATATCTAGCTTGTCAAACATTTGTTGGTTTACAGGTGTTTTTATTGTGTCTTTAATAATTGTTTAAAATTCTTGTTAATTGTGTTCAAAATGCCGCAAATTTATACAAGACATGAAAAAGTGGACATGTTAATTATTTATGGGGAATGTAGAAAAATGACGTTGAGGCTAGACATCTTTATGCCGAACGATATCCTGATAGACAATGTCTAGAGAGAAATTATTTTAGTCGTCTTGAAAATCAATTCCGAAGTGATCCCAACAATGATCCCGAAGAAAATTTCATTCTTGACGAAGGACCGGAAGATAATGTTTTAGCTAGTAGAAGTTGGTTTCTTTAAGGCAAATTGAGTTTGAATTGAAAATCAGTCACCAAACAGTAAGCCGATTTTGCACAAATATCACTATAAATCTTTTAAATACCAATTGCACCAGCACTTGTATGAAAATGATTACGAACGTAGGATGGAATATTGCAATTGGATTTTGCAGAATAACGTGCAGCCAAACAATGATTTTTTGGGAATGATTTTATTTCCGGGCGAGTCTAGGTTTACAAATTTGGGATTATTTAACCGACAAAATACAAAATATTGGTCACAAGAAAATCAAAATTTATTACGGGAGGGTAACTTTCAAGTGCGGTTCGGTTTCAATGTTTGGCTTGGAATAATCGGTAGTAGAATCATTGGTCCAATAATATTTGAAACACCCCTGACTGGTGCCAGATACTTGGGATTTCTGCAAAATGAAATTGAGGACAGTTTAGCTGAATTAACTTTCCATTTACGACAGGGAATATATTTCCAACAAGAAGGCGCTCTTCTCCATAATTCAAGGACAGTAATTGATTACCTTCAACGGAAATTCGGAAAAAACGTAATTTCGACGAATGATCCTGTGAGATGGCCTCCAAGGTCACCTGATTTAACACCCCTTGATTTCTTGGTCATTTAAAAAATATTGTCTACGCAACCGCCGTTACAACCCGTGAAGACCTGGAGCTACGAGTAAGACGAGCAATTAATAGCATAACGGCCCAGCAATTGGCGAACGTTCTGCGAGAAACAGCTATACGAGTTCAGAAGTGCATTGACGTTAATGGACAGCATTTTGAACAATTGTTGTAATGTTTTGTATTAATTTTTTTGTATTCCAAAGCCACCTTATGTATAACAAGGTAATTACAACAAAATTGTATTTTCTTATTTTCTTTTAGCTTTAATTTTGTTTATATTTTTCGCACATTTTAATAAGACATATGAATCAATTCCTTATTAATAGTACTAATACATGGTATCATGGTACCAATATGGTTCCATTTGAAAAAATTGAGTTTGACCCCAAAATTCATTTTGATGAACTTTATTTGCTCATAAATCACGTAATTTAGTATTTTTGACGGGATTTCAATTTTTCTAGCATTACACGGGTAATTTGGAATAAATCGGAACCGTCATGGCACACTTAAATGGAAAATTAAAAATTATATTATAAAAAATACTGACGTTTGAAATGTCACTTATTTGGTATCGTATGTTAGTGTCACTTCGGGCGAAACCGGAAGTGAGAAAATCACTTGTACGTCAAAAAGTGCTGCTTATTATGTATATAAGATATCCCAAATTTTAATCAATTATCTTCAAAGCTAAAGGAGTTACGTTAAAACAGACAATCTAATAACATGTAAAACAAATACCTAATAATTAATAGTTTCTCTGATGATGGTGTAATAAACCGAAACGTTAGACAAGAATAATAAAATTAGTCATACCTGACCGAAATCCCCACAAAAAAAGAACTATCAGATATTATTTGATATTAATGGTCAAGATATATATATATATATATATATATATATATATATATATATATATATATATATATATATATATATATATATATATATATATATATATATATATATATATATATATATATATATATATATATATATATATATATATATATATATACATATATATATATATATATATATATGTTAAATTCGTTTTCCGGGTATACTCCCGCGTAGGTGATAGGCCCCCAGAGGGACCGTGGTTGTCTGAACGACGTTTCGGCAGAATCTCATCTGCCATCTTCAGGTTCTAACCAATAACTGCTTACTGCGGCTTCTGGTTACTCGAACTGAAATATATATATATATATATATATATATATATATATATATATATATATATATATATATATATATATAGTAAAAAATAAATGAAATTAACGGGTACCGCCCGCAAGAAGAAAAAATTGCACGGTGGAAAATGCAAAAATTGCAATTGGCAGAAAGATGCAAACCGTGGACACGTGTTTCTGACTAATTGGTCTTCATCAGCACGGTGTAGCTGAGTTAAAATGATGGATAAAACTCATAAAAGACACAAAAGGAAAACCACTGACAGGAAGCCAGTCGCACCTTTGTGGCTTCCACTTGGATGGCTCCGGTATGGGAGCATCGTCCAAGCATCGCACACGCGGGCAACTATAGCAACCTGCGTGGGATTCCGGACCCAGGAAAATGAATAGGTACAGAGCAAGAGTTTAAACGCGGGTTTATTTACATTACAGTAAAAAATAAATGAAATTAACGGGTACCGCCCGCAAGAAGAAAAAATTGCACGGTGGATACAATTGCAATTTTTGCATTTTCCACCGTGCAATTTTTTCTTCTTGCGGGCGGTACCCGTTAATTTCATTTATTTTTTACTGTAATGTAAATAAACCCGCGTTTAAACTCTTTCTGTATATATATATATATATATATATATATATATATATATATATATATATATATATATATATATATATATATATATATATATATATATATATATATATATATATATATATATATATATATATATATATATATATATATATATATATATATATATATATATATATATATATATATATATATATATATATATATATATATATATATATATATATATATATATATATATATATATATATATAGTGGTGTTTCCATTTGTGTCTTCTAACAAGTTGAGCCCATCCTTTCAACTTTTTTCTCACCGTGCTGATGAGTACCATAAGGTCGAAACACGTGTCCACGGTTAGCTACTTTCTATGCGGGCATACCCAATAATTTAACTTTTCTTTTACTGTAATGTAATGATCCCGCGAGTAAATCTCATTTTTTTTCTTTTTAAATATATATATATATATATATATATATATATATATATATATATATATATATATATATATATATATATATATATATATATATATATATATATATATATATATATATATATATATATATATATATATATATATTTGTCAGTGGAGAAATAAAGAGATTATTATTATTATATTTGATTATACCTACGCAACTGTATAAAATAAAAATAAATTGTAACAAAATGCTTTTATAGTCCCTGTTTATTTTTATTTTCTAAAAAAGAAGTTTCTAATTCAAATCTTGTTTTACATAAGTAATACATGAATATTATTTCAAAACTGTATCTCCAACAGGGATATAATTGGCAATAACGATCCGATCACCATAATTGCGATCTGAAAAATCAAATTTAGATGTTGTCCACATTCCTCAGTGGTGCGAAATATCGTCAGACTAGTTGCAAGTCCGTACTTCTAACTAATATTTGACGCCCTGTATTTGGTACCGCCCGAGAGTACCGCAACGATAACGTAGAAATCTTTATTTCTATCACTTTATTATACAAATCTGTTTCGAAATAAACCACATATTTACGAATATGTCCTCAAACAAAATGGATATATCCTTATCAGGGGAATCAGTGAATCAAATCATTTATAGCATTTTATAATAGTACTGGTTGCTGTCTTTACATATGTGGAGCATCAGTTTCGACATGAAAAATATTTACGAGCACGACAAGTTTGCGTACCGCACACAGAGAACTGCTGTACGAGAAAAAAGGGAAAAGTGAATTATGTGCAATAATTTTTTATGTGACGGTTTTGGTTAGTGGTCGAGATATTCCTTAGATAAGTGGAAACTGACTAAATTTAAAATGAAATGAAAGTTGTGAATTGTTCAACAAGTCAAAGTTAATATTGTCTTAACGTTATTTGTGGCATTCTCTAAATTTTTCTTTTTCTTTTTTGGGACTTGCTACCACATGAATAATTCTTCGTTATCTAAAAAATATAGTTAGTTACCCAGTTTGTTATTGAAAAAATAATCCTTTGTGCTTGTGACTTTACGTCAAAATATTAGTCAGAGAGTGTTTTTTTGACAACTAATATGAGAGACAATAATAATAATATAATCATTAGGGAATTATTTATTATTTTTGTGTCTCATATTAGTTGTCAAAGAACACCCTCTGGCTAATCTTTTGATTTAGCCACAAGCGCAGAGGTTTATAGATAACCAAGGATTATTCATGTGGTAGTAAGTCCCAAAGAAGAAAAAGTCAAATTTAATGTTACGCTCCTATAAAAATGATGAAAATTTTCAGCATTTGTTTTCTGACACTAAATAAATATACGTCAATTGAAAAGCTTCCCATTTTTTTTTATTTGATAATCGGAAACTAGAAATAAAAATAAGTGACACTTATTTCTTCTTGTTTCTTCTTTTTTTATTCTTTTTTTTTATTATTTAAACTAAAAAAAATTAAGTCAAACTTTCTTAAGTCACTAAGCGCAAATTCAAATAGAGCGCCAATTTCTAGGGTACTTCATAATGCAGCTGTATGGTTTTGTGTCAAATTTGACATTTGACCGTAACCTCGTTTTTCGTTTGTTTATTATCGTAAAAATATAGCAGATAAATTATCTGATCTACTTTCTACATAATTTTTTCCACATTTGTGTACTTTTAGAATGTTTTAAAACAAATACACAAACAAAAATGGTCAAACAGGAATCACAAGAGAATAATAGAAGTACCGTCTTGCCAATGTTCTAACAAATTTTTGGTGTCTTCCCTAGTTTGCGCTTACTAACATAATTATGAATAATTTAAAATCTAAACTGAATTAACTGTTTTATGGTGCTAAGTAACATATTTTTTTCTGCACCAAAAATACAAAAAGAATGTTTTCAAAATATAAGCATTTCCATGTTCATCTCAGATCCATGAAAATACCCCACAGAAACAAAAAATTCGTAGTGTTGTTATACTTCATAACGATATATGTGTGCTACGTAAAATAAAATTGATAAAGAAAATGTAAAGCAATAAATTGTATAACAATAGTAAACAAGAAACTTTATTTATTAATATTAAAAATGTACAAATTGTACAATTATTGAATGTTACTGGAATATTTTTTTCTGCTTATCTAGGTTAAGATCGAGAAAAAATTGGATGTTATTCATTTGGTCGGTTGTTTCTGGAAGTGAACGTGAAATTTCTGAATAGGTAATGGAAACGTCGTTTGTATTGCACAAAATTTTCTTGGCAAAGTGAATTTCATTTTGTAAAGAATCTTCCACTCAGCCCTTTGCTACTACAGACAAGTTCCAGCCGCCATTTTATTCCCATAACGTCAACTCCCTATTAGCTAGTAAAGTTACTGACGTTCTTCTGATTGAACGTCCGGTATATAAATGAGGTTTTCTCTAAATTCAAGGATTGAGCAATCATCTGATGCATTGTTCCTATTTTATTAATACCCATAAGTTGATTTGCATAATTTCCTTGTCGATATGCATAAAGAAATTAACCAGAAAGGAAATTTTTTGGTCTCAAACTTACATATTTACAGAAAATTCTAATAACTTGCCTTCTTCATTAGATTTGTCAGTAAGTGTGCCCATTCAGTAAATGTTTGACTTCATATTAACCGAGACTATATCTCAGATATTAGGTAACTTGATAATTACAATTGTACCTTTGTCTGCGATACTATCAGTAGTTAAATTAGTGAGACAGGCGTCAGCATTCCCATTATTATTACCACTTTAATCATTAAATGTGTCATCTAGTGCTTTCATTAAAAATGTTTTCATTTCTTCTATAGTGAAGACATTGGATCTTTTCACTTGATGATCAACATTTTTTCTTCTTTAAAAAACTTATCAAATTGTCAATCAAATTTATGGTGGTTTCAACTTGTAATAGCTGGACCTGTATTATGTGGATAGCTAAGGAAAATACTGACTGCTTAAAAATGTATGCTTTGTATAGATTCAACGATTCAACTAACAATTCTCTATTATTTAAACGTATAAAATCTCATCTCATCTTTTGGATAATTTTTATTTGTCTCTTTCAGTCGAGTTATAGCAGCAAAGTGTAATTTGGCGACATATCTAGATATTACAATACCATGTATTGGTTTCGGCAAGTTTATCGAAGTAATAGCAAAATTTTTTCGTTGAAGAACTAAAATCAATTAAATAAATCTAACCTGTTACTTCTATTATAATTTAGTATTCGAAAACACTCTTATGGGTGCTTGTGATGATATGTCATTTGCTATTGGTGAAAATTTCGTTTTACTTAGAAAACAGTGTGTAATATTATGTAATGATTTAGCTGAGTGTCATGGTGTAGAATGTGGTGTTCCTCAAAAATCCATATTGGGGCCATTATTGTTTATATGTATAATAGAAATTTTCGTACATATTAACTACCATTACGCCGACGATAACCGGTGTTATTACTATTTTGGTAATGGTGTTAGATGAAAATGTTAGTACTGTTGTTTGTCAACTCAACTTTACCATATTAAACTTAAACAATAATAATTAGAAATAACTGATAGAAATTTGGCGACTTGAGCAAAGATAATCGTAGAAATTGCAATGGAATTACTTAATCCTTGTATTAAAATAGCCAACTTCAATTAGATGATGGTATTTTACTACTTATTTAAGTTTTCTATCAAAATTATCCAGAATAAGATGTCGGTAACATACAAAAGCAAGCACACATTCATATTCACTTGATTATGTATTTTTTTCCTAATAGTTTGTTGTGTATTATTAACGAGATGACTTTAATCATACCAAATTAGTACCGCGGTGCATTCTGCCTAATTACATGAAAAATATAATTGCTAAATTCGATATAAAAATAGTACAACTTGTTTCATTAAAATTCTAATGTTATGTGAATTATTGATGTCAGACTATGGTACAAAGCCTCATTTAAAAATGGATATAATTTGTTTATAGCTGAACATTATAATGATGTAATAATTTATGTGTGGTACTTATTATAATTTATAATAATATTTCAATGAGCTAACAGTAGCAGAAATCAAAAGCATAATTCATAGAAATTGCTTCAGACTCTTGCATTATGAAACATTTGTTAGTACCTACGTATTTAAACTTATGATAATATAAATATATTTGTTTGTACTTATTCCATTTCAACACATCATTTGTCGAGATTGTTTTATAAATCAGCGGAATAAAGAAATTGAGATGATAAAGAATTTGCACTAGAAAACAATGTTTTTTGGTCTTTAAAGACAACGACATCACACACGGTTTTTCTTGCAAACTCAAAGCTTTCACACTTTCGTTTATTTGGTCTGCTTGTCCTTGTAAAATTGTTTCTTTGGCATTAAGCGCATGTCGAGCTCTTTTGAATTGTATATCAGAAAATGGACCAAATAGCACACCGAGTTGTAATTTGGGCGTGTCAATATTTTAACAGCAATAGCAAAAGCCATTTAGTTATAGTATTAATAACCATTTTTTTTTCCTTACGGGTTGCGGTTTTGACTACCCGCTGTACTGAAGCTTAAGATTATTGTACCCCATAGTCTCATTGCTCTATAAGACCCGTTCTATTCCAGAAGGCGAGTATACAGTTTATGGGAGCTCTGGCTATCTCTTCCGGGGTTAAAAGTGGTCCCTCGAGGTGTGTTAGTCTTATTGCCGTTAGGGCTGGGTATTCGCATAAGATGTGGTGGGGGGTTTCTTCCTCTTCACCACACATCCTACAATCTGGATTGTCTTTCACCATCATATTGGTTAGGTGTCTGTTTAGTGTGCAGTGTCCTGTTAATATTCCCACTGCACACCTCAGCTGTTTTCTGCTCAGCCTTAGCATTTCGTTGGTCCTTGCTCTAGATATTTCTCCTATGAACAAGCGTGACTGCCTCATTCCCGGTATCTCTATCCAGTGCGAGTAGTGTTTCTGTCTTAATTTCCTTTACCGATCCTTTCGCGGTGCTATAAGATACCCCGCAGGTCGGTTCGGGACCTGTTAGAATTGATTTAGCGCCTTTTCTGGCTAGCATGTCTGCTTTTTCGTTTCCCGTATTTCCCTGGTGTCCTCGTGTCCACTCCAGTTGTACACTGTTGTATTCTGTAAGTTTCTCCAGGGACTCCAGGCAGTCTTTTACTGTTTTAGATCGTATTTCTACTGCTTCCAGAGCTCTGAGGGCTGCTTGGCTGTCAGTGATGATGCGGATTCTCTTATTTTTGTATGCCCTTCGTATCATTTCTTGTGCACAGACGTCTATTGCTGTGATTTCGGCTTGGAACACTGTTGCAATACTTTCAAGGTTCAGGCTGATGTCTGTCCCTGGTTGTTCTCCCGCAACTCCTGCTCCGGTACTGCTTGACGTTTTTGATCCGTCAGTATACCAGATGGTGTCATTTGGTTTTCACTACATCCTGTCTCCTCCATCCCTTTCAGGTATTTTTACCCTCAAAGTTATTAATAACTATACACGAAGACGTTTTAAAAATCTTCTAAAAACGATGGCATAGCCAATATGGGAAATGATTTTTAGGTCATGAAAACATCATCATGGCTAACAAGTTATAAATATGACTAACAAAGTTACACAACATAGTTACCAAATGCATATTTACCGACGGTTATCTGCCCAATAAACATTTTGGGCTGTAATTTGGTCACGAGACCAAATTTAGAATTTGTAATTTGGTCACGTGACCAAATTACAACTCGAAATGTTTATCGGGTGGGTTGTACTATCATAACGAAAAATAATCTCTTTGTGGAGGAGGCTGAAAGGTTCATAACCAGAGTGCCATATCACTAGGAGACATATGGATTTTTGTTTTGGCCAACAATCAAAGATTTGAAAAAGTACGTTTCGAACTTGAATAGCCCTCCAGGCATACATTGGTCACAACAAATTTCCCATAAAAAGATTTTAAATCTACATTGTAAGACGTTGTGATAGACTTCTACCTTTTCAATCTTTGAGAGTACCTAAACAAAGCATGTTATTTCTGGCTGTCAAAGTAATAAAGACAACAAGAAGGTAATTCTAACCAAACTTATAGTCGTATGTTTTTTTAGCGATAATTTAGTCGACTCGTGGCTGCCACGTTCAACAAAATAATCAAAGTGAACCTTAATCCTTATAGCATTTGTTTGTTGTTCATTTGATTGTTGTTGTAATCATTAAAACACCTTTATGACATCGGATAATGCTAATGCGATATATGACGCCTTCAAAACGTTCCCCTAACCAAAACCAAAGATAAGATTTAAAATTAAAATAAAAACGAACCTACTGATCATTTAACAGCCAAATCAAGGTTGGGGAAACGTCATCAAAGCCGACGTTTAGCTATCATAACATGTAAGTTATATTGTGCTACTTGGGGGGGTCAAATGGAATGTCATAACCTTTAAATTATTTTTGTTTTTTAATTCAAAATTAATTATAAATAAAAAAACTTCACTCGTATTTCGTCTGGATGAAAATAATGATAATGTTGATAATAATAATAAGAAATAAGGGATAACGAGTAATGATGTCGTAAGACGCGAATAATAGTGCATTTGTGACCTTACAGTCAATAATTAAGTTTTGGTTGATTGGATTCTTAGTGTGGAAAAAAAAGGTTTAATCCTCTAAAATTTTGCCGATTTTGAAAGCAATAGTTGTAGGAAGAAGCTCGTACTTTTTCCATGCAATTGTCTACAAATTCATTCCAAACTGTTGACTGTGTTTTAACATTATCAAGATTTTTCATTATTTGTTAAAAAAATTGTTATGAAATATTTTAATTGCCACATTTTAAGGATTAATTAATGAATCTATAGAAATTATTTATACATTATATTAATACATTACTACCAGCAATCCATAAAAAAATCAGGGAGCATACAAACGTTTTTCTCATCAGTCTGACACATACCTAATGTGTAGCCCTCGGCAATGTTCAGGCGCTTTCTTATCACCTTTTTAAATCGCGTTTTTTTTAATATAGTGTTATATTCTAATTGTACCCAATAATGATGATGCCTCACTTTTATATTTTTTCACGTTGTGTACAAAACACTAGAATCATCTTTATGCAATCTCTGATGCGTCTAATGATTCATATGGAGAAGTGGCTTAAGAGTTTACAGTTAGATAATTCTCTCATCTAACATCTGGCGAATAGCAAGGACTCGCACTTACATTCTCCGCTATCATTATCATGTAATGGAGTTTACTTATTCTCACCCACCAAGACTCAGATTAACACGCAAATCATTCTCATATTAAATAAAACGAAATAAATAAAGAACTTTTTTTTAATTTCAAAATATGCTGCATTGAAAGATGCATTAGGAATGTTCTTAAAACGTGACTTCATGTTAGAGTTTTTATGTGTGTTAAGAGTTACTTTTTTTTTAGTTACTTTTATAGAAGAGTGCAGTTGCATTAAAGTTAATTACATATCATTCATGTATTATTATTATTGACTTTCTCCCAACGTCTTGAACGTAATGATTTTTTTTTTGAAATTATACCATTTAAACGTGTATATTACAATTATATCTATCGATTTTAAGAAAAAATATGTTAGTATCACATATGAGACATCTGTGTGATGACGGCACTCAGCCATTTTCACTTCTTAAAAGTATATACAAAAACAATTTCCGGTTATAGACTTTTTTTGTCTACTTTACTCATGTTTTTAAATCAAGTTTCTAGCTATAATATAACTTGAGATATCGAAGTCGAGCGCACTAGTGCTCCACCATGTATATGTATGTATATTACACTTTTGCTGATAAGGAGAGAATTTTTTTTATATTGGCTTTTGGTATTGACAAGTAAAATATATTGCTGTGCCTAAATGTTGTCCTGGGAATTTGAAAGTTAAACATGGGTAAAGTATCTACACAATCAATATGATGTAAAATTTTATAAAGAAAAATTAAGTACGAATTATGTCTGCGATTTTCAACGCTATCCATCGAGAACTCATTAAGATCAGCATATAGGTAGCCAAAAGCAGAATAAGTCCCTTCTACTTTAAACTTTTTTTTAAAACCGCTCCATATTTTGAGTATGTGTATCGTAATAAGGGTCAGAAATTAAGATGCGGTCTAACATACGTTGTGTACAAACGTGTTAAAAAGTATTAGGGGTTTGTAAACTGTGCGGAATTTCTTATAATAAAGAGTCGAGTATTTTATAACTTTTAGAAACAGTATGGTTAATGTGATCCACAAACGAAAGGTCTTTGTAGAATATCACGCCCGTCACAAAAATTGTGAGGACGCGAGAATGTGTACGTTTTAATCAAATATTACAACATTTTTGATTTTGATTGAAAATGTCATAACATTACATTTAGCGTCGTTTAATGGTAATTTTGTTTCTCATGCACCAGTTATTTATGCTATTGAGATCATTCTGCAATTCAATACAGTCATATTCAGATGTGATGTTACATTATAGCTTCAAGTCGTCTGCATAGAGAAGGCAATTTAAAGTCAGATTTTGTACTATATAATTGACAAAGAAATTTTAAAAAAGTGGGCCTAAATTTGATCCTTGTGGAACTCCTAATGTAGCAAGGACTTCATTAGACTTAACAACACAATATACAACATATTGCTTTCTATCACCAAGATAAGAGCTGAAAATGCAATAAGAGCGTCAGAGAAACCGAATGTATTAAGTTTTTCTAGTAGTATTCTGTGGATCAGTCTATCGAAGGCCTTGGAGAAGTCAATATAAATGACATCTGTTTGTACACCCTTGTCTGTAGAGTCATATATAGATTCTATGATCTGAAATAAATTAATAACTGTCGAGCCGCCTCTTAAGAATCCGTGCTGTAAAGGTGTTATCTGATGTTTTACATGGTTGAAAATGCAATGGTGTAAAATGATTTCAAAGGCTTTAGCAAAGTTGTTTATTATCACTGATGATAAGTTCAGATGTATCTCCTTTTTTAAAAACTGGAATAATTTTTGTCAATTTCCGTTGTGATGGAAATTTGGAGGACTTTAGTGGTAAATTATATAATATTGTAAGCGATTTTACAAAAATGGCAGCACAGTCACGCAGTAAGGAGGCAGGGACGCAATTAGGTCTGGAAGTTAATTTAGGTTTCATTTGTTTTAAGGTATTTAATATTCCAGTCTCTGTGAAGCAGATTAAGTTTAAATTCGAGCCACATGTCACATGAGAATTATAATCAGATAGCATTTGTGATAAGGTGAGGATCAGCCAGATGTTCATTATTATAACTAAGCCAGGCCAAGCGATGGTAGATTCAGGGTCGGGCGCAATACCAATGCTATCGCGCGCTTGTTTACGATGACGATGGCACGACACACTTCAGTTGTTATCTGTCGATCGATGCATAGAGTACTAATAAATAATAAATAATGTTGACCGTAAAGAGTAGAAAACGACCGTACGCTGATAAAGTGAAAAAATTTATCGGTGAATTTCCGGATTTAATCTATGATGGATGTAAAATAATTTATAAAGTTTGTGATCAAGACTTAATGTGCTGGAATAAATACGGCTGCAAAATTCATGTCAATAGTAACCGGCATAAAAATAAAAAAAATGGCGTGTCTTCTTTGGAACCTCAGTTTATGTTTAATTTACGGTTAATGCTGATTGCCTGTGATGTTCCCCTGCGCATATTGGATAAACCAGCATTTCGGGAGTTCTGGAATAAATACAATCCCCAGGTGAATTTACCAAGTCGTTCTTCGTTACGTAGATATGTACCAAGTGTTCGTGAAGACATTGTAAATAGGATTAAATGTGCATTAAGAAATACACGGCTGTGTTATGTGTTGAAGAGACGACAGATTGTAAAAAAAATTCTATTTTAAATGTTATAGTACGTGTACTCGACTCTGTTAAACCAACATTTCCACTTTTACTAGCTAGCAAAAGACTAACTGCGTGTACTGGCGAAACAATTACGCGGGTGGTGTTGGAGAAATTTGAACTGTCAACAAGTCAAGTGTTGATGTTTATGACCGACGGTGCTGCGACAATGCGTTTGGTGGGCCGCTTTCTTCAAAGAGACGATTGTAGGTTTTTACATGTTACGTGTGCATGCGTTCCATCTTGTAGCAGAAACGATTCGAAAATGTTTTCCAGAGGAAGATGCATTAATAGCAAATACAAAAAAAAGTGTTTCTTAAATCTCCTAAACGGCTTCGAGCATTTCACAGACAGTGTCCTGGTATCCCTGAACCACCAGAGCCGATTCTTACACGTTGGGGAACGTGGTTGAAAGCGGCTTTTTATTATGCTGAATATTTTCAACAAATAAAAGCTGTGATACTACAGTTCAACCCTAACGAGGCTGCAGCTATTAGGGAAAGCCAGGCAAGCTTTCAAGACGTTTCCCTTGAAACAGATTTAAAAACTATTTATAACAATTACAGAGGACTACACGACGCAATAGAAAAATTGCAAAATACTTCGTTGTCGTTAATGGAATCGCTGAAAATAATGGACGACGTAAATACACAGCTACAGACTATAAATGACGCAAAAAAATAAGCCCGTTATTGAAAAATTCGAGAGTGTATTACGGAAAGATCCTGATTTTACCAAATTAAGACAAATTTGTGATCGTGCATCTACAACTGCGTTAAGTGAGTTCAGAGTGTTTTGCTTATGCCTGTATTACTTCCGTAGATGTTGAAGGACCTTTTTCAAAATGCAAACATATTTTTTCACCACAGCGAACATCGCTTACTAAGACAACTGTAGAAACATATCTGATGCTACACAGTTATTATAAAAGTGCTCCAGTTTGTGATAACGACAACCAAGCTACTTCATAAATTTGCTTAAGAAGGTGAGTTTTGTACATATTTTTATAAAGTGTACGAGTATTAATAAAATTTATTTCCATTTATTTTATTTATTTATTTATGTATTATTAGTTATCACTTAGATATACAATGTACATGTGTGAACGTCATTTAACAGTTTAATAATAATGTGCAGCAATAAGCTTACAAAATATAAGGAAATACATAAAAAATAATTTAAAGCGAACGAAATAGTACAAAAACATACATCATAATATATAAAATATTTTTGTTTTTATTATTGTACTTATTCAAGTATTATGATATGGTAGATAGATAGATATCGTTTATTTAACCACATCATATACAGGTTTGTACATTTGTAGCAAGTCAGAGCACAAAATCCTATAGTTAAAAAAATATTTTTTTAAAGATCATCAGGGTTGATATATATAAATATAAATATACAAAGCACATACATATACATAAGCTATAATGTACATAGTATATCCTTATAAATAAAAACACATATATGACAAACCAGTGTATATACAAACATATATACACATATGCACATACATATACACAATATACACATGTACATACATATACACATGCACACACATACACATATACACACATGCATGCAACATACACACACATATACATACACACATATACACACACATATACACACCTATATACAGACGCATACATATACACACACATATACACATACATATACCTATGAACACACATAAAACAAAATTAAACTAATTAACAAATTTAAACTAAATGTCGGGTAGTTCTGCTTCACATCAATATAATAAATACAATGCTATTTTAAATGGGTAATCTTTTATTATCTATTATTATTTATCAATTTCTTGTTTATTAGAGTGATGCCCGTAAATAATCTTCAATTGAATAAAAACAATGTTTTAATATAATACTTCTAACATTGTTTTTAAAACGATTTAAATTTAGTGACTTTACTTCAGGGGGTAGTTTATTATATGATGCATATTATATGATGCATACCGAGTACGTCTCTGTAGGATTAATGACCTTGGCCAGGCTTAATTATAACTCATGATTTTAGGTAGATCTGCATAATTTCCCTTATGATTAACAAAGCAGTGAAAAGTAGAGGGATCTAAATTTATATTATCTTCAGTGTATTTACTATAGTTATTATACGCGTTATTTGAATCGAGTTTTACTTTACGCCGTAATCTTTTAAACTCATCTTTGTAGAATGTGTCACCTGTTTGTTTAAATTTTCTCCATATTTTTTCTTTAATGGCACTTATGGGTAATCGAATCACGGTGGATATAAGTTTTGGTTTTAGGAACAGTGCCCCCAAAATTGTGTCTAATTTCGAGTAAAAATCTTCATATGCTGGATCAATATTGTCGATGTTATTTAAAAATTTCCAATCTGTTTCTGCTAAGGTTTGATAGAGTATAGGAAAGTTGGCTCTTTTAAAATTAATTAGAGTTATAGTTTGTACGAAGTCAATTGAAATCGTATAAAAACTAAAAGCCTGCAAAAACCGTCGGCATCTCTTTATTGTACATGGGCGGAGGTAAATAGAAATGCTTGTCATAAGAAAATGTTATACTTGTTTGAAAATTGTATTAATTTTTATTATTTTTTGTTTATTAGATAGGCTATTTTTGTTCATTTCGCCAATAAAATATTTTTGAAATATTATATTAGTTTTAGATATAAAGTCTAAATATTTAAATTTATTGGGTTTAGTTTTAAAGTTAACCCATACTATATTGAAATATGTTATTGCTCTGCAAGGACCAACGAGAAGGTATGAACATATCCTTGCCAGGATGAGGGAATGGGACAGGTTAGATTAGCGAGGGACAAGGATGTTATATAGTAAAAAATAAAATAAAAGTTTCTTCTAAAATAAAAATAAAAATGTAAGTTTCTTAACCAAAGCAAATAATTAGTACCACAAAAATAAATATTTGTTTAGATAAAACATAAATATTTTGTTCTGAGAATATATGTATATTAAAAAAGTTAAAGGCTAAAAGTTGACGCGTCCGAATCTTCACTTTCTGAAGAGGAATCATTACCAGGTTGAATTATAATCGGCGCATCTAGATACACTATATGCCTGTTTAGTTTACGATATTCACTGATTTTTTCCAAATAATCTACCCGAAGTGCTACTATACGTCGCGATTCCATAATTACCTTACGACTGTCAAGTTTTTTATGTTTAAAACCGCATTCTAATAAAACATTTCGTAGTGTATCTAAAGAACTATAATTATAATCAGGATAATCGCTTAATTTTTCTCGAATCATTTTTAACGTAGGAACTATATTTTTTTCATACATATTATAAATTATACGCCGTATTACATCTTTGGTAGCATCATTAATATTTTTTAATTTCATATTTTTCCGTTTCCTATTTGTACCGTGATCTATAACATCTCCTTTTTTAATTACACGATAAATTGTTGATTTTGATATTTTAGTTAATTCGTTAATACGTTCTACTATTTCTTTCTCACATTTTTCACGATTTTCGTTCATATATATTTAAAATAATGCGTTGACTTTGTACGTGTAAATCTTTATTTTGAAACTCTAAATTTATTTCGTCTTCCTCGACAATAACAGGCTCAAGTATTTCGGGATTTTCGGGCGTTATTATATTATCTTCTGTTTCAAATGGTCTCCAGAAAGCCATGGTAAATTAGTAAATACCTAATACAATATCTTAAATACCTTTTATGTAGTAATAAATATTTACCAATATGAACACTAAGTATAAACCGAACCACCTTGATATTATAATAGGTATTTCTGCAGTGCACTGGACAAATGTAATAAATAAATAGGTAACATCCGAGTCCACGTTGACTCCTGACTGATATAAACTCAAACACCCACCGACCAACCGGATTGACGAATATCCTGACCCCAGCCAATCGTCGCCCATCGTCCTCAAAACATAGCCAATGCCGGCACATCTCACAAGTTTCCGTAATTGCGGAGAAACGATTTAATGAGTTTTTTTTATACTAGTGGGCCTGTCCGTTTTATTATCTTTAAAACACGTGCAGTCGTAGATGGTTCGTTCAGGCTGATTACATTGACAGTCTCGGACTCGCCTGCACAATTTCAACTACCATTCGATTCTCGATACCATTGGACAAAATATCAAGTTAAGTGCGCACAGTCCTGTGCTTTAACAATGACCAATTTCAATTGACTTCGTATAAACTATACACTCAGAATTATGATTATCGTGTTCTTTGCTTACACTAAAAAAATAAATTCGGTATTGTAATGTAATTCTGTATTGTTACGCATAAAAAGGTTAGTGGCTGTACAAAATGATTATTTGATATTAAATAGTTTCGGAGATATATAATAAAAACCATTCTCAGAGACCCACGACCTTTAGAGCCCTTATAGAACAGTTTTATTACGGTTTTCGTCATCATTTGGGTTATTCTACATGCTCCTATTTGAATACTCATTTCAAAGACACCTTGTACTATATTAATAAATACTAATACCTCTATCCTGTCATTAAGTGAAGCATCTAGCCCATAAGTATGATTAATTGTATTTAAATTGTGCCTAGTAATTTTTACTTGTAAAAGCTCTGCTAAACACCACCATGCAAAATAATAAATCACATGCCCGGTGCTCTCGCATCTCGTGAGGCACTTAGCAGTTCTAATTATAAGGTAAACGTTGTGTAAATGTTTTCAGATAGACAGGCGGTGTGTTACAAAATAGTCAGGTTCTTACAAGCATAATAGGAAAAGAAATAATAGTAACTAATTGTAAAAAACAAAAGTAGCGAATATAATAGTTTGTTTCTTCATTAGTTAGATTATAAACACACCGCCATACAAAATAAGGAACTGAAATTATTGGGTATATTCCCATTGCCATAACTCCTTTATTATTGGGCCCATTCCATCAAACTCTCTTAGTTCTCTGATTGTCCAGTGATGTGGCGACTGTACCGAAGTCCTACCGTACAGAGCGTGCATGCAAAAAGTTGTCGATGTGTTTTTCATCACAATTTTTTTTACTTTTCTGTGCACCTTCTTAAGAGTAGAAAACAAATAATATCGATCCATCGTCGTTAAGATTATGTTAGTATCATCTTCAAAGGATATATAAAATACATTGGAGATAAATATTTTTTTGAAAAATTGGAGAAACACGTCGACCTTGTTTCCAAGGGGGACATATTTTAATGTAATACTTGTATACCTATCATCATCCCTCTACCCTACACGGCCACCCCCTCAAAAAAATGAAATGGCAAGGGGGTCGAGTGATACATATTTTGAAAGGTATTTCAATTCCCTACATAACTGTGTATTTTTTTTTAACTTTTAGCGATTCATTCTTAAGGAAAATAATTTTATTTTTGATGATTACACACAATCGAAATCGTTTAAAAAATTTAAAATATACGGCACTGGGTGTTGGAATTTTATAAAAAAAACTACATTAGAATAGAAATTGTCAGCATTTATTTTAAAAACGACAATTGTGCTAGAGCTACGGAGCGCATATTCAATAGAAATCACCCAGATAGAAGGGTTGGTTCTCAGTATGTTTTATAATTATTGACAAAATTTATGGCAACAGGTTCTGTAGGAAACAAAAAACATGAACCTCAGCGACCGATTAGGAATGAAGCAGTCGAAGTGGCAGTTCTGGGTCATTTGCAGATGGATAATACTCAATTGATCAGGAAAGTAGCTGAGGCTTTCGGTGTATCACGAAGCAGTGTTCATCGAATTGTATAGGCCCACAAATTTCATCCATATAAATTTAAATTGGTACATGAATTAAACGAAGATGATCCCGATCGTCGGCGTCGGCTTGAATTCTGTGAGATTTTTAGTGAACAATTAAACGGTAATGCCAATCTACTGTACAATACGTGTTTTTCTGATGAATCGACATTTCAGTTAAATGGGGAGGTAAACAGGCACAATTGTAGGTATTGGAGTGAAACCAATCCACATTTGTTCAAGAAAACTCATACCCAAAAGCCTCAGAAGTTAAATGTTTGGGCTGGCATCTTAGGGGATCACATCGTCGGGCCGTTTCTTATTCCTGACAATTTAAATGGAGAAAGGTACTTCGATCTGTTAGAAAGTAACATCGACCCAATGATTACCCAAATCCTCGAAGAAGACGATAATCTTTTAGACGGCGAACTGTTTTTTCAACACCCCCACATTTTGCTATAGTAGTCCGTTAATTTTTGGATAATCGGATTCCTGAGCGATGGATTGGAAGAAGAGGTCCTGTGGAGTGGCCCGCTAGGCCACCCGATTTAACTCCCTTGGATTTCTTTCTGTGGGGACATTTGAAATCCAAGGTATTTGCAACAATACCAGCATCTATGGAAGAGTTACGTGAAAGAATTGTTCGAGAATGCCGTTTATTGACTCCAGATGTGTTCAGAAATGTTCGTACAGAATTTCAAGACAGATTATACTACTGTATGGAAGTCGGTGAGGGGTCATTTTGACAATATATATGATAATTTAAACTGCTTCTTTTATTTTTATTTCCCGAAACTAAAATAATGAAACAATTATTTCTCAGGAACGAATGTATAATATTGAATGTTACATCTGGCAACTTATGCTAATAAAAATGGTTTGAAAGATTTGGAATTTTTAGAAAAGTTGAATTACTTTATCTAAAATGTGACCTGCGAATATTTGTTGTTCATTTGTAACCGTTTTTTTTTATTTTTTGGAAGCTTTCTTAATTTCTAATATTTCCAATAAGTCTAAATTTTTGCTTTTTTTTTTCGGAATGAAGTAATTCTACATTATCCATATTTATAAATATTTTATAAATTATATAATTTATAAATATGGATAATGTAGAATTACTTCATTCCGAAAAGAAAAGCAAAAAATTAGACTTACAAGAAATATTAGAAATTAAGAGAGCTTCCAAAAATAAAAAAAAAAAACGATTACAAATGAACAACAAATATTCGCAGGTCACCACATTTTAGATAAAGTAATTTAACTTTTCTAAAAATTTCAAATCTTTCAAACCATTTTTATTAGTATAAGTTGCCAGATGTAACATTCAATATATAAGCAAGGAACACAAATTATAATTTAGTACCTCTCATCTGTACTCTTGAAAAGGGCCTAAAAAGCCGAGACACGTGTAGAGTGAAAATATAATTTTGAAACATTTAAAAGCAAATTTTCTTCGTTTATTTAAAATATTTAATAATGTTTCATAAGGAACCAACCGCAGAATCAGTACAGTGTATACATTCTATATGCTTAAACATATCGTTAATATGTAATAAAAAGAAGGTTGGCCCCAATACAGAACCCTGTGCAAGTGAAGACCGTTTTAACAGATCTAATATCTGCTCCCTACTAACAATCTTTCAAATAAGGGACTCTACATATTAACAATACAATGTCGCACTTTTTTACCCCTAGTGTAAGATTTACTATAAAAAAAATGACAAATCATATTAGATTATAAACAAAATGGATAAATTAATGTTACTGTTACTACTACTTTTATTATTCAGATATAAAACTCTACGGCTTCATCAGATTATTCTAAGATAGATATTAAAGCAAAAACGTGCACAATTATGTATAATGGATTGAGATGGAATCATTATATCAATTATGGAATTAATTTTAGTGTAGAATCCAGACTAATGACACCACACAGGTAAACATTCTTGTCTCTTCTGCAAGTGGATATGGACCTAGTCACCGCACATATGTGAATCGCTTCAGGCACCGAATCATCCGAAGTCCAAGACGATGCCGTTAGCACGTGAGCAGTTGTTTAGCAACAAAGCTGCATCTCTGGTTGACCGTGATAGGCACTTTTCTCGCCATTGTTATGTACCTATATTGTGCAAATAGAAAAGAAATTGATAATATTAATTGGATACTGTAATAATTAGTTTAATGATAATTTGAATCGTTAATAAAATAAAAATTATGCCTGCCAAACTATTCATAAAATAAACAAAAGAAAGTTTCTTAAATATGCCACTCGACAACTTAATACCCAGATCGAAAAACAAAAGAGAAATAATTTATCCTCTAACATAATTTTAAATGTATATACAGGGTGTCTCAAACACCAAACTTCAGCAGCGTGTTTAGGGTTTAAAGATAGTAGTTGTTTTCATAATATGGGTCCAAAAGTGATCCTAACACATTTTTTAATCCTTCGTTTATCTTAGGTCAAAGTAGAAAGTTTTCGTCGAGTAATGTCTTAGCACGGTTGATGTATTATTTCAAGAAACTCTTCTAGATTTTATGGTCTAGAGTTCCTAAAAACTTATTGATTAAGTATTTCCCACAAAAAAATCACACGTGCTCAAATAGGGTGACCTTGGTGGCCACACGAATACGAGACTATTCTTAATCCATTGTGCCGGAAAATGTTCGTTTAACCAATTCTGAATTATCGTTGTATTATGAATTGGAGCACCACCTAACTATAAATTAGTATTGCAAATCTTCTATGGCTCAGACAGTCCGAAATAATTTTACCTCAGCCATGTTTTTAAATAAATTTTGCAAAATAGCCTCAAAAAGTTTCCAAATTGATTATCCAGTCCAAGTGATTAAACAAAAAGTATCATTATCAAGAAGTCTTGTTATTAAAAAATGGGACTCCCTGTATACACAGTAAAACTATTACACCGTAAATTCAAATTTGTCCTCGCCATCTGAAGAAGCCACTGTGTGACAAAACAATTGTCAAGGTTTAAATCAACGCGTGAAAGTCGTAAACGCTTTGTTTTACTACTTTTAATATATTATTTCCTTTATTAGATAACAGTTCATTTAAAATTTTTTACCGTTGGTGGATTGGGTGTATAACTTATTCTCTATCTCGGAGCGTCTTTACCTTTCACTTGATATCCATAGCCAGTAGCTCATTCGCTTTTATATCTACACATCGCGAGATGTTTATAAGCGTGATAAGAAATCCATGATGCTTTATTAATTTTAAATTATTCCTCTGGAATTAATCGATTGGAAAGGATTGATGTAACAGGTTTTGTTTTACGGTAATTTACAAATAGTTTTACTTACATATTCACTGGATAGATGGCCTTCTTGAAAAAATACATACAGAAGTGTTACCCTTGTTTTAAGCAAAGTAATGCGTTAATTTCCGGTGACTGTGGCAAATCAAATTCTGAAATAATTCAAGCTAAAAATCAGAATAAATTAATTGTAATTTATTGTTGTGTTAATAACGAAAACACGAGTCGCCATGTAACTATCTACTGTGACGTCAGTCTTGTAGTAAACAAACAAGCTCAAGTAACGCTCGTTATCGTTTTTTTATTTATCATATAAAATAATGAGTTTCCATCGTTATACGTGGTGTTTGGTGCCGAACAGCAAGAGTACAAATGTAAAGACCAGAAAAGTTGTTTACAAAACTGCCAGATGATATTAAAATGAGAAAGACTTGGTTACAACTTGTCAGGTGGGACCCAACATTATTATCGAGTAAAAGTATACTGTATTTTGGTGAGGATCACTTTGGTGTAGTACTATTTTGTCTTATACTTTCAATAGCTTTGAACTCCACAACTAATGTAAACAAGTGAAGTCTTGCACATATCTGTCATATTTTGAGGTTATGTTGAAGATTGTCTAATAAATAATGTTCTACTTACCTACATTATACATATTTTTATAAACATAAGTATCTAGTTAGCTTTAAAATTAGAATTATATACTTACACAGATGTTCTAATGTTCCTAAATTCAGCAGAACAGAAATCGGGATTAGTCGCAAAGAATTTAGCCACCATCATTGTGTCAATTCTTGGCAAATTCGTACTGTCCGCTTTTAAAAATCCGCTCTCTATGATTATCATAAATTTGAAAAACAACAAGAAATCAGTCCAAATATTCACAAAGCAGTCCCGATAAGACAGCCGTACGTTTTGCTTACTACAAAAGTGACGTCACATTTAAAACCATAGAAAAGTCGACGATTTACGATATTACCTGTAAGGACTGTAATTAAAAGTATATTGGACAAACTAGACGATTAATTCAAACTAGATTCAAGGAACATATAGCTCATCTCAAATATGGCAAATAGATAAGCCTAGTGTTACCTAACATGCGCTTCAGAACAACCATAAAATAGATAGTAGCAATTTAAGATTAATCAGGAATGTAGCAAATACTATACAGCTGGATGCATTTGAAAGCTTGGAAATTACAAAATGTAAAAATAGTATGAATAGTGACAAGACGGCCAATCCCTTATATTCCGCTCTTCCGTTTTTATCAGGGTTGATAAAAATCACGATTTAAAAAAAAAAATCAAAAATCACGATTTTTAAAAAAAAATCCAAAAATTATGATTTTTTTGATTTTTATTTATTTTTTTACATAAACATCCTAATAATTGACATTAACAATGTATTTAGTAAGTACTTATATTAATAAAGATAGTTTTTGTTTAAACTTACAAATGGAATAAATTGTGTATCTTGTAACTATAATTGTAAAATAAGCTAGAGCATACATGACAATTCCTGTCAGAACTTGAAAATTCGCCTGTCTTTATAATGCGCGGGGATGATGTGAATTGCCATTATTTGCTAATTTGCCGCGTAACGCGTAACAAGTGAGAAAGCGAGTCTGAGTGATTATATTTATAGTATTTAAATATTAAATAATTTTTAACATGTCCTCTAATAGAAGTGGAAGTAAAAAAGATCCTATTTGACAATATTTTATTGAAAAATCAAGTAAGCTTGATGGAAAAAGTGGTAGTAGAGCTACATGTAAAAAGTGTAATGTAGAAATGCAAGGGCGTGTGGACCGACTGAAAGTCCACTGGAAAAAAATGTGCTTCGCGTAATGTAGGAAGTGTAGAAACAAATAATGAAGGTCCCTCTATTTCAGGAACAGTGTCCAATGTAAGTATAGTGTTATTTTATTTATAATTATAACTTCTTAGTAAGACAAAATATTAAGAGAACCTTTTTTTTAATTTACTTATTTAACGTCGGTCTATTTCTACGACCTGGAATGGGTTGGAACCATTGATGCGAAGATAACACTGACGTAGTTTTCCACGAAACACCAAAACACTATACACTGCACTCAACGCGCGTTTCGCCAACCAAGTTGGCATCATCTGGAGATGATTAAAACTGTTTTTAATTATTTCCAGATGATGCCAACTTAGTTGGCGAAACGCGCGTCGAGTGCAGTGTATAGTGTTTTGGTGTTTCGTGGAAAACTAATTCAGTGTTAGAATCAAATTTAGCGTTAAAATGATCTAGTGCATTTTCTAGATTTTTAGTAACTTTCCCTGTGCAAATGTGACTTTCATTCACTCCTAGTTTCAAGAACAACGTATAGTATCTATGCCTGTCTGTGTGTAGCTGGATTTGAACAACATAACAATCTTGTTTTTTATTACAGATACAATTAAACACGTTACAACAAGATGCAGAGGAAGATAGTGCTCCACAGCCGCTCTTATCTTCTACGCCATTAAGTGAAAAAAGAAGAGTAGTGCCTGACTCCAGTTCTGGATCTTTATCATTGTTGTACGTACGACCAAGTCTAATAAAGAAGAAATGGATAAACAAATTGCTAGAGCTCTTTATGCGACAAACAGCAGTTTCATGTGTATTGAACAATATGAAGTAAAAAAAGGCAATAACGCTTTTACGACCTGGATGTGTACCACCATCTCGACATGATGTGTCCAACAGACTGCTCGATGAAGTGTATAACGAGGAAAAAAGTAAATGTTTTAAAGATTTATCAAGAAGTTCAGTTTGTCTGTCATTGGATGGAGGTCCAACATACACAATGAACCAATAATATGTGCAACAACTGTAACCACGGAAAATGGGTCTTCCTTTTTAGTAAACACGATAGACATATTTGGAAATCCACATACATCTGTATATTTTACAGAACTTGCAACAAACTTAATTAAAACTCTGAACACTGACTATACCTATACAGTAAGCAGTTTTGTGACGGATAATGCTGCCAATATGAATGCTATGAGACACCAAATTAAAGAGTCAACAGAACTAAATGTTATTACTTACGGTTGTGCTCCACACATTTTAAACTTGTTATGTAGGGATTTGGAAATTTGTGAAATTAAGGAACACGTTACATTCGTTGTGAAATACTTCCGAAACAATCATTTTGCCTCTGCCACATACGCAAAAGAAGGAGGAAACAAACTTACTTTACCTTCTGACGTAAGATGGAACTCACTTGTCGACTGCTTAGAGGGTTTCGTTAAATCATGGCCCACACTTTTTAAAATTAGCGAGGAACATAAAAATGAAATTGACAGCATAGTAAGACAGAAAAAATCATTTATTTAAAAAGAACTGCTGAAGATTACTTATCATTACTAAAACCTATATCTGTTGGATTTGATAGGCTTCAAAGAAACGATGCAATTTTATCAGACGTCACCGTAGAACAATTTAAAATTCTTGAGTCACATTTTGACGAAACTGAAATTAACTTAAGGCAAATGCAAACATTTAGATACCGATACGGTCAGTGTATCACCTCATACGATTTGCTAGCCTTCATTCTAGACCCTACGAAAACAAAGCATAAATTAACAGAAAGCGAAAAGAATCGTGCTTTAGAAGCTGCTAATCGAAAGTGGTTTACTACCACTGATTATTAAATTTCTGGCAAAATCTGAGCCTTTTGCCGATATTATGTTTCACGAAGAAATTCTTAAAAACACAAAACCCTTGGACTGGTGGAAATCCCAAAGAAATATTGATATTATTGACAAATTATTCCCGATTATCAAGCAACTATTTTCTGCTGCAGCTAGTTCAGCCTCGGTTGAGAGAATATTTTCAAAATTTGGTTTGATTCATTCTAAGATTCGAAATCGTTTAGGGACCGAAAAAGCAGCTAAATTAGTTTTTTTTTACAAACTTTACAATAATGAACCTAATTTAAAATTATTGTTTTGGAGTAAGTCATGTTTTATTTTCTTTTAGAGTTGGTTCTGTTTAATTTGTTTACTTTATGTTTCTGCTTTTAAGTAGACACCTAATTTATAATGTACATTTAGGAAGGTAACTTTTGTTTTATATGTGTAACCTAACTGTTCTTTTCTTCTTTTTATTTGAATTTTTTTTCAGTTTAATTTGTATCTAACTCTTAAATAAACTATACTTTTTATTTGAATTTTCTGAAGATTGATTTACTGGCTTTACACAACTTGATTTAAATCATGATTTAAATTTTAAAAAATCAGTTGATTTAAATCGTGATTTAAATCACGATTTAAATCAAATTGATTTAAATCGCCACAACCCTGGTTTTTATATTTTCTATAAAAATAAAACAACCTTTTAATTTTTTTTACAATAATGCATTTTTTTACTTCCAGTTAAATAGGTGGTTGTACACTTTAGATTAACATGTGACAAACCGACTCTAATAAACGTCAAACATATTTAAAGCTAAATCGCTAAAACCGTATCAGATGGTAATAATTACTGTCTTCGGCAACAAAGCCGTTAATTTTACCTATTTATAGCCGCTTATTAAGATTTTTAATAAGTAATAGTTTGATACAGACATTTATTAGAGAATTTCAAATCATGCCAGACCCATAATTAGTCTGTTCTTTTGATATTTAAACGGAAGGTTTAATTTATAATGAATTAATTAATACATTGTTCTCACTATTTAGCAATTAAAAAAACGTACCTGTATCAAAGATAGGTGCATGTAATCTTTGCCTATATAATATCACAAGAGCTGACAACTTTTTGAAAAATAGTTTGTTACTTATAAATATCTTCATAAATTTATTCCTGGAAATCAAAAGTCACCTGGAACTTTCTAAATGTGCTTTATGGTTGAGTGAGTGAGGTGAGTTTACTTGGAAATTAAATAATCTATTAAAAAATTATTAGCTCGAACGGCAACTAGGGAGACCACTAATCATTACTCGTACTTGCAATAAAAAAATAAACATTTCCACTAAGCGAAGAGAATTTTAAAAAGGAAGTTAACGTAATCAAAGAAATTGCGAAAAACAATGGCTATAAAGAAAACCTAATAGATAAACTAATAAAAAACAAACAAAAGAAAACTTTACGTAAAGAGTTTTATGCCGCTTCTTCTCAGGAATGCAATAAGAGATATAAATGTATTAATTATAGGCCTAAGATCAGCAATAGGGTTAGTAATAAACTGAATAAACTAGGATGTAGAACAATTTCAGTAAATAAAAATAATTTAGGTAAAATGTTAATTAATAATAAAGACAAAACTGAAAAACTACAAAAAACAGGAGTATATGGGTTAAAATGTAGTGACTGTGAGGCTATATACATTGGATAAACTGGACGAAATGTAAAAAAGCGATTCGATGAACACAGGAAATCTATTGTAAACAATGTATATAGTACGGGCATGTCAACACATTGTATAGAAAACAGTCATTTTATAGATTTAAATAATGTCAAATTACTCCATTCGGAAAAGAAAGGAAAGAAACTTGATCTATTAGAACAATTAGAAATAAGTAAAGCTGTTAAAAATAATAAAGACTTAACGAATGAACAACAAATTTTTACCGGCCACCATATTTTAAATTAAATAATTTAGATTTAAAAAATAAAGTAATATTCAACTTATAAAAATATATTTTACAATAGTTTTATAGTAGGTACCAGATGTGGTTATATAAGCAATGGACACAAATTTTACTATTCAGTATTCCCTGTACTCTTGACAAAGGCCTAAAAAGCCGAAACACGTGTAGAGTTTCTAATAAAATATTTTTGAAACATTAAAAAGCAAATTTCTTTCATATATTTAAAAAAAAAAATCTTTTATTCGTTTTGCATATTTCCATTTACATCTGCTAATAATCGTCTCAGACAGCATCTAATTTTATCGACAGGTATCAGTTGAAAACTAATGTCGCTGCCATTCATGAGGGCAATTCTCATATAATTTGTTATGCATCGATAAGTATACAAACGGTTATTAAGCAAGTTATAAAAGGTAAGTTTTTCGGCAAGAGTTGTCCCTCCAAGGCAAGTTTATTAGATTTATTTTCGAGGTGTGTGAAATTGGGCCAGTGTGTATGTTCAACTGATAAAAAATAAGGTGACTCTCCAGGCCAAGGTAGTCCATCAGTTCTGTGATGGTTAATCTCCTCAGGCATATATTCCTACGCATAAACCCCAGTCAATTTTCCTAATCGATAACTGGTTAATGGTATTCATTTCCTCACAAATGGCATACTCAAAAAGTGATTCTTGCTTTGCAAATGATTTTTGAAAACCATCAATTTAAAGTTGCCTACAAGTGATTTACTGTAAAGATACACTTTTAATGACGATTTAACTTGAGAATAAATATTTAGATTTTTTGGTTGTTATATACATAAAAACGATACATATACAGGGTATCTCACCAGGAACTGCATCGATCGATATAGGAAAAGTAAGCACCAGAAAATGTCGGAAATTTAGGGAGCTACTAACTGCGGTGTGGCCAATCCAACTAAAATAATTACAAGCATCTGGCACTTTCGGTTATACCGGAAGTCGATACCAACTTGCTTATTATAAATGGAACACCCTATACATCATAGGGTTTTCGAAAAGAACATAAACTTCTGAGTCAAAAACATGTAGGATACCCTATGCCTGACCCAGCCGTTTCAGAGATATTTGACATTTTAAAAAAATGTTGACAGGTGTAATGGTTTACAATAATCTTTATAACTTTCTTCCTGTAAAAGATACTCATTTGCTTCTTGGCATGCAGAAAGACCATAAGGTGAGCTACGCTCTACAGTTTAAAGAAATTCAATAATAGTATACGAAGTGTTCCATTTTTGACGTTACATTTTGCAAACTTCAAATCTCGAAAACTTGCTTAGATCAAATGGAATACCCCGTATTTTTTTACACCAAATTATGTATAATTAAATATCTTCATTTCTAATATAAGCATTGTGGGGGTTTAAGTTACAACTTTTTGAAATATTTGCGAGTTTCTTAGAAATTCAAGAATTTTTTAGTAAAAATTTTATCAAATTAGCCATGTTTAAAAACAATCAGTAACGTCAGTCATTCTCTTATGTCAAAAAATGACACCGCGTTTAAATTACACCCACGAAGACTTTTCGAATTTGTTTATTATTTATGGAGAATGTGATAAAGTAATATCAAGAACTTGTAGTACATTTCTTACTAGATATCCACAAAAACGGAAAATAACACTAAACACTGTAACATGTCTATTAATTGGATTGAAGACACTTTGCATAAACTAAAATACCTAAGATAAAATCAACTAAAAACATGCTTCCCTTTTAATTTAATAATTGTTCAAAATTTCCCCTTCGAACCACCACACATTTTTTCGCACCTTCGGATTAGTTCTTCATGGGTACCTCTTCTAATTGAATCCTGTGATAAGTTTTGAAATGCATTTCTTACTCTCTGCATACAATCTTCAATAGTTGTTAATGAGCTCTCATAAACTTTATTTTTAATAGTTCACAAATACAATCTAAAATTGATAAATCGGGCGAGCGAGGAGGCCATAGGAAAGGTCCATTATTGGCGATCCATTGATCGTAAAAAGTTACTTGTAAAAAAATATATATCAAGTACGCGTTATGTGGGGGAGCACCGTCGTTCTGATAAAAAATGTTTCTATGTTCAGCGAGGGGTAAATTTTCTAAATAGGTTTTTTTCAAATTTTGTAAAATATTTAGATCTTTCACCTAAAAAAAAAAAAAACAAACAAAAAAATTTAACTATACATATTAGCAGAAGAATAAATCTTTATAACTTGCTGTTTAAATTTTCCTGATAAAATTCTAATGCCACTCTATTGTTTCTTATGTCACAATAAATATTGAACTGCTAACTTTCTTGAAAATTTCGCTCCCTGAATACATAATTGTGTCGATTAAAAAGTCCATTTTTGGTAAATTTAGCTTCATCTGACCATATAATATTTCCCAAATAAGAATCGACGCCTACAGACCTTATTAGAATAAATTCACAAAATTTTCTCTTCTTAGGAAATCTGTTTCTTTTAATCGTTGAACCATTTGGAACGAAAACGGGTGTTTATGTTTAATTAAGATTCTGTGAACTGAATCCTTGCATTGTCCCGATTCCAGAGCAGCTTGTCTTAATGACATCATTGGAAATGCATGAAAATATCCCAGAATTGTTATTTTTACGTTTTCGTCATCAAAAATAAGCTTCCGCTATTGAATTAGTATAAAGTAGTATAAAGTTTTTGATATTACTTTATCACATTCTCAATAAATAATAAACAAATTCAAAAAGTCTTCGTGGGTGTAATTTAAACGCGGTGGCAGTTTTTTAAATAAGAGAATGACTGACATTACTGATTGTTTCTAATCATGGCTAATTTGATAAAATTTTTAGTACAACTTCTTGAATTTCTAAGAAAATCACAAATATTTCAAAAAGTTGTAACTTAAACCCCCATAATGCTTATATCAGAAAAAAAAAGGAATTTAATTATACATAACTTGATGTAAAAAATACAGGGTGTTCTATTTGACTTAAACAAGTTTTCGCGGTTTTAAGTTTACAAAATGTAACGTCAAAAAGGGAACACTTGGTATACCATTATTGAATTTCTTTAAACTGTAGAGTGTAGCTCACCTTATGATCTTTCTGCATGTCCAAACGGAAATGAGTATCTTTTACATGAAGAAAGTTATAAAGATTATTATAAACCATTACATCTGTCAATTTTTTTTTTAAAATGTCAAATATCTCTGACACGGCTGGGTTTAGGCATGTTTTTCACTCAAAATTTTATTCTCTTTTTGAAAACCCCAAAATATATAGGATATTCTATTTAAAATAAGAAAGTTGGTATCGACTTCCTGTATAACCGGAAATGTCAGATGCTTATAATTGTTTTAGTTGGATTGACCACACTGCTATTGTTAATTCCCTAAATTTTCAACATTTTCTGGTGCGTACTTTTCCTTATATTGGTCGATGCAGTTCCTGGTGAGACACCCTGTATATACAGCAACTATATGGGTGCCCAGTGGCTAGGACGCCTACTGAATTTCGAACTATATAAAAGTTTAACGTGGAAGGGCAACCAGATTTGTTCCATCATTTAAACACTACTTTTTATGTAACTATTCTTTGTGACGTGATATGCAGGGTGATTTACAAGTAGTGTGCCAAACTTCAAAGGCTGCCAGTATATCAAAAAAAGCGCATTTTCCTTATTAGATGTACGTCCTAAAACGCACAATAAAGGATCTGCAACCCCTCTAAAAAAAGTCAGTTTTATACCAAATACTAATTAACGTATTAGTTTTACAAAACTCTTGAAATTTAATTAATACGGCACATTTAACAGTGACTCAGTGGAGAGAAATTTTTATTTTATGAGATGTGAGGATAAGATTAGAAGTCAGCAAGAGGTATGTAATTTGTTTAATGTCAAATATCCCGATCGATCTATCAACCGATCCATGGTCAATAAGACTGCGTGTAAATTTAGAGAAACTGGATATGTTAAAGTCTTTCGAAAACCTGGCTATTCAGAAGTTAGTGAAAATAAGAAGAATGACATTTTGCTAAGTATGGAACAGAATCTTCAGTATTTCTCGAGCAGTTCTAATAGAAAAAAAGAAAATTATCATCCCTATAAAATTCAACTCGTGCGGGATCTCAACGAGGATAACTTCGACCGCCGATTTCAGTTTTGTAAAACTATATGAAGGATATGTGCCACGGTAATGTACGTTTCCATCGCCAAATACTTTTTCAGAAGCCACATTTTCTCTAAATGGCTCACAGATGGTGAACACGGAAATCCTCATAGGATAGTTAAGGCATATATTCAGAAATATACACAGAAATTTATGTGGCAGGATAGTATCTAATAAAATATTAAGTCCTTTCTTCTTGAAGGAACGTTCTGGTATTAGCAAGACGACGCTCCCCGCACTTATTTCGTCCTGTCCGCGATTTTTTGGACAACTGCTTTCCTAGAAGGTGAATTGGTGGAAGAGTTTAGAATGGCCCCCCAAGGTCCCCAGATCTTACACCCCTTGATTATTTTTTATAGTTATTTAAAGTCAAAGGTCTACGAACAGACCACCAAATAAAATTTAGGTTTTCTAGTTCTTAAATGTCTTGCTCAAAAATTTCTTATGTAAGGTGTAAACATTTGTATGCTGTCGTTTTGACAACTAAAGGATCTATCAAAATCAAGAAAACAAATAGATAAATAAATGTTCCCATTTCGATGACATAATTTCTTGAAAACGATGGTCGTAAATTGAATTCGATATAAAAATGTGAATTTTTATAAAATAAATCGCCCGGTCCGAGGATTTTTCCAAAAAAATTTGTTTCAATTTTAATGAATATAAAAAATCTGTCATTTTATATGCTTCGTATTCAATGAATTTGTTCTATACTTTAGTTGCTCACCGTATGATTTTTTAGGCAAGTAAATTCTACATTTGCTTTTGAAGATACTGAAAATGCCTTGAGGTATAGTTTTAAATAATATTCAATTTAAATGTTAAATACAGTTTTTGCGTATGAATATAAATACATCAAAAGAATTACTCCAAGGCAAACTATTTAAATTATGGGCTTATATAATAATACTGAAAATGATTTTCAACTCTTTGATTACCTTACCTGTCTAAATCCTTTATGAATTTGTTATCTATATAAGAATGTAGTTCTATAGCCGCCAGTATGTACTTTTAGGAGTGGGCTTTTTCATAATAGTACCTAAATTATGTAGTCATTAAGGTTTTTTGAGATATTTATAAACGCATTAGGTAACAACATCCGTTTGGCTTTTTTTAAGGTTACTTAATATTTAGTAAATTGAAAATAAAAAAATTAACCAGCTCATAGACCATCAGTCGCACAATATATTTCTTAGACGTAGAATTATGGTTACTAAAAGACGCATACAGTGCTCCCAAAATTTATGGTAGAAACCGTGATACAAATATACAATACAATATCATAGTAGAAACTTATATCAAATCACTGCAAAAGTCCTTAACACATTTCTTTTTTGTAAAAAATGTTTACAGTGTGTGAATCTTCAATGAAAAATACTCAAAATGTGTCCTCTTGTCAACATCTAGAAGTGGCTGTTTACGGGTAAAATTGAAATGCAGTACCTAAAAATATATAAAAGTACTTTTACACATTAAATCGAAATCTTATTCGATTATTTGAAATCACGGCCCAATCGTGTTCGTAGGCTGAAGTTTGCGGTTGAATCTTCTAAATTCACCAGCATATAAGACAAGGAGTGACCATTCAGTGTTGTCAGTCTATAAGAATCGCCATCTATAAATGATCCCCATAACAATAAAACCAGATTAACACTAGATTTTCTTTTTCTAAATTGTTTATATCACTATAACAGTGCTGAACAATTTGTTACAACATATCTTGCCATTTATGTACAAAAACATTTATTTTATATATCGGTGTGTACTACATTGAAATAATAATAGTAACACACTGAAATGATTCTGCGGTTGGTTCCTTGTGAGGCATTATTAAATATTTTTAATATATAAAAAAAATTTCTTTTTTAATGTTTAAAAATTTTTTTATTAAAAACCCCACACATGTTTCGGCTTTTTAGGCCTTTGTTAAGCGTACAGGGAATACTGAACAGTAAAATTTGTATTCATTGATTATAACCACATATGGTACCTACTATAATCTATTGTAAAATATGCTTTTATAAGTTGGACATTACTTTATTCCTTAAATATAAATTATTTACAATATGGTCACCAGTAAAAATTTTTTGTTCATTCGTTAAATTTTTATTATTTTTAACAGCCTTACTTATTTCTAATTGTTCTAATAGATCAAGTTCCTTTAATTTAACATTATTTAAATCTATAAAATGACTGTTTTCTATGCAATGTGTTGACACGCCCGTGCTATATACATTGTTTACAATAGATTCCCTGTGTTTCTTGAATCGCTTTTTTACATTTCGTCCAGTTGGTCCAATGTATATAGCATTGCAGTCACTACATTTTAACTCATATACGCCTGTTTTTTGGAACCCTTCACTTTTGTCATGATTATTAATCATCGTTTAACCTAAATTATTTCTATTTACTGAAACTGTTCTACACCCCAGTATATTAAGTTTATTACTAACTCTGTTGCTGATCTTAGGCCTATAATACATTTATGTATATCTCTTATTGTATTCCTGGTAAGAACCGGCATAAAACTCTTTACGTACATTTTTCTTTTGTTTGTTTTTTATTAGATTAAAATGACGAGGGTTTAAACTTTTTAAACATTAATATAAAAAATATCAGCAATAGCTTACAATTAGAGTTTGACATTTATCGTAAACCTACTTGCACAGATACAATAATACATAGTAAATCTAAACAATCATTGCAAATAAAAATGACACCATTCCACAACTACATACATCGTCTATTAACATTTCTATTAAGCGAAGAGAATTTTAAAAAAGAAGTTAATGTAATTAAAGAAATTGCAAAGAACAATGGCTATAAAGAAAGCCTAATAAATAATCTAATAAAAAACAAATAAAGGAAACATTTATGCCGGTTCCTCACAGGAATGCCATATGAGATATAAATATATTAATTATAGGCCTAAGATCATCAATGGAGTTAATAATAAACTTAATAAACTGGGATATAGAACAATTTCAGTAAATAAAAATAATTTAAGTAAGATGTTAATAATAAAGACAAAACTGAAAAGTTACAAAAAACAGGAGTATATGAGTTAAAATGTAGTGACTGCGATGCTATATACATTGGACAAACTGGACGAAATGTAAAAAAACGATTCGAGGAACAGAAAAATCTAATGTAAATAATGTATATAGCACGGGCATGTCAACACATTGCATAGAAAACAATCATTTTATAAATTTAAATAATGTTAAATTAAAGGAACTTGATCTATTAGAACAATTAGAAATAAGGCTGTTAAAAATAACAAAAAATTAAATACACTGAACTGAATCTGTGATTGGCTGCTTGTGAAACATTATTAAAATTATTAAAAATAAAGAAACTTTTTGTTTTTAAACGTTTCAAAAATAATAAATATTTTTGAAACATTTAAAAGCAAAAAGTTTCTTTATTTTTAATAATAATAAAAATTTAACGAATGAACAACAAATTTTTACCGGCCACAATATTATAGATAAAATAATTAGATTTAAAGAATAATGTCCAACTTATAAAAGCATATTTTATATTAGGTACCAGATGCGGTTTATAAGCAATGATCACAAATTTTACTGTTCAATATTCCCTGTACTCTTGACAAATACTTAAAAAGCCAAAACACGTGTAGAGTTTCTAATAAAAAATGTTTGAAACATTAAAAAACAAATTTCCTTCATATATTTAAAATTATAATAGTAATACATTTTTCACAATAAGATATGGTATTTGCTACTAACATATGTATAAGTTTTTAAAGATAGCGTAAGCGTGAGCCAATGCGATTACTATTCTGTGCCAAATTTTTTATACAGGTTGTTTTTTAAAATGGTCAAATCAATATAAATTACGCTGTTAAATGTTTGGCATACCAGTTAGAAACGCGCTGTGTAACTTTTGTTCTTACCTCTGGGGCGGTAGGTGACATGGGAACTCCTGGCCGGGGAGCCCCGATCCACCTGTTGCTGTCGGTCCGACATTCGTCCTTAAAAAAAAGAAAATAAAATTAGTGTCATTAGTATTATTAGTTAACATAAAATGGTAGAAGATAATCTCAAAACTAATAAACAACACAAGAATTCTCTAAAATTATATACTAGTAAGGACGGGAATGTATTAGCAAGTTTTATTCACATTATCTTCTTTTCAATAACAAGAAATCATCACTTCCTCGTTGGGATTTTAAAAAAATACTATACACGTAAAATATTGAATAACATTTTGTCTAAAGAAAAATTTAAATACCAAGCTTTAGCGCATTGGATAATTTTAAAACTGTTTCTGTCTTAACATTTCTAACAGATTCAGTTTCTCTGCAAAAATATGTATAAACAAAATGGAATCACAATTTTAAAAAGTGGTACTACACAGAATTGGTGGACCTGATTTGGCCAACGAACTTTTTCTTGAGAAAACGGACAAATTAACTGAGTTTTGATTGATTTTGTAATATCAAGGGTAAAGTAATAAGTTTAAATTTAGACACAAATTAGATTTTTTTGTTTTGATAATGTGTTGATCCACTATGCGTCCTCGTCTAGATATCATCCGAATGAGACGGTGTGTTGA
This sequence comes from Rhamnusium bicolor, assembly GCA_029963845.1. NCBI lineage: Eukaryota > Metazoa > Arthropoda > Insecta > Coleoptera > Cerambycidae > Rhamnusium > Rhamnusium bicolor. The sequence continues at coordinate 1,631,312 of JANEYF010003814.1, read as the reverse complement.
TTCTTGAGGAAAATCACCCCTAGCTATCTGAACCTTACATCAAAGCTCCATTGATTTCTTCGGGAGTTGAGGTAAATTAGACAGATTACACAGCTGATCAATTGGAACGAAATCAGGAAATTTGGCTGGCCACTGAAGAATCTGCACCTTTGATTTCTCAGATATTCCCTAGTGATGGCTACTGTTTGTGGTCGCGCGTTACCTTATTGAAAAGGCCATTTTCCATTATTGGAACCACGATTGGCTTCAGCATTTCATCGATAAATTCTCGGCTGCCAGATACAAATAAAAACATCAAATTCAATTGGAAATATGGTTAGAGTGATAAATCATTTGAAAGATATTTTAACCCTGATAACGACTATGGTTTGTTTTTGTATATTGGTCTATTTGTTTTCGAGATATTCGATAACGATTCGACAACAATGCTTCTATTTCCTATGTGCCTAAAAAGAGTTAATGGCATATATTCAGGATTTTTCGCTTTAATTGCGACACCCTGTATTGTAAATTACATGTAAAAATGCACATTCACTTCAGTTTCTCCGAAGGAATACAAACTGGACATTGGTCCCTCAGTTTTAATTCGATATATCCTAAATTATTGCATATATATTAACATTGCGTTCAACATACATTTTTTCTTAACACAGATTTGCATATTAATTCGTACCGAAAACCCAAAGTAATTGCCAATAAAGCCTGTATTTTATGTCGGCGTTTATTTTCAATGCGACCCCTTGATGGTTGGCATATAAACGTTTATTAATATTATTTCCTTAAAAAATATTGTAATATATTATCTTGTAATTTGATATGTGTTACTTTATACATAACATGTTTTTATACTTTATTTATGTATTGTAAAATATTGCGTAGTTTTTGCTTCATTTACTGAAAAAATTTCGATTTGCGATAAAAAAAACGTTAAGAAATTTTGGAACCGATTAAAAATTTCCTTTGTGGCGACTTGGGAGGTGGTTAAGAAAACATTTTTATTAAGCAAACATCTGTAGTTCTACAAAGATCGCCACGAGAGACGCTAGTATATGGTAAGGTACAGACATTTCAAATGTCACTGAACGTTAATGTTTATTACGGCTTTTTTAACGCGGGTTTTTAGTGATTTTTATAAAAATTTTGATACTTCTGATGAAATATGGGAGATGATATACTGTATGGGTTGATGAATGTAAGTGTTTTAAAAGCAAAGCTAAGAAAAAGTAGTAATTTACTGGCTCGGCAGTGAAATATTGTACCTATCAGAGGTGTCTTATGTCATTAAAGTTAGGTTATATCAAGAATGAGCATGATAAACACAACGGATGTGCACGATTATTTCTTACGATTTTCTATAGTGGGCCCCTTTGGTAACGCATAATCGTCAGGATTAAAATGTTTTTTACCAACACGCGAATGTTTCGAAGGAGTAGAGTTAACCCTGCGAATCGCTACCAACAGCGCCGGTCCTAGCCTTTGATAAGAGTAGAGCGAGATTGTTTTTCGGCGCCCTTTGGTCGACGCTTTCACTTCAAGTTAATTCTACTTATTGAATTTAAATTAAATTAAGTAGCTCTAATTAGTCTACTTCTGCTTTTTTGGCACCACTTGCCATCTGGCGTCTAGAGCGACCGCTCCTCTCGCTCTACCCCAGGGCCGGCGCTGGCTACCAATCACTGTTTTAGGCGAATTTTGTCTCTCGGAAGCATATGTCCTCCTTTTGTTTCCGGACAAAATGGAACTGCACAACACCGAGACATAATTAACTAGTTTTTTTATTTACTGGTGTACGAAATAATTATAAAAAACCCTATAAACTCATTCCGCGCCTGACAATAACATTTGACAGCTTCCTTACTCATTAGTGGCGCCAACTGGTGAACCTAAAAAGGGTAGTCCTCATTCACTTTTTTATGCGTATAATATAATGTTATTCATAAAAATTACGAATTTATAAGATTGTATTGTTTTACAAGAGACTAAATTAGAGATTAACATAAATGTGTATTTACTTGGATCTATTTAACGATAGAAGTATGAACATAAGAAAAACTTTTAACGATAATTTTTCGTACAATTTAATTCGAAAAGTATCTCTCTCTCTCTCTCTTTCACATGTCTTTACACACAGCATTGGTATTATTTTTATTATATTTTGTATAAGAAATGAATTTGTTACTTCTTCAGACCCATCTGGAAAATACTGTCATGAGAGATGCAATTAATATCTTTAGTCAGCAAAAAGCAACTTTATAAGCTTTATTGTTCACTGAACTCTTTTTTCTATATTTTACTCGTTTCTTTTCTTAATAATGCACTTTACGTGTTAGCGTAGATGTTCTATAATTTTGTTTTCATATGAAAAATGGTCACATAATTTTCTCTTTTTCAGTTTAAAAAGGTACAGGGTTATTCATTATAAATTATCCACCCCTTATCATCGTTATTATTGCCTATAGAAAAAAAAGTTTTAAATAAAAGTTGTGTGGTTATGAGTGAATTTAAAAAAATAATATATTTTTTTAAATGGGATACCCTGTATATTATTAAATTTTTGAAATGATCCTTTGTTCCTGATTTCAAAAATGTACCATATGTTACCCCTACCGTATACCGTTATTGAGTTATTAAACGTCTTAGTTAAACTAGTTATTGTAAATATGGAAAAGTTAACATTATTAAGTGAGCTATGAAAATAACAACTATCATGTTTGATAAGTGACATTTCTTTAATGAAATAATCAAAAATGGTTTACAGTGAGGAAGAAAAAACCACATATTTACTTGTTATATACAAAATAACAAAAATAAACGTGCAGCAAAAAGAGCATATCATCCAACACAATCAGAAAATACGTTCAAAAATATTTACCGAAAGGTGAATAATACCTCCAGTTTTAGTAAAAAAAGCGTGTACTTCAAGCAAACCAGGAAGAATAGCTAGATATACTGCTTCATTTCGAAGGTTAGTCCATCCATATTTATTCGGGAATAGACTTTTTTAAAACATTGTATCATTTTCTAGAAAATTCTGAATGTAGTATAAATATTGCAGTCGATCAATTAGGTAAAAGTTATTCCAAAATCCAACGTACGTTAAAAAGTAACAACCACAGGTGGTCTGTAGTTTATTTTTATGTAGTTTATTATTTTTTCCGTATAAGTTTTAACAGAGGCTCATTAAAAGAACGGGCCCCGAGATGATTTAAAAGTTGGATGAAGATCCCGATTTTTTTACTAAAATATTATGGACTGATGAATCAGTCTTTTCTACGGCAGGAAGTTTTAATAGGAAAAATCGAAAGTCGTGGGAAAAAAAGCACAACAGAAAAAGATTGGTAAAGCAAATAAAAGAATCAGGAAGAAAAATTGTTAGCGTTTGGTGTGGCAAGAAATAAAATTGTTGGGCCTATATTTTATGATTATACTTTAACTGGACTTACCTGTCTGGAAATAATTATCCCAGAAACAGAATATATTCTTTTGCAAAATTTTCTGGAAGCCGAACTTGATGATATGATTCGGATGCAGGAGGGGGCAACTCCGCATAGTGTCCTACCCATTCGAGATCATTTGAATAATGTATTCCCAATATGGATAGGGAATAATGGACCTATTAAATGGCCACCTAATAGTCCGGATTTGACCCCTATGGATTATTTTTTTTGGGGATTTCTAAAAGACATTGTATAATAATAATAAAAATAATAGTATTGAATTCATTAAAGACAGGATTTCCGGTGTAATTATAAATATAAGAAGACGTTATCAATTATACATTGACAAAAAATGGTGGACACATCGAACATCTTTTATGAAATCATTTATTTATATTGTTATATAAATATATCTTTGTTATCTATTTTGTATAAATATTTGGTTTTTTCTTCCTCACTGTAAACCATTTTGATTATTTCATTAATGAAATGTCACTTATCAAACATAATATTTACAATAACTAGTTTAACTAAGATATTCGACGTTTAATAACTCAAAAACGGTATGGTAGGGGTAACATATGGTATATTTTTGAAATCTGGAACAAAGGATCATTCCAAAAATTTAGTAATATACAGGGTATCCCATTTAAAAAAATACATTATTTTTTGTATCCCCTGAAATCTGCACGCTGCTGCATAGTATTTTAACAAAATTCAGTCATAACCACAGACGTTTTATTTAAAACTTTTTTTTCTATTGGCAATAATAACGATGATAAGGGGGTGGGTAATTTATAATGAATAACATTTGATACAGGGCATATTTTTATTTCGACTTACCTTTAAACATAAATAAATCGAATATGTAAATTAAATAAAAATCATTTTTTAAATCAGATCTGCTTGAGTAAACGCCTATAAAAAAAGATAAATTATCGGTAATTGGTAGAACTTCAACATAAATAAATATCAATTAGATAAAATACATGGTTTTAATGATAATTCTATGAAAATATTTCTCATAAAGGAATGTATCGAATGCTATTTTATTGTGTTTTGTTCGTAACAGTTGACATACATTTTTATTGCCTTTTAAATGTTTTTATAAAGGTAATTTAATGCATTTATAGAACTTTATTCGATCAGTACTGGAGTTGGATGTGGTCCATCTGTAGGTTCTTGCTTCATATTCGTCGGAGGATACGAAGTCGAACGGCATCTGCTTGTATTTTGACACTGACATGAATATCAAAACGACCATTCTATCTCTACTATAAATTTTATTTCAAAGGTACAGATTATCGTAGAAATACTCATTCTTTATATCACTTTATATCAAGTTATATGGTATTTTATGTTCGCTGGAACATTTCTCTAAGTAATTTTCTAAATTACACCTTCACATCGAACTACACTTCCAAGAATTTGATTACCCGTTTACTATGGCCACGCAAATCTCCAGATTTAAACGTCATCGAACATATATACATGGAACATCTTCAAGGTGCACAAATAGGAAGGCCATTACTATTAACTTTAAGTGAATTAAAGGTAACTGCTTAAGAAGAGTGGTAGATAGTACATCAAAATTCTATTAAATTTAATAGAGAGTATGCTAAATCATTAATAGTTCTTACTTACATTATTAGTGGGGTAAGAGCATCATTACAATCACGAGTGGGAATATTGCCACGACTGAGTCGTGGTAACCACACGAGTGCTGTAATAATATGCTTTAGATCACGTGCAATGTACAACATTTTATCTACGACCGCTTTGGATGAGAAAAACCTAAGAAATATTTTGTGTTTTTCTCGTCGCGAATTTTACTTTGTGCGGTATGTTGAAAATCTCATTAAAATCCAGCTAAAATAGCAGAAAGCATGATAATAACTCAGAAAGTTTTTCCTCGGACATAGAAAAACTTGCGATCAGTGTCGTATCTATGTTATTACCAAGAGCATCAAGACTAAAGTATAAAAAAGCTTACGAACGGTTCGTTAAATGGTGTGATGGGAGTGAAAACTCAAACGAATGAGAATGTTCTGCTAGCACACTTCGATAATTTGTCGATAAACCACAGAGATCTTCCAGCCTTTGGACTTTCTAATCAATGTTGAGGGCAACGATTTATACAAAAAAAGTAGATATAGGCAATACAGCCAATTTATTGCATTTTTAAACAGGCTGTCGGAGGGGTATAGACCTAAGAAGTCGACAATATTTACAAAACATTGTGAGGTTCGTGAAAGAAGCTGACGGCGAACAATTTTTCCTTACTCAGGGAAGATATGCTTAAAATATTTCTCTAATGATCCATAAATTTATGTTAATTGGGAAGAAAAGGGTCTAAAATCTTGGTCTAATCTGATTAAATTTTTTTACTTTGGCAAAAAACTACATAATAAAATAATTTACAAACTAAATGAGAGTGACATGACATGACATACAAACTAAATCTATACCCTACAGATAATAATATTTATAATATAATTTTAAGAGTAATATTTTTTCCAGGTTGTATTTATAATTGGTATTGCTGGAGCATGCAGAAAAGAAGAATTCACTAAATTACTTTTAGAAATGTTAAGGATGAAAGGTCCGTTTTTCATATAGAAATCCTAAAGAACAAAACCAAAATTTCCCGAGAATTTGTGGCATCCAAGCAATTGTCGCAGATAAATATATATGTATTACAGCCAGAGATGGTAATGCAAATTGTTAGTTTTTTCATTCGAAACTTTTATATTCTTGGATATTAAACTATAATCTTTTGCATTGTGTGTATATTAGACAACAATGGTCTAAGTATGGGTCCTTATAAAACATTGGATAATGTACATTCGTTTCTTTATTTGACTTATTACTTGTGTCAGAGTTCTGTATGCCGTGTTTGCTGGTTTGTTAGGTTGGGTATAGGCTACACTGTGTTTACTACCTTTTTACTTAATCACCTCTTAAAAACAATAAACTTAAAATCAATAGAGATCTTCACCTACAGATGCTACAGCCAATATTGTTTTAAAAACAACTTTCACGTAAAATGCGAAGAACACTCATGTTCCTCTCTAATAGCTTTTCTATAAAGAAGAATATCTCACATCCAATACAAATTTGCTGCTGGCCAAACTCATCCGTAACGAATTTAATTGATTTTTTATTTTTTAATCTGCCTGCTCGTTTTTTGTGCTCAAACGCTAATTACAAGGAAATGTAGGTGAAGGATGGTCTTGCTAGTAATTTAATTCCCAGTTCAACTGTAAATTACCAGGTGATTTATAATAAACGTCTTAATATTGAATATTAAAACGGATATTAGTATAATTATGAAAGCAAACAATAATTGTGCAAATAAATCAGAGAAATGTGTACTGTGGATTTTGTAATTAGCTGTACAGTGTGGACCAAATTAATGGGATTTAGGGTTTTCTCTAAAACTATGGCAGATAGACAAAAACCAATGGTGCAAAATGCGATCGTCTATCTTTTTCGACTACCGAGCTACAGAGCGTTTTTAGAAAATTGGCATTTTTGGATGACCTCTATATCTCAATTACAACAACAACACTTCTTATAATATAAAATAATTTTGCCAAAAATCGAAAAAAACTAAACTATAATAAATGTTCGAATTGTCTTCCATTGACATCTATGCATTTTTGACACCTTCCCCTTACAGCATTTGTTGCATTTCTAATCATGACAGGAGTTATTGTCCGAAACGCAGCTAATGTTTTGTTTTCCAATTCTTCTATGTTATTAGAACGTTCTCTATATATAATATTTTGTAAATAACCTCAAAGCCAAAAGTCGGCAGGGATTATATCGGGAGATCTAGCTGGCCACAAAATAGGACCATTATTTCCTAAAAATTTAACAACAACTAATCTACTTTGTTGTTTATTAATGTCCAGTTAGTTAAATTAATTGTTAGTTATCAATTTAGTTAACTTAGCTGACTAACATTGATAAACTAATCCTGAGTGATATATAGATACTTATCCAATCCTCCCCAAATTGAGCATTTGAATAATTTCGTGTTTCATTTGACGTATGACCTGGGGCGCCATCTTGTTGGTAATATAATCTTTGAAATTGTCTTACAGGCATGTTGTCTACAAAGGGCTCTATTTTTTGTCGTTGAATGTTAATATAAGTTTCAGTATTCAAATTACTGTGAAAAAAATGAGGACCTTGGTATCCAATAAAACCACACCATGCACCAAATTCAAATCGTCCTTGACGATTAACTGTAGCGGTTCCGTGCGGATTTTCATGAGCCCAATGGTGGTTATTATGCCGATTAAAAAATTCCATGGGCCTCGTCTGTCCATATAATTGATCCTTCAAATCCTGGCACTTGATTGAACCGACGCAAAAACCACTGGCAAAAATCGAAACGCCTTTGAAAGTCGTTTGTGTGTAGATGGTGACTAATCCTAATTTTGTAAGGCAGTTGTTATTGGGATTTCTAAAATTTCCTGTATATGCGAGATATATTAGGATTTTCTCTTACAGTTGCTAAAACAATATTTTCTACAGCTTCTCTACCTGCTTTATTATATATTTTTGCTCGAGGTTTTACAAAAGATCCAAACTCTTTTAAATTTTGTTGTAGCCTTTTGAATACTTTTATGTCTGGCTGTCTCTTTTCTGGATATCTAAAAATATTGTTTAGGCAGCACTTTTGGCACAAAGTTTTGCTGTTTATAACTTACCTATTAAAATAAAGCTCGGAAACTAAATTTGAATCTCCTCCGCATTCTATAAAACACTTAATCATATCATATTTTTCATAATTAATAAAATTAACCATTTTTAACAATGCTCACTCACAATTAACCCACAAATTAGTTTTTGACATTTACGATTATTTCGATTTTCTTTATTTTACCATGGCCTTCTCAATAAATATTAGAAATATGATAAATATGCATAGATATCAATGGAAGACAAATCGAACATTTGTAGTTTAGTTTTTCCTATTTTCGGCAAAATTATTTTAAGTTATAAGAAGTGTTGTTGTTAATTGTTTTCCATGGCCTCCTCACAAATATATTTAATTTTTCGAAAATTAACCACTTTTTTCTAGAGATAAATATGAGATATGATATATCGGAAAGCGAATTTAAGTTGTGATCGAATAATGAAATAATTTACAGGGCGTTCCATTTAAAAAAAACACAAGTTATGTCTATATCTCGAAAACTGATGAATGCATAATTTTCTTCTTATCAGTAACGGATTCCGTTATGGAAATTTTAAGACCTCATTTACCAAAATCAGTCTTGTATTTCTGGAAATATTCACAAATTAGCGACGACTTGTTTCTTGACATATTTTCAATAAAAATTTCATCTATTTTATTTTTTGACAGATTTAAAAACAAATTTGTCAAATGATAACAAGTTTCCTCTTTTTATCAAATCTGCGATTGACTATCAAATAATCCTGATTTAAATCCTTGTGATTATCTCTTACGGCCATCTCTTTAACAAAAGATTTACGAAAATGAAATAATGAATTATGATAAGTGGCAGATGTTATTTGGACTGAGACTCATTCAGATCAGTCAAAAGATAAATAAGTTATAAGCAGTTAAAAAATTCCAGTTTTTATAGTCCATGTAATGTGACACAATTTTGGATAAAGCTTTGAGTTTGCAAGAAATTCATGTAGTCTCTGGGAACGAAATTCTGCAGAAGCCAAGATGCTATTTTCACTGTTTTCTGAAGGTACTATTTTATGTCAAGTAATTTTTATTATTTTACTAGGAATAGTAATCCAACAATTGAAACTGTCCACCATGGAATATGTTACGATTTCAAGGGACTACAACTTCTTCAGATATAGACCAATTTCATTATTCATCTGCAATCGGTCATTATTTGAACAAACCTTTAGAAACCGCAAAATTCCGAATTTGTTCAGCTCACTTTTTCACGGTTTATATTTGATTAAGACATATTCAAATCATTTCTTTAATTTGCACTTGCTTTGTCGTTAGCCACATGTTAAAGTCAAATGATTTGTAAACACAAAAAGATGAATTCAAACTGATTAAAGGAAGCTTCATTCCGAGGTCAAATCTAGTAAAAATAAACACAACTAAGGTTTAGAATCGAAATAAATCTAAATAAATTGTAACGGTGGTGATATTTTATGAATTATTGATGATAATTATAGGTATAAACGAGTAATCCTCTTATAGACCAGGTGAACGTGTCGAAACACTGAGTGTTTGAATGATTTATTCTTTTATTGGAATTGAAATATGTACGAAAGCTAAACTTATTAGTTTTTATCACAATTATTGTGAGAGTGTAATATCAATAGGTGTCACAATAAAGAATATTAAATAAAGTTTAGTGTTAAACCATGAATTCTGAGTATAAATGGAGAAGATTCTCGATAAACAACCATTTCAAAAGCTCTGGAATAAATACAATGCCCAGGTGAAGTTACCAAGTCGCACAACGTTATGTAACTATCTACCAACTGTACACGTAGACATGGTAAATAAGATGAAATGTGAATTAAAAAATACACGGCTGTGGTTAATTGTTGATGAGACAACAGATTGTAAAAAAAATCTATTTTAAATGTTATAGTACGAATACTGGACCCTCTTAAACCGCTAGTTCCACTGTTACTAGTTAGCAAAAGACTAAGTCAGTATGCTAGCGAAACAATTACCAGGGCGGTGCTGGAGACGTTAGAAAAATTTGAACTGTCAAGAAGACAAGTGTTGATGTTTGTGACTGATGGCGCCGTGACAATGCGTTCGGTAGGCCGTTCTTTGCAAGAACAAGGTTGTACGTTTATACATGTTACGTGTAAAGTGCATGCTTTACATCTTGTGGCAGAAAATAATCGAAAAGGTTTTCCAGAGGTGGATGCATTAATAGCAAGTACAAAAAAAGTGTTTGTTATATCTCCTAAACGTCTCCGTGCATTTCATAGCAAGTGTCCCCGTATTCCTAGACCACCACAGATGATTCTTACATGTTGGGGAACATGGTTGCAGGAAGCTTTTATTATGCTGAATATTTCTAACAAATAAAAGCGGTGATACTACAATTCAATCCAGATGAGGCTGCAGCTATTAAGGAACGCCAGACAAAATTCGAAGATATTTCCGTTGAAACAGCTTTAAAAAAATATTGCTAGGAACTATAAACCATTACATGAGAGCATAAAAAAATTAGAAAATAGTGCGTTGTCGTTAGCGGAGTCACTGCAAATAGTGGACGAAGTAAATCTACTGCTACACGGTATAGGTGACGCAACAAATGAGCGCGTTAAAAAAAAGTTCGCAAGTGTGTTAAATAAAGACACCGGTTTTACCAAATTAAGACAAATATGTGACGGTGCACCCCCAGATCCGTTAAGTGCGTTCAAAGACTATTTTACGCATTCGTGTATTACATCAGTAGATATCGAACGGTCGTTTTCAAAATATAAGAATATATTTTCACCAAAGCAAAAATCACTCATGGAGACAACCATAGAAACATACCTGATGCTGCAAATTGGCTACACATCTTCTCCAGTTTGTGATAAGCAAGCTAGTTCATCAAGCTAGTTAAGAGGGTAAGTTTTACATACATTGTTATAAATTGTAACAGTTTATTGTTTCTCATATTAGTTAATTTCGCGTACGTCACTGTCCCACGGAACATTTTTGACAGCCCTACACGTGGATATTTCTATAATTATTTATCTCATATCTGGTAAATCATGCCTCGTTAGTAAACAACGCTCTGTAAATAACTTGTCTATGATTAACAATCCACCGACAAAATGCCAGACGGTTTATGTTATCTCATGGTTGAAGGCATTGTACTTGTATGTGAAAGGGGTGTATTTGAGAAATACCCATCTGGGTACTAATTCTACGGGTACTTACTCTGGGGTTTTCATGTACAATATTTCTAATATTATCCTCTACCTGAATCTTTTGCACATTTTTTCCTTCAATTCTAGCAGATATTGAAAATTTTCCATGTTATCTTGCAAAAAGGAAAATTGAGGCAAACGATTTATGGTTAGGTTGTACGACGCCCAGGGAATCTCCTTCGGTATTCTCTTTCAGCTGCCCTACTATTTCCATCACAAAAACGTATTCCTCACTGGCAAAACGATAAGGCATTTTTCGAACATTGTAATACACAATAATAATTAATAACAACGACAATTATTAGTAATAAACAACAGATTATGAAAAAAATAAGACAATGTGTCAAAAATCAAGGACAACTATTTTATTTCAAAATTAATGTGTTATCTCGTCTTCTGATTGTCCAGTAGCATGGAGAATTTTCCATATTAAAAAACGGGATGAAGCTATTTACAAGCTATTTACAAATTAGTCAAAAAGTGGAATATATTAAGTTAGAATAAAAATTCCTATAAGGGTGAATTTTTTCAAAGGAACCACAAAGAAATTAAAATTATTTACTCTTGAAATTTTCTCAATAATAATAATAATAAAAGTATTTTATTGGTTCCACCAAAAGGCCATCGACCGAGGTCCTTCAACCTGTTACAACTGTTTAAAGTAATTAACATACAAATAAACACAAAATAAACTTCTGTTTGATTTTCACAATTTTAATAAACTTATGACAATTGTTTTCACCACACAGTGGCTTCGTCAGATGGTGAGTACAAGTCTTGTACTCACCATCTGACGAAGCCACTGTGTGGCGAAACAATTGTCATAAGTTTATTAAAATTGTGAAAATCAAACAGAAGTTTATTTTGTGTTTATTTGTAAAATGGATTTTCATCAAGTAAAGGTCGAATCAATCAACTAATTAACATACCATTTCATCACAGTATAAATATTTTTATTAAAAAAAAAACACTAACATAGATTTGTTTCATTGTATATTATTCAATGCGGCGATGTATTCCCATAGGGTTAGCTCTGGAAATTTTCTTCTGCTAGGTAATTCTTGTTCTCTTGTTTTGCAAAGGGGTTGTATTATTTCTATGTTATTTATTTCCTTAGCAAATTTTGTGGTTAGGGATTGTAATCTTTGGTTGATTGGTGTTATTTGCGTAATCTCATAGAGAAGGTTGTTGGGAGGGTTATGGAGAGGATTTCTGGAGTGTCTGATTTTGGTAATGGATCGCAATGTTGATGTTTCTGCTATTTCTAGGCTTTTTATGACTGGTCTTCTTGTATTAAGATATAGTGGGTGGCTATATTCTAATAATGGACGGCAGTTTGTACTATAAATATGGGCAGCAGTTTTTTTGTTGCTTCCTTGGTTTTTATATGTTAGGCTGCGGAAGTGTCTGCTTCTTGCAATGCACTTCTTCTTAATTAGTTTGACGTTCGTTAAAATTAAGCTTATTGTCTATTGTGACTCCAAGATATTTTACTGCCGGTTGACAATATATTGTGCTATTATCAACAGTTATTGTTGGAGTGTTTGGGAATATATTATGGTTAAACACGATGTATTGAGATTTTAGGGGATTTGGTTTCATTCGCCATTTGTTGAACCACGTTAATGTTCTGTTCATCAGTTCTGAAGTGCCTCTGCTGTCTTGTAGATGTTCTTGTTATGGCTTACGAGTGCGGTATCATCGGCATATTGGAGAATATACAAATTCAGGTTTAAATATTCTGGTTCTGAATTAAAGTTATATATATCATAACAATATATATTGTAGAGCAAGGGCGAGAGTGGAGAGCCTTGTGGAACACCTTGAAAATTTTCTCATTTTTATTCTAATTTCATGTAGGTATAATGATGTATGAAAACACAGAACATTTCAATACAAAATTCGCCAGAAGTGTGACAAAAAAAACAAATACACAGGTTAGATCACTTTTGTATGTAGTTTCATAATTTAGTACCAGAATTTGAAAAATACGTATAGAGGGTGCAATTTTTCATACTAGCATTAAAAATTAAAATTACTTAATCCGGCCCTGTAATTTTCTAGATTTGATTAGGCACGTAAATAGACCATTAGTAGCATACTACATAGTAGTATACTACTAATATACTACATAGCACTATACTACATAGTAGTATACTACATAGTAGTATACTACATAGTAGTATACTACATAGTACTATACTACATAGTATACTACACACCCACAATACGAGCTAATTGTGGCAAGTAGTTTAAAAGATACGACCTTAATAAATGTTGGGCAAAACCAATAAAAAACAGGTCTCAGACATTTTTCAATGACCATTTCTAGTTGGCTCAAGTAAACTCTAACAACCATAACAGTATGTCCCTTTCCTCGTGATTCACCCTGTATTTCAAAGTTGTGTCAAATATCTCAATTCTAGGCTAATAAATTGGAGTGTTTATTAATATCGACTTAAAAATATACATTTTGAACATTTATACACACACATATACAATCGACTAGGAAATTTGGTACACTTTCTTTTTAATTTATAGTCCAAATTTATCTCATCAACATTTCCGTTTACATTAATATACAGCTATTACAACTATTTACATTTATATTTACTACAAGAACATCGTAATATACATCACGGTTTACTGCCCATGAAATTAACGTTGTTTTACAGTTTTATTCTATATACCGGGTGGCCACGAGTCAATGTACGCCCCTAATATTTTGATTGCTTTTGGATTTAAAAATTTTGCTTTTTTGGTACACATAAATTAGACAATAATGGACTACTTTTATACTAACAGGAATGAAAATGAATAAACTATTTTTTTCTTAAATGGAATGACTGTATTTTTTTGATGGTTTCTTATTAAGCATAAATTTCTAAGTTTTTTTAAAAAATAAGTGAGATACGAACAATTTTTTTACTTTTTCAAAATGGCCGCGTCAGATGAATGCGATGTAAGAAAATTACTAAGTAGGCTATGGAAATTATTAGTAAGGTTGTAGACTTGTCTGTAAAGAAGAAAATAGTTGTTTGAATTACTGATAGGTACCAGTATTTTTAGGTTTTTTTTTCAAAAAACTGAATTTAATTTTCATTTTCACTTCCGTAGGGTTCCTATGGAAATTATTTTAATGGAACTGTGCTATTTTTTTTTATTAATCAGAAATAATGTTTCATAAACTAAATTTTTTCACTATTAATCATTTCTTAACGATATCCTTCGTATTAATAAAAGTATTTTTAAAAGGCAAACACAAATTAAACAAGAAATAATTTCAATGAAACGTTACAACCATGAATAAATAGAATAACAAAACTATTTAAAACCTAAATTATAATAAACCATTATAAAAATTGTTCAAACTGTTCACCGTTTTGATTAATACACAGAGTAGCGCGACTTATTGTTGCACGTTTAACATTCTGTAATTGCTGAGGTGTTATTTGTGCAATTTCGTGTCGAATTCTTTCTTCCAGATCTTGCCTTGTGGTTGGAGCAGTCATGTAGACTCTATTTTTCAAATGCGCCCAAATAAAAAAATCGAGTGGGGTTAAGTCAGACGACCTTGCAGGCCATCTGACTGGATCATGGGTCCCAATCCAACGATCTGGAAATAACTGGTTTAAGTAATTCCTAACGAAAATAGCATTGTGTGGTCCAGTCCCGTCTTGTTGGAAGTAATCCTCGTCAATATTGGTATTGGGAATTTGATTAATCTGTGGAACTATTATATTTTGGAGAAATTTTAGATATCTTGGTCCGGTTAGAGTTCCGTCAAAAATTATGGTCGCCCAGTATGCCTAACCAAACATTGAAGCCAAACCGCTCCTGAAACCGCCCCTGTCTCATAATGTGAGGATTTTCAATTGCCCAATATCGAGTGTTGTTTCGATTAAATAACCCAAGGTTTGTAAATCTCGATTCATCAGTGAACAAAATGTATTTGATAAAATTATCATTTCTTAATTGGCGTAACTGTAACCAAATTACAAAAGGTTATTCTTCATTGATAATCATTCTCATACAAAAATTGATGGAATTGATATTTATAAGAACGATAACCGTGTTTCTTTAAAATTTTCCTGGCTGGTTCTTTGGAAACTGGTAATACATGTTCAATTTGTCTTACCGAAATGGTTGGGTCAACATGCACTAAAGCTAATATATTAATTTTCGTTTCTTCATCCACAATAAATCTTTTTTTCAATTTCTATATCAGGTTCAGTTCTAAATTGGTGCTCCAACCGGGCGAAATAGTTTCTCCGAGGTTGTCTTCTTTCTGGATATCTCTCTCCATACAGAGTTTGTGCTCTGTTGCATTACGTTGAGTCTCTCCATAAATAATCAACATGTCAACTTTTTCATCTCTTGAATATTTTTCAGCCATTTTATATTAATTTTATTGTTTATAACAAATTTAATACACTTGCTTCAGATAGCACAGTTCCATTAAAAAAATTTCTGTAGGACCCCTACGGAAATGAAAATGAAAATTAAATTCCGTTTTTTTGAAAAAAAAAACCTAAAAATACTGATACCTATCAGTAATTCAAACAAATATTTTCTTCTTTACAGACAAGTCTACAACCATACTAATAATTTCCATAGCCTATTTAGTAATTTTCTTACATCACATTCATCTGACGCAGCCATTTTGAAAAAATTAAAAAATTGTTCGTATCTCACTTATTTTTTGGAATATTTAAAATCAATCTGAAAAAATTGTTGCACTTAGAAATTTATGCTTAATGAGAAACCATAAAAAAAACATAGTCATTTCATTTAAGAAAAAAAGTTGTGTCACTTCCGGTTCAACCGGAAGCGATATTTTCATTCCTGTTAGTCTAAAAGTAGCTCATTATTGTCTAATTTATGTGTACCAAATTTTTTAATTCAAAAACAACCAAAATATTGGGGACGTACATTGACTCGTGGCCACCCGGTATACCTACAATGTATAGGTCCTACTAAACTCCGGTCTTAATTAATTTTTCACTTGAATATAAGTACGTCAAATTTCATAAAATGATCAGATCACCCAAACTACATCATTGGTTAAATTCTTTATAAGTTCCTGTTCGATGTTAATAACAACTGACAATCTTAAGTCACGACAACTATACACAGTTTTTTTAAACGACTATTTACAATTGATAATTGATTTGCGATGCCTTACTGGTCAAAAGATATCCGTGAAATTGCATAATTAAACAATAACCAAGCTTAAATTAATTTCGAAATTAAAAAAAAATAGACAAAGGGTTTTGTGGTTTTGGATAATCCTTTATTTTGTTCCCAATAACAATAGTGGCGTTTAATAATCGCGTAGACAAACCGTCGGAATACGTTTATTTTCTTTATTTATGGAAACAACGAAATTCTTAAGTGGATTGGAACATTTGATGAGACGCGACGGCACTAAGTAACGTTGAAGAAGTTTCAAAAACACCAAAACAACGAATACTCTACTCGAAGCATTTTTCGCCAACCAGCATCATCTGGGGATGATTAAATTTATACTAAGAGCATACCATGTGTCCCAAATTCGATGCTCATTTATGCTGATTCCAAATCCCAACTGAAACTGTTTTTGTGATTTCCAAAAAAAAAAACGAAAATTTTGTGATTTCTCTTTTTAGCTGTAGCCAAATAATCCTTGGCCAGACAGGTTTAGGACTTTTACATTTTGTGACACTTTTTGGAGACTAATATTTTGGTGTAGAAACGAATGTTCGATATAATTTTGTTATCGAGAAATCCGAGGTAACTTTTGTTTTTTCTTATGGCAGCCATACTGGATTTTTCATTTTTCAGATTGCGCTTAAGAAGAGCTTTTACATGATGTTACACAGACCGGGGATAAACTTTTTCAAGGTACTAATTTAAGAAAAGTTATCCATTGCTTAACAAAACAAAATAGCATGTGATACATCATCTGAAAGCTCTTTTTAAGAGCAATCAGAAAAACGGAAAATCCAATATGGCTGCCATAAGAAAAACGAAAGTTACCTTGGATATCTCGAAAACAAAAAAACTATAGAGCATTCGTTTCTAGACCAAAATATTAGTTTCTAAAAAGTGTCCTAATAATGTAAAAATCTAAAAGTTGGCTACGGCCAAAAGAAAAAATCACAAAATTTTTTTTGGAAAATCTCAAAAACGTGATTTCATAACGGATTTGGAATCAGCATAAAACTTATCTCATTTAACCGACCTTCTAGACCTTACCGTTTCCTAGATCCCAATGTGGAGCTTCGAATTTGGAACACACGGTATAAGCCTTGTGTTCTATGGGCCTCACGATGAAAGGCCTACATGACTCACCGATATGATTTATACTACACTCACACGAGGAATACTATAAATACAATTTTCAGATATTTGTTCGACATTTATCGAATTAGTGGACAATTGATTAATTCAGTAACATAATTAGATATTATCAACAGTTGGAAAATATCTCAGTTATATAATTCAGCTTTAAATATTCACAAACTTTTCGCTTCGGCAGATCGGATATAAAAACCCTCAAAAAGAACACTTCCTGTTGAAGCAAGTTGACCATATAATTGATATTTTGATTTCTACATTGGTAATTAGAACATTTTCATTAAATTTAGATAGTGTTGGTGATATAACACGGCTCGTTATAAAAAGGCCAATATGTCTGTAAATAGGGCTGGCCAGGCATGTCGAGAGGGGGGTGGAGAAGAGGTGATTTACCCCGAACCTGGGTTTTTTTGGAGGAGATCGGTTTTCTTTGTGTTTTTAAACTTATTAAACCTTTCTCTTTTATTTTATTCAAATGGAATTTTAAAAGATAATTAGAAAATAACTTTTTCAAAACATTTTCAAACTTGCCATATTATTGTTTAAAAAAATAATATTTGTTACAGATAATTCTACTAATGGTTGTAATTAAAATACTAACTGAATAATGATAATTCTGTTTATAAAACAATCGATTGTTTTAGTATTGGAAATAGATTTTTGAAGGAATTAACAAAAGTATCTTTTGATCTTCTGCAATATTATCATCCCTAGTTAAACAAACTATAAATATGCATCTCTAAGCCCGTGCCCCATTTGATTTTATCATCTCCCAATAACTAGTCAATAACTATTATGTTCGTTAAGTCTGATATCGAGTGAAAATTTTGTTTCACCTATGTATGATTCTCAACGCTCCTACTTGCGCTGTACTCATCTTTATGTTTGAAAATTTATCCAACTGTTAATATTTAGTTTTAAATTGTCAATTTTTGCAATTCATCATTGAATGTTGTCGATTAAAACGCATTTAGATGAAATTGTGTTATTTTGAAAAAGTTGCTCAAACAGAATTAAAATGTATTCCGTATTTTAATTTATTATTCTCGAACTATAAATAAATTTGTCGAGCGTGTATCAATGGTCTCATATAGAACCATAACCATTAATATTTAATAGATATTATTAGCAATAAAACGAGTAATATCGCTGTTAATTTTAATTTTACAGCTGTCGTTTCGCAACAATCGTAACACTACCATCTATTTTTTAACTATAAAGTTTGTACTTGGGTCTTTGTGTTCTCAATAAGTCATTATATTCAGTCAGTACTAAATTGCGAATCATGTATTGAACTGAATTTAACGTATTAAGGAGATTGAGCACAATGGTGAGGGTCCTTAGGAATATATCTTAAAGCATTTCTGTATATGTCAAATTCTAACTTATTTTCACTATTTCTAATTACACAGGCCTGCAAAATAAAACTTATAGTGGGGGGTTTCTATATTTTAATGTAATTCTGCATGACTGTTTCATGCCGAATCCAAAAATGACTTGCATTTTGCTCTATCACGCAAGGTTTTTTTCACAAAGTAAAAATACATGAACGGTTTTCTAATAAAATATATTAAAATAATGCATTACAGTAAAATACTTCTCATTTTTAATTACAAAATTTAAATCAAAATTTACAAGTACCTACAAGAAAACAATATTACAAAAAAGTTGTTAACATTTTTACATGTCTCTTTGCGAATGAAAATGCTTTCTTTTACTTTCAAATGAACGCTTAGTTGAAGCCCGTTTATGTGAAGTTTCACCTTCAGAAGATTCTCTCTTTAAACACCAACAATAGTCAGCCATCATGAGGACGTTCCATCTTCCTTGATATCTCATCTCCATCTGTTTAATGTCCTGGTGAAACCTTTCACCTTGTTCTTCACTCACCGCCCCGAGATTTTCTGGAAAATAGTCAAGATGGGAATGACGAACATGAAGTTTCAAACTCATATTGCACCCCAATGTTTTATAATTTTCTAACATATCGTTGACTTCTTGAAATCAGGATCTCTGTTATTACCTAAGAACTTTTGAACTACATTTTTGAAGCCAACCCATGCAGCCTTTTCTTTATCATTCATTGTTGAGTCAAACACTCTGTCTTTCATTAACTCTCTAATTTGTGGCCCAACAAAAATACCTTCCTTAAGCTTGGCTTCTGATAAACTAGGAAACTTTGAACATAAATACTTGAAGCAGGTACAGTTTTTGTCGGGAGCTTTAACAAATTGCTTCATTAGCCCCAACTTAATGTGTAACGGAGGCAGAAGAACTTTTTTCGGATCGACCAAACTTTCTTGTACAATATTTTTTGAACCAGGTACTAAATTAATTCTACGTGGCCATTCTTTCTTTTGCCAATGTTCACCTCGTGCTCTACTGTCCCATTCGCATAAGAATCAGGGAATTTTAGTATAGCCAGACTGTTGGCCTAAGAGCATACCTAAGATTTTAAAATCTCCACATAACATCCAGTTGTGGTCTGCATATTTCACCTTTTCAAATAGGAGTTTCAAATCTTCATATCTTTCTTTTAAATGAACAGAGTGTGCAACCGGGACTGATGCGTATATATTACCATTATGCAACAATACACCCTTTAAACTCCTTTTAGATGAGTTTATGAACAACCTCTAGTCATTTGGTTGATAAATGGATGCTCCTAACTTGCTAACCAATCCTGGAACTTCATGGCAGTAAACAAGGGATCCCTCTTGATCATAGTATTCTAAAAATTCAGTTTCACGTTTTCTATACCATGAGAATGTCGTTCCTGGAAGAAGTAAATTCTTTTCACTCAGTCAAGATCCCAAAAGTTCAGCAGACTCTTTTGAAAGTCCTAAGTCACGAATTAAATCGTTTAGTTCATTCTGAGTAAAAAGCTGAGGCTGAGTACTTTGTAATGAAAAGTCTTCGAATCTTCAATTTCTAATTGCGAATCAGAATCAGACGACAAAAGAGTAAAATTCTCTGGTACAGCAGGTACAGGTACATCTGGCCCGTGCGCTACTGGCCTTATTGCTGATGGAAGATTCGGATAAAATATTTTTTTCTTATTTTTAGTATTAAAGCCACTTACGTCACACAAGCAAAAGTAACAATCTTCTACATGATTGCTGGGTTCCCGCCACACCACTGGTATGCCGAAAGGTAAGGATTACTACTAACTGCTGTATGTGCTTTTCGAATACTATGTGTATATTCTGGTTCTAATTAGAAACGTCTAGATTAAAAGGCAGTGGTCCTTAACAATTTTATTTTAAAAAGATATGTATTAATTACTAATAATGTCGTTATGTATGTTTAGAGTACAGTGCGTGATACACGAAAACTAATAATACTGCAGAGTTCAGAACGACTTACTTACTCTAAAAATGTAAAAAAAATTGTAGACCCCTAAAACCACGCAGGCCTGTGTTATTAATCTAAAATGGTACTGGTCTACAGTTTTCAATTCTATATGTGAATTTGGCTGACGCAAAATTGTCAATATCAGTGAATTTTCTATCAAAAAATGCCAAAACCTGGGAAAATACTCAAATTCTTCTTTTGCCTCTCCTTTGAATGTGTTCATAAGGATACTGGCAATGAACGGCGTCAGAGTTACCCATGGCTGCCCCTTCGTGTTGTTCGAAGAAATTATCATTGAATCAAAAGCAATTTTGTTTCATGCGAAGTTTAGTCAGTTAAGGATATTCTTTTACTATACTTCTTGACTGAAATTGTTTGATTCGAGTATCTCCTCAACGTCTGTGGTATTGGAACATTTGGAAACAATGAACAAACGTAAAAGAAGGTAAAAATTTCACCTTCTTGAAAGTGGATATTTTGTTACCATATTAATGAAATCATTGGAGACATAGTAAGTGAACAAGTGTATCCCTTTGGTGGTCAGTGCAGCTCTTGGTACCTGCTTTGCAGGTTGCTATGTCACTAAGACATTAGTGACGTCTGACGGGTAGTAGCACTGACCACCAGAGGGACACACTTTATCACTCACTGTGTCTGTCTTGCTTAGCCTGCTTTAGGCTAGCCTGGTTTGCTATTATTTGTCTTTTCCATTACCTATGGCATACGAGAACATAACAAGCTCGAAACCGGTCTGTCTGGTGAGGAAATCAACATAGGTCGGGGCTTTTGTCCGCTGAGTAATTGTTTCTTGTAAATTTATTCAGAAATCATTGGATTTAATAATCACAGAGAAACTAGGTGGTGCAATGAGTAACCTTTCGAACTCTTTTATTAACCAATTGTTGGAACAACAGACAAGCAATATAATTTAGGTACACTTGGATTAGATACAAGCAACCTCCTATTTAAAGCTGTAGTAATAAGGTTGTTGCAGATTTTAGTAACATTTCTTACTTCAGTAATTATTTTTGGTAATAGATTTCTAGAAAGTTTTTTATAAGGACCATTACTAATACGGTTGTCTACCCTTTCATAATAGCCCTCTTAGTCTAAAATAACAATCCTATTGCCCTTATCAGCTTCTAAGTAAAAACAATCTTTTTCAGCCAACCGTTTGATAATGTTTCCATACTCTTTGGATTCTGAATATATATTTACTTTTGTGACAATATTTATGCAGATATGATATCTGCAAGCTTCTCTCCAGCAACCATTTTGGTTTAATTTGACGTCGAGACTACCTAAATTAAGTATAATAAATTTAGTCGCAAAATTGAAATTAACCATATTTAAGTAAAATTTACGTTGTCGCGACGTGGAATAGACATAAGAATAAGACGACGTCGAAATTTAGTTAAATTGACTAAGATAGGTAAAATTACATACAGTGTGGAAATTAAGTAACGCATAAATCCAGTAATTCCGTTGATATTAATTTTTAGGAAAAAATCTCGAAGGGGTATAGCGATTTTAACTTCGGCAAATATTTTCAGTCTAATTTCAGTTTCTTATATCATTTATTTTTTTAAGTTATGATGTCATCGACTTTTTTTCTAAATGACAACCTATATTTTTTATTATTGATTTTGATAGTAGTTTTTTTCAATATGTTATTATTTGAAAAAATCGAGAAAAATAGTCTTAAAGTTCAAATAATAAAAATTCATTAAATTGGGTAAAATCTAGTTGCCGGTGTATCACATTAGTTACGGCTGTCAGAATTAAATAATTTGTAAATGTCACAATAGAATAAGTGTTATTATTTTGCTTTTTCTAAATTAGAAAAACTATTTTATTAATAAGAATGGTACAGTGGAGCGACAAACAGAGAATTGAAGTGTTAATAATGATTGGTTATGGCGACAGAGCTAGAACACATCAAGTGTGTCATCTTTTTAGAGAAAAATACTCGGATCAGCCCATAAATCAATCAACAATTAGTAGGATTGAAAAAAAATTTCGGGAACATGGCGTTGTAAACAATATTCCAAAAACTGGACGTCCGGCGACATTAAATGAAGATGCACAACTTGATGTGCTACTAGAAATTGAAAACAATCCACATTCAACTAGTAGAAGCATTGCTTTGAACCACAATATAAGCCACACTACAGTTCTAAAACTTTTGAAAGTTCAAAAATTCCACCCATATAAGGTGCACTTGGTTCATGAGTTGACAGAAGATGACTTTGATCGTAGGCAAGAGTTTTGCGAACAAATGATGGAAATTTGCAACCGCGATCCAATGTTTTTCCAGCGTGTTTTATTTTCGGATGAAGCAACATTTTGTTTAAATGGCCATGTCAGTAGACAGAATTGTAGATATTGGGCTAGGGACAATCCCCATTGGATGCAGGAAAGTCATACCCAATATCCTCAGAAAGTTAATGTTTGGGCAGGAATTATTGGTGACAGAATTATAGGTCCATTCTTTTTTTAAAACAATTTGACTGGAGATAGATACCTGCAATTTTTACAGTTGGAATTGATGCCTGCATTAGCTGCATTATTCCCCAATGCAAATAACCCTGACCTACCAAATAATACCATTTGGTTACAACAAGATGGCGCTCCGCCTCATTACGAAATTATTGTGTGACGCTACTTGAACCAAGTTTTCCCAGCAAGATGGATAGGGAGAAGAGGTCAGAATGGCCGCCTAGGTCTCCTGATCTAACGCCATTAGACTTCTTTTTATGGGGGTACTTAAAAAGTAAAGTGTACAACAATCGACCCAATAATCTAGACGATCTCAGGCACAGAATTCAACATGAGATTAGGCCTCAAACTATTCAGAATGTGAGAAATGAATTTTATAATCGTCTTGAGTATTGTCAAATGGTACAGGGTCGTCAATTTGAACATTTAGTGTAAATGTAATTTAACAACTGTTATTTCTGTGCTTATTTTTGTGTTTGATGATATTGTTAGATTTTTTTCTGGTTAAGCAATTTAGTTTCTTTTTATATTAATGTTTGCCTCACGAAGTTATCGTTATTACTAACTTTGAATTGAGCAGATAATAAATTTCTAATTCGACTTTTCAACTATTTGTATAATTTCAAAATAAAAACGAATGTGCCGTCGATAACTTTCCGTCAAACTTAGGCAACTAGATAAATTTTCCCGATTTAATGAATTTTTCTTATTGGAACTTTAAGACTGTTTTTCTCCAAATTTTTGAAATAATAACATATTGAAAATTTTATACGGTCGGAACCAAAATAAAAACTACTACCAAAATCAATAATAAAAAATACAGATTGTCATTTAAAAAAAAAAGTCGATGACATCATAACTTAAAAAAATAAATGACATAAGAAACTGAAATTAGACTAAAAATATTTGCCGAAGTTAAAATCGCTATACTCCTTCGAAATTTTTTTCCAAAAAAATTAATATCAACGGAATTACTGAATTTATGCGTTACTTAATTTCCACACTGTATAAATCTTCCTTGTCCATTTCCTGCACTTCGGTTTCAGGATCATGATCATCCGATGAATTTTCATTCAGCTCAATATCTGAGTTGTTTCTCCCAAAGCAAGTGATTTCCCCTCTCTCGGACTCTTCAGCTGCCATAGAGTCAGAAACACTTTTATCGTAGGAATATTCATGTTCTTTCTGCGAATCTTGGTGGAATTTGTATATTCTGTTCTTTTATTTTCGAGAGTTTGGAGAAACGAGGCTTGAATATCGGTTTGAATTATTGTTGAATCACAACTGCTTCTGGGAAGGCGAGATTCCATATTTTCTGATGCCAGATTTTAAGTTGTCAGCAATATTTGGATATATAACATTTTCTTTAACAATGGAGGAAAATATTGTTTCTGAATGTTAGTGTTTTTTACGCCATCTATACTTTCCTTCCACTCAGACAATACTTTTCGCCATGCTACCTTCATAGGCCTGAAGAATGCTACGTCGCGCGGTTGAGTCAGGTGTGTACTGTTTGGCAGCAGGCACACGAGTGATATTCCATTTTCACGACAGAATTTTAGTGTAGAGACTGTAATATGAGAAGATGAATTGTCACATAATACAACCTTTTTTCCATTAAGTTGTTTCAGTCTGGGCAACATCTAACTCTCAAACCAATCTGTAAACACAGAAGCATCAAACCAACCACTGGCGCTGTTGTTATACCGACAACCAAGTGGCTCATTTTCTGTCCAGGTTGTCCACATGGTTTGATTTATATACCACATAAGGCGGGAAAAGTTCTCCAGCTGCATTTCCAGCTACATCAAAGACACTGAAGTTTTGGATGAATTTCTAATTTTCTCAGAATATTTACATCCCCTCTTAACAAGAACTCTCGCTTGGCCTGGATTATCTGTGATATTGGTCTCATCAAAGTTCCAGATGTGTGTCGGAGAAATATTTTCTAATTCTTCACTTAAATTTGAAATAAAGTTTCGAACAGTATTCTCATCAATGCCAACCCTATTGCGTTTAATATTCTGTGCAAAGCGTTCCGAAAGGCAAGGATTGCGCTTCATAAAAGACTGTACCCAATCACGACCAGGAGTATTATTAGTGAATGCTTTTGCTATTCTTCCACATCGATTCAAGTATTGCTTGATTATTTGTCTTAATTCGAAAGCATCCATCGGAAATCCAAAGTTACTCAGTGAAATTATGCAATTGGTAAACTGATTTTCTTCTTCGGAGGTAAATATGGCCTGAGGACCGACTTTTTTAGGGCGTTTCAAATTTAATTTATTATTGTTTTTCTTGGTATTTTGTATTTCGCTTCAGCTTTCCTTTGGGTGATTTCACCTGGTCTGATGGCATCTAAACATCTTTGTAGCTGTTCGGGGGTGTAATCGCAATATCTTCTCGATCCCGCCTTTCTAACGTATTTTCTAGGCATTCTACAACAATGAGATAATATTAGATGCTAGTATAATTTTGGATGATGATATTTTAATTAGAGAACATAATTAACATGGTTATGGGTGATTTTGCTCCATTTTTTGTTGTGGTGCAAAGTCTACCCAAAATCCGTTAAATTGGCGGCAAACTATAAAAAATACGAAAAATGATATTTATAATTGGAAATTTGTGTAGTCATTATCAGAACATCTAAATGAATAAATAAGGTATAAGTTACAACAATACTTACTTTATTATATGAAAAAACACCACTAATACACAAAGATTTTTGCAGGTGAAAAAAATGCGCCAATTTTTATCCTCCTGTTACCTTCAGTGTCAGTTCTCAACTAAAACTTGTAAATGGATGTGGGTGGCATTAAACGATGATACATATGCAACACTCAATGCCTCATTGGTTGTTTTGGCGGTGTATTGCATATTTTGGATTCTATGCACACTTGCAAATTTTTCCATCAGTGGTGCAAAATAACCCCTGAAGGAGTAAGTAACCCCTAGTTACGGTATGTATTTTTGTAACGTCTTCATCAGCTCGTTGCCATACAAACTCATTTTGAAAATTTCAATTTCGAATCGCACTCCACTGTGGTAAAAAAATATGGCGTTTTGAACTAATTTGACATTCAGATTAACTGTCTTTGAAAATGTAACTACAAAGAATAATTGACTAAATGGTTGAAATCAGGTAGATAAACTAGGTAGAATTTATCGGCGCTGTCGACCTAATATTACTTTAAAGGAGCGTAATCAAGGCGAACAAATAGGTTGCTATGTAGGTACAAATTACGTAGGATTTCCAACAAAATCTACCTAGTTAGATAATTCTATCATTATGATGATTTCTAGTCACCAAAGAGGTAAATATTACCTAATTATACTACCTATTTCGACTTTAATAGAAAACCTTTAAGGTAATTTGTGTGAGATTATTTTAGTTGTCTTTCCCTTGCTGCTTTAGTTAAAAGTACCTTAAGGAAAATAGTGTATGAGGTAGATTTATTGGTATTATTTACATAAACTGAAATATAAAGTAAAACCAATAGGTAAATATCTATGGAAAGTGTATTTTTCCAGTCAATTTTACGTCATAATTACCTCAATAAGTAAATTAGTCTTTTACCAAGTCGAGTCATAAGTAATTTTATGTTTGCTGGGTCTGACAAATCATTTAGAAGAATTATTTGAATTAAACTTTAAACACTTGCAACGATCTCATCCAGAATGCCTTCAGAAGCAGGAATGCAAAAGTTAATCCATTATTTGGAAGATCAATTTCTTCTTTATCAAACGATTGTGAGGAACAATTTTCTACAATGGTGAGATGTTGTCCTGACTAAATCAGTTTTCTTTCAAGTCTCTTAGTCTCAAGTCCAAGAATAACCACCATCCCTTTTTCATAAGGAACAAAATGCCACCACCATTCCCAATACTCACTCTATTACAAGATTAAAAAAAATTAAACCATATGGATACAACTCCCTGCATTCCGGTGTACCTTATGGTGGCTACACATATAGAGACAACGATTACATACCCAATATCTGATTATGCAACGATTAATTTTTGATTTAGGAAAAGTTCCAGCTCCTCGACTTAGTCTAAGAGCCAGTGACATTTTTCGGTGATGATTTAGTTAAGGCCTATTTTTTGAGAGGATGTTGAGAGGGGCATAACTAAGTGTCCTCCGCGAGGATTAACCCGGATTCCAGTCATAAGGTGGTGGCAGAACACCCCCAACGTGTAAAAAAAACTGCATCTTTTTATTATTTAGTTAAGGCTGAAATTTTCTCCAGTAGTCCTCTGATAGCTCACAATCATCGATATAATATTTGCAGAACGATTGGCCAATCATAAGGGGGGTGGCAGATCACCCCCAACATGTCGTGTGAACGATGAACTTTTTATTATTTAGTTAAGCTTCATCTTTTAGTATGTTGTTGTGACAACTATTTCAAGTGTAAATGCCAATTTGCAGAACAAAATCGCGGCACTGACACCCTGGCAGATCGATTTGAATTTGTAAAATTTTTTTACTTTCAGCCGCATATATCTTTGGAACTATGCAACATACGAGAAAGTTGTATTATTATTTTTTGTGGAAAATTTAATTCTGTACAAAAAAAGGTATTTTGACATTTTCGTGTATCTCCTTTAGTTTCCGAGATATACTGAAAATAAAAGGAATTTGCAAAAATTTTTTACGTTCAGACGCAAATATCTTTGGTACTATGCTAGATGCGAGAATACATACGACTCGAAACAC
The DNA here is from genome assembly GCA_029963845.1 of Rhamnusium bicolor. Taxonomy (NCBI): domain Eukaryota; kingdom Metazoa; phylum Arthropoda; class Insecta; order Coleoptera; family Cerambycidae; genus Rhamnusium; species Rhamnusium bicolor. The sequence continues at coordinate 1,603,058 of JANEYF010003814.1, read as the reverse complement.
TTTTTGTAGGAAATTTAATTCTCTACAAAAATAGTCTCTTGACATTTTCCCGTATCTCCTTTAGTTTCTGAGATATACTGAAAATAAGGAATTTTCCTCATGAATAGAACATTCGTGAGGAAGGACATTCTGGTGCTCAAGATAGTTATTATCACAGTTATTTCAAGTTTCAAGTGTAAATGCCAATTGACAGAACATAATGGCGGTTTTAACACCCTGGCAGAACTATTTAAATACCCTGTATGCACGCCTTGATTTCGTTACTCCAGCCAAACATTTTTCTAATTCATTTGTTTCAATTTTATAGATATGAAGTCCCGTGCATCGAGTGATCTCGATTCAGCAGAGGGTGATTCCGACTGGCTAAAGAATTGATAATAAAAATTTTTATACTTAGTTTTTTTTACTTTCCACTCATACTTTTTGTTTTATATTTACTCATATGTTATTCAAATGAAAATTCAAAAAAATTAATCACGAATTCGTTATTATTCAAAAAATTTGCTTAGTTGTACAACATTTATTTGAAATAATAAAAATAATTATGCGTTGAAATTACGATGTTTTTTGAGAAATTTTTTATTTATTTCGTGTATTCCCTTTTTTTGGAACATTTTTGAAATGATCAAAAAAAGATATTAATGATTCAACATACATTTACAATGTTTTTTATCTATCGAGATCGTGGAACTTCAATAATTTCGATTTTTTTTCAAAAAATGTTCATAATTTTTTTCATGGCAATCGGGTTTTTTTAATTATTATAGTAATACAATTACAATAATATTCATCATATTTTGGGGTTCTCAATAGGCACTGATTATATTTTTCTGAAATCAGTATCATTATGAAAATCAGATAACACAATTGCAACGAAAAAAATTGTTTCGAGTTCGAGAACGCAACAATAGAAGCATCTGAAAAAAAAATCATTGAACTTTCTTTCAATGGGTACAGAAATATATAAAAAATCGGATGATTCAAAAATAATCGGAAAGAATTTGGCTAAGGTGACTTGTCCTTAACATTTCATCGCATGACTGCATTGAAAAATGTATAATGGTATTGGGCTCAATTTCACTATTGCTAAAAATGACATTTTTTGACATTTCTGAACTTGTAGGAATAAAAAAACATGGTTTTAGGGAAATATTAATTAGTACGTCTCCAACGGTTTGTCGGCAATGGAAAGAAAATTCTTTATTTTCAGTATATCTCAGAAACTAAAGGAGATACACGAAAATGTTAAGAGACTGTTTTTATAGAGAATTAAATTTCCTACAAGAAGTGTTTCGAGTCGTATTCTCGCATCTAGCATAGTTCCAAACATATTTGCGTCTGAACGTAAAAAATTTTTGCAAATTTTTTTTATTTTCAGTATATCTCAGAAACTAAAGGAGATACACGAAAATGTCAGAAGATCTTTTTTGTAGAGAATTAAATTTCCCACAAAAAAAGAATAATACAACTTCTCGCATGTTGTATATCTCCAAAGATATATGCGGTTGAAAGTAAAAAATTTTTACATATTCAAATCGTTCTGCCAGGGTGTTAATGCCGCCATTTTGTTCTGCAAATTGGCATTTACACTTGAAATAGTTGTCACAACAACTTACTAAAAGATGAAGCTTAACTAAATAATAAAAAGTTCATCGCTCACACGACATGTTGGGGGTGATCTGCCACCCCCTTATGACTGGCCAATCGTTCTGCAAATATTATATCGATGATTGTGGGCTATCAGAGGACTACTGGAGAAAATTTTAGCCTTAACTAAATAATAAAAAGATGCAGTTTTTTTTACACGTTGGGGGCGTTCTGCCACCCCCTTATGACTGGAATCCGGGTTAATCCTCGCGGATGACACTTAGTTATGCCCCTCTCAACATCCTCTCAAAAAATAGGCCTTAACTAAATCATCACCGAAAAATGTCACTGGCTCTCCTACTAACTGGGCATTGAATTCGAGAGTCGGGTAGTGAGATGCAATTATCTTTACCGCTCGACCACAAAGCCGCACAAAATTGCACGGGATACAAAGAGTTCACAAATAGAAAACTCACTATATCTTAAAATTTTCAGCACTGGTTGAAGTATGGATGAATTTGGGAAATTAAAAGTCTTCAACAGGAATTTCTAATTTTTTTTTACTTTTTTGGATTTCATAGTAATAAGAATTCATCAAATTTATTCAATCTTGAAATGGTGAAATAGTTTGGCACCACCATATCGTTAATTAAAAATTGCTCTAGATAATTGAACACGTAGCAAAAAAAATGTAATTAATAATTAATTTCGCAATTGATGCTACCGATTTTTTTGGTGTAATTGGATCATAAAATTCAAGGTAAGTTTGAAAAATGGCAACCAGGTAATTAATATTTTCGTAATGAAATACTCTTTCGCAAGATACGTCTAGAAATATACAAATCTGCTAGGACGTAATAAATTTTTCAAATTCTAAAAATTACTTGTACGATTAATCATTATTACCGAGGCAACGTTTCTTGAGTTATCTTTTTTATATAATATGACAGCCGATTAGTTAAGATTAACTTTTGTAAGTCACTTGACTTCAAGGAAAATATAATTACGAGGTCCAGTCTCATCTGAGCATATCATATGAACAGTTTTAACCATAGCCGCAAATGCAATATTGCAAAATTCTCAGGAATTTTATTATTTAATTTTGACTATTCTACTCATGTTCCGAAGAACCAATGATAAACTGTTATTTTGCAGGAATTTATTGTGTTGCGATAATTTTTTTTAGTAATTTTGCCAAAGTTGTACTGATCCAACCAATCCTGTTTTTATTCGACTAAATTTTGGTGTTAGTTTGCCATTTACATTAGTAGCCATAGCTAAAAAAAGTATTAAGTTTCACTTTTCACAAATTCTACAAAAAGATAAATACATAACTTTGAAAAAGGAACCAGTTGCATTTCCGAGACGGTAGGGAAATATTATTTTTTTTGTCTTATATTAGTTGTTAAAAACACCTTCCGACTGATCTTTTGACGTAAAATCACAAGTGCAGAGGCTATTTTCCGGTACTATACGGGATACCTAACCATATATTTTAGGCAAACAGAATTATTCGTAAAAAAATCTGAAAATCGCTTGATCCTGCAGGCCATCCCTGAAACTTTCCGTTCTTTTCGAGCTTAAAGCGCTCAAAAATATACATATTAGTTAATTTTTGTGCTCTCCGAGCTGAAAATATTATAGACATACATTTTTGAACTCTACGATTAGGTGAAAAATCTCGAAGTTGTATTAAAATAAATATAGTTTAAAAAAACTAAAAAACACGCTTTTAAAGCACATCAAACTAAAAAGTGAAAAATAATTATTAATATAAACTGAAAACAATAATGAACGAAAAATACTGGTATTATTGTGAAAAAGGCGTGGGTTGCTCGATATACGAAAAATATGGCACAAAGCGCCCCACGCTTTTTTCACAATAATACTAGTATTTTTCGTTCATTATTGTTTTCAGTTTATATTAATAATTATTTTTCACTTTTTAGTTTGATGTGCTGTAAAAGCGTGTTTTTTAGTTTTTTTAAACTATATTTATTTTTCACTTTTTAGTTTGATGTGCTATGAAAGCGTGTTTTGTAGTTTTTTTAAACTATATTTATATTGCTTATTGATGCTGATATTATAACATATTACGATCCAACAGATATTTCTGAAAAAAAATATATTTTTTTATTTCAGCCATGGGATTTGAACTCACGCCCGAGGAGTCCGTCGTTTCGCGTCGACTAAGACGTGCCCGCTCGGCCAACGACCGAACTGAAAATTACGGAATATACTTACAATATTAAGCATCTTGCTCTCACGCAGAGGATACGTGAGGAAAGGACTGGCGATCCTGATCAGGATAATGATATAAACTTATCAAATTATTGTATTGTTACCGGTTCTTCGTAAGTGTACAAAGTTTCAATTAAATCTGTCCGTTTAAAGTGGGTCAAAATCTAGTCCAAAGAGTCGGTTACAAACAAACAAGCAAACAAACATACAAGTGAAGCTAATAATAAAAGCGTGTTAAAAACACTTTTTTTGCAATTTTTGAACTGCGATATCTTTTGAACAAGTTAACCAATCGAGATGCAGCTTGCAGCATTCAACGCAGTTTTTCAAGTACACAAAGTACCAATAATCGATCCGACAAAAATTTTGAATGTTATTTCAAAAAAAACTCTTTTTTTGCGAATTTTTCGTAATCGATATCTCTTGAACGAATCAACCGATTTTGATGTGGTTTACGGCATTCAACGCGGTTTTTTAAGTACAATAAGTTATCTTAGTACATAAAATCGATCCGACAGGAATTTTGAATGGTATTTCAAAAAAACACTTTTTTCGGAATTTTTCTTAATCGATATCTCTGGAACAAAACAACCGACTTTATTGCGGTTTACGACGATCGACGTTGTTTTATAAGAAAAAGAGCTGATTAGATTTCGGAATTGATCGGTTCAGTAGTCTAAAAGATATTCCAAAAAAACAAATTTTTGAAAATTTTATTTTTGAGATTTCCCAAATCCACTGGGCCGAATCGGTTCTAATTCTCAGAAAATCTAAGTTGAGTTAACCCCTTTAGAATGACGCTAACCGCGTTTCGATCGGTCAAGCCGTTCAAAAGTTATGAGAGGTTTACATACACCGTACACACATCACACATACATACATACAGCCATACAGATAACATCGCCGCACAGTGGACGGGAACGCCGAAAAGCTGGCCAAAATATAAAGGCATTGAGTTATTTTACTGAAATTGTGCATACAGGGGTTTTTTGTGTCGCTGATCAAGAATCCGAAGATGAATTTTGAAAAACAAAATGGCGGCCATGAAATCCCCCCAAAACATACCAAAAATCGCCAATTATCGCTGCATTTTTACAAAACTTTGTATACAGGTTTTTTGGGTTGCTGATGAAGAATCCCATATAGAATTTCAAAAAAAATTACGGTCAACAATATATACATAGTTCAAAAATTATTATTGAATTGAAGCGAATTCATGTTTCATTTGTTTCGGGAAAATTAGGATCTGGCGAAAGGAATAAAAATGTGTAATGACTTTGAAAACTAATTTTATTCAATTACTATCTGAATTACATTCATGAACGCATTCAAAAGGAGCCCGCTTTATGGTACACGAATTTGCATGCATCCGTGCATTCGCGCACAATTTGGTCAATATCTCGCAAAGATGCAAAAAGATGCAGCTAATTTTTTATACAATTTCGAAAAAAATGTTCATTGAACACATTCCAATAAGTTTCAAGACCAACCATCACCAACCGCGTAACTTATGGCTTTTTTTGTGGAGTTTATGAATCGTTGCATGTACAAAAATGCACTCCACTTCGATAATTATTTACTAATTACCATATAAATAAACTGATCTGATACTGAGATATTTTAATTGTACTTACTTTCTGATGCAGAATCCATTTTTATGATACAGAAAACTGCACTTTGAGACTTTTTACGCTGCAGACAAAATTTATTGATTTTTGAAGCGTTGCAAGGTGCCGAAGTGACGTGCTGCACGGTCGCACAATAAGTAATTTTCTCGCTCAGGTAGTGAACCCGGACCGGTATTAACGGTCGTTTCTAATGCTAGGGGTACCACTACAACGATTTAAAACGTTTCCATTTCAAAAAAAAAATCTTCATTTTTTTTAATTTTGGCCAGCTTTTTGGTGTTTCCGTCCACTGTGCGCCGTGGGAATAGTCAGAATAGCTTCTTAGGACCTCAAAACGTCGAGATCTGACAAAAAACTCGATTTTCGAAAATCGGGGTGAAACCAATAACTTCCCGATTTCTGAAAATTTTCAATTTTCTTAGCGGGAATTTAAAAAAAAAAGAAAAATAAAGATAGATTTTTGCGTTGTTAAGTGCGCATGTAATGCGCATTTTATAGCAAAGTGCAAGGCGGCAATGGGTCTATCTTGAAAATTAAAGGTGTTGATGAGGATTTAGGTTTGTATAGCAAAATGCTAATTTTCGTCTTCACGTTATTGATGATCATCACAAAGCTGTCCAGTCATTGCTGTCTCAATTTTGGGGTCCTTTCTCTGCAATATGCCATCTAATCTATACATACCAACACTATACCTATTGGAAAATATCTAAAAACCTGTAATAACTTTTACACCAAAAAAAGAAAACAAACATCATTCGAGACTAAACATTTTAGAAAGCCATGTAAGAAAAAACCCCTTCTATGGTCTATGCTTTCGAATTTAAAACAAACATGTTATGAAAAAATGGGATGAAATCTTTTCTGCTCACCCGTAACATCAAGGTGTTCCGAAATTGCTAGAAACGCGTGGCTGATTATAATTTATTTATTTATCTTCATGTCATTAAATAAAAATAATAAGGAAGACATAAGAACAAGTTTAAATTTTTTAATCGAACCGGTTTGATATTATCTGCATTACGGTCTGTAGAAGTCAAATCTTGTTATTTTTTATTGATATTGGGAATATGTACCCAAATTTAAATCGATTTATTCAGTATTAAGAATATAAGTAAATACATATAAAAGTGTCCTCTGTCAAAAGCAGAAAGCATTAAGTAAAATAATTTAGTTAAAATTACAGAGGGGCCTCATCCTTTCGCATAATGTGCATACCTTACCCAGAACTGTCAGATAATAGTGGTAATTTCCTTAATATTAACCATTAACCGAAAGTTTAAAATAAGAATCCGTATATATATGTACAGTAAGAAGAAAGACAAAATATACATATTTTAATTTTAAGCAAGTTTAATTGATTTTAAACAAGATAATTGGGGTTTTTAACATTTACTAATATGTATCATTTATCTTAAGAATAATCAGCGCCGTGAGCTTTTACATGTATAATTTTAGTCTTTTTGCCATTTTATATAAATTGATTTCAACGAGATCATAAAGTAACACGTTTATCTCACAATGTTATTAAAAAAAGTTTTGGACATTTCATGTGTAGTGTAACACTTAAAAATTTTCAGTGTTTTTGTAACATTGCAAAGTGGAATTCTAGGCTGCACGAGGTCTGGGACCTCGAGGCTGCATAGGTGGATTTATATTGAAGTTTACTTTATTTGAGAATTTGGCGTTGCTTATTTCAAAGAGGTTGATCAACTATTTTTTGTTGTGGAAAAGTACAACAAAATAACTGTTTTCTTTTAAATTTTAAACTTCTTAAGTAGTAGGTAGTATTAAAAGTAGAAATGCTGAAAATACTATAAGAAATGAAGCAGTGAAAATATCAGTTCTGGGCCGCGTTGCTATGGACTATACATTGGGTACGATCTACTGCCCAAAGACAATGTTAAATGCATTTCCTAATTATCTTATTAATTAAACTTGCAGAATATAGCTGCGAGTAATGGATATTTTGTAAGTTTAATTCATAAAGTAATTAGAAAATGTGAATTTAAATCATTTCGAAATTCCTCGACCTTTCGAAATGATAGAGAAAATCTGAAATTTGTATCGATTCCATTCGATTCTCGATTCACCCGTGGCATCGGTAAGATTTTTAAAGATATAGGTATGACAGTAGTTCATTCATTGGAACTTAAACTACAACTACTTTTAGGCAATTCAAAAGACAAAATTGAAACAACGAAAAATCGGGGATTTACAAAATTAGCTGGAAAGACTGTAAGAAAAAAATGTGTAGGACAAATTAGACGATCAATTCAAACTAGACTCAAAGAGCATATGGCTCATTTTAAACATGGTAGAACAAATAACGAAACGGAAAAATAAAATGTCATTGTAATGCGAATTCAACAGGCTTTAAATTGATGTGTCACTTGGCTCATCTAGCCTTCTGAAATTTTGGAGGAAAGTCCCCCGTTTAGAAGTTGGGGTGGCACCAATAAAAACAGTGAAATTGTGATGAACATTCAATGTGGTATTTTGTGTTGTGACCGCCCATATTTCAGGCGTTTTCTGGCTTCAATTACAACAATGCTTATAGTTACCGATTCTTGTTCTTCTATGACACCAAAGTGTCAAATTTAAACATACCTTCTATCTCTTCAGATAAGTGAAACAGTAATACCAAAAGTGCTAAATATGTGGTGCACACCAGGCAGTAAGTATACCCTGTATAAGGAATTTTTAGTAAAATGTTTATAATTAAAAAAGAACTGGCGATCAATGACGACATATTTAGTAATATTTAAGAGCGAAAAATTTTTTTTACTGTCTTTCTTTATAAATGTTATAAATCATAAGACGACAAATATTAGATAATTAACCTCAAAAACTAGACATAACTACTATACTAACTATGCACTAAAGTTGGATATAACCAGATTTTGCAATATTAATTATAGTAAGAGGTTTTTTTGTTAATATTTTTTAAATTTGGCAAAATTAAATAATCCTCGATATATTTTAACATTTTCATTAAAAAAATCAGAAAAACATCCTTTGTAAATTATGTCAAGAGAATATTAATCCCAGTTTTTATATGCAATTTATACTGAGTGTATATAAAATAAATAAATGTGATATAAGAAGATTGCAAAATTTTGTTTTTAGAAGCAGTTTTTTAGAACGAATAAAAATTCCAAATGAAAGACAGTATGGGAAATTAAATTTAGATTAATATTTAAATCACAAGAAATATGTACGTTCTTTAAAATAATTTTTTTTTAAGTCACAAACCGGCGAAGATTTATAAACAGTCTACTAATTGTAAGACCATTTTAATCAGATTAACTGTACTCTAAACACGGATGTGTGAAAAGAGCAAATGCTATCTCGAGGTGAATGGTTTTCATCGTTCCGATTAAAAATCCGTAATTATATTAATGTCTGTAATAACTAGTAAATTAATTAGCATTCATCATTCATCGACATCTTTATATAATTACGTAGTTTTTTCTGTAAATAAAAATGTCAGTAAACCGCAGTGGCGGCTGGTGGATTTAGGTTACGCCATATCTCAGTATTGGAGCATGGAACCAAGCAATATTTTAAGGCAGGACTACCAGTACTGATTGAAGAAGTTTTGCAAAAAAAATTTTTTAAAAAATTGAGAACAAAAGTTACAAAAATGCGCTGCCAACTCAGATCACTTCTAGACCATCAGTAAAATATTTGCAAACTATTTTTTTTTCGTAATCAAAAAGAAAATTTACCACCCCGTTTTCTTTGGTTTTCGAAAATTTTTATTTTTTATAAAGTGATAATATTTTGAAATTTACACAATGAAGAACTTAAATTTCAAAATGTCATAACTACAAAAAATGTTCGAAAACCAAAAAAAACGGGGTGATAAATTTTCCTTCTGATTACGAAAAAAAAATAGTTTATAAATATTTTACTAATGGTCTAGAAGTAATCTGGGTCGGCAGCACATTTTTGTAACACTTTTCTCAATTTTTTTTCTGCAAAACTTTTTCATTCAGTACTGATGTCGTGCCTTAAAATGTTGTTTGGATTCCATGCTCTAATATTGAGATATGGTATAGCCTAAATCCACCAGCCGCCACTGGAAACCGGGTAATGAAACAGAAACAAATGCAATACGTGCTTTAAAAAATGAAGCAAAATTAAAATGCTTGATTTCAGTACGTCATTTATTAGAGTTGCCCAATGGCGGCCGGTTTCAGTATTGTCACATGAAAACAATTTTTTTTTAATAAAATACTAGGTAACCTTTCTTATAATTGTATTTCTTATTTTTTTCTTATTTCAAATACATATAATTTTAACAATTTTATTAGTAAATAATATAAGTAAATATAAATTTTATAAATAAATGCCTACTCATCATCCTCCAGGCATAGACGTCACTCGGCGTTTTCCGCTAGGCCAATTTTATGCAGATGATAGTTTAGTCGACAGTGCCCGGTATATAGGCCTGTCAGAGTTTTCAGGTTTACCCTGTTTAACTCTAAAAGTTTCTTAGCTCTTGATTTCAAAAGGTATTTTATAAATGTCTTCGAAAGAACTAATCCTGGTAATTCTTGCCAATACTAAAGAGTTTTCCTTTCAGCCCAGGTTGAGATGGCCATCTTAGCAAATGATTTAGAGCCTTCTGACAGTTCCATATCGTTTTGGAGTTAGACCGGTATGAGTCAAGAGGTTTTATAGCTGCTTGGCTATCTGACAAAATTTGTATTGATCTGCGTGTAAGATGCATATATTCCAGTCTTCGCACACACAGTAGGTTTGAGAATATCGTCACCCTTGGTCTGTAGCTATGTACTCCGGCTCCTGTTCCCTCGGGAGCTTTGGAGCCGTCTGTAAACCAACAGCTGTCTGCCTTCAGTAGGTCGGCTTTATTCCGATCCCACTCATCTCTTTCTGGAGAAAGGATGCTGATTGGTAGCTCGTAGTTGGTCATGGTAGGCATAGTATCCGAGGGCATTCATTCCCAGGATGCTGTGATTCTCTATGTCATCCAGCAACCTGTTCCGCTCCATGATACTAGTCTGCGGCATATTAATGGCTGCTTGTAGCAGTCTGTAGGTTGCTCACCAGACCTCTCTCTCCAAATATATATGAAGAGTCAGTAAATCCAGGAGGAATTCTATTGCAGCTGACGGTGTGGTGCTAATTGCACCATTACGACCATGCATGTTAATCTCTGCAATCCAGAGGGTTTGGCTTTGGCCGTCCGTTGAGATCCTTTCGGCCACCAAACAATGGATTCGTATGTTATCATTGATCTGATGACCATGACATAGATCCAATAAATTTGTTGGGACCCATGCCTCAGTTTTTGCCACACATACATGTCCATAAGGACAACTTTGCTTTATGGATTACCTTTCAAGATTGGAGTTCCAATTAAATGATCTATCTAGAGTGATTTCTAGATATTTCACCTTCTCCGAAAATGGAATAGGTTCACCCATTAAGGAGGGCGGTCTTAAGTCCTCCAGCTTCCTTTTTCTAAATGAATGGTACTATTACTGTTTTTTGAGGGTTTACAGACATCTGTTTCCTGTTACACCAGTTACTCACTGCATCCAGTGTCTCTTGAAGGGTATTCGATATTACTCCTTCAGTGTTTCCTCTGACTAGTATGACTAGATCATCTGCATTGCTAGAATCTCAACCTCACACAGTATTAGAATAGCCAGTAGGTCGTCCACAAGATGTGACCACAAAAGGGAGAAGAGAACCCCACCCTACGGGCATCCTCTAGTGGCTCTAAAGCTAACTGTTTCTCCCTGTAGAGACGTTGTTCTGGTTCTGTTTGATAGCATAGAATGAATCCAGTCGCTTATAGTCGGCTGAAATCCTCTGACAGCCACTGCTGCATATAAGAAGTCAGGCAGTACATTATTAAATGCTCCCTCAATGTCAAGAAAAGCTCCCACCACAATTTCCTTTATTTGAAGGAATTCTGCTGGAATCTCGATAAAATTGAAATTTTTTTTTCGCGAAGCTGTCAAAATTTGAATTTTTGGTCGAATTTTTATTTTTGTTGCTGGAAATTTCTCTACAATGCGTTGAACACCCATGAAATTTTTGGAGTTGTTTCAATAGTTACAAAATAATGAATTAAACAACTAAGGGCATCTATACAGCCTCTCCCGATAAACATATATCGTCGTGGACTTTTTTGGAGAATTTTGTTCTTTACAACTTCGGCCCTTTAAAATTTTTACGAATTCATTACGGTTCTCTCAGCGTTTTTGGTGAAGGGCCGCAGCGCACCTTTTTTAAAATGTTTTTTAATTTTTTTGCATACTTGTCCCGTCGTCGATCGAATCTGAAACTACGGATCATTATACTCAGTTTTTAATCCTGAACAACTACCAAATATTATCAATCACTACACCTAATAACTCTCAACTTCTCACCTCATTTTTTCTTGGACTTAAATAACTGTAAGCAAATAAAATTATATGGCAGAAATCTAACAGTTAAGTAAATGTAATTTCCACCATAGCGTAAGGCCTAAGATAAAATTACTATTTTTTAAGTGAAAGTACGACTAAAATTATCTATGAGATCAGATACATAATGGGCGTGTGAGTAAAGACCTAGGAAATGTTTCAATAATTATTTTCCCTGGTCTTTATGTATAATAACTGTTATTTTAGATAAATAATAAACAATTCCGAGTTAATTATAACCTAATGTTATGTAAATTGAACCAGACTAACCTGTTTCTTGATTTATTCTGATATAAACAATAATAACAAATTGGACATTAGCCGCCTCATTGAATTTTTCAATATTGCACACTAGAGGATATTTTTCATTCTAATTGTGCTCACCGTATTACCCAATTTATTAAGTAATGTTTAGGTAGGTCTTTAAAAACATTTAAATGTTATGTTCTTATACACAGATTAACGCCTCATTAATTATTATAGAGTGTAAAACAAAGCACCGTCGCGTCGGGGCAAAATAGAAAGGAAACATTGTAAAAATAAAATAGTGACTATGAATTACGAATGTGTCGGATTGATTAAATTAGTACGTATTGTGTAATATTGACAAAATATATTTAACAACTTTATGTACAATAAATATAGTTTAAAAAAACTAAAAAACACGCTTTTAAAGCACATCAAACTAAAAAAGTGAAAAATAATTATTAATATAAACTGAAAACAATAATGAACGAAAAATACTAGTATTATTGTGAAAAAGGCGTGGGTTGCTCGATATACGAAAAATATGGCACAAAGCGCCCCACGCTTTTTTCACAATAATACTAGTATTTTTCGTTCATTATTGTTTTCAGTTTATATTAATAATTATTTTTCACTTTTTAGTTTGATGTGCTTTAAAAGCGTGTTTTTTAGTTTTTTTAAACTATATTTATTTTTAACTTTTTAGTTTGATGTGCTATGAAAGCGTGTTTTTTAGTTGTTTTAAACTATATTTATATTGCTTATTGATGCTGATATTATAACATATTACGATCCAACAGATATTTCTGAAAAAAAAAATATTTTTTTATTTCAGCCGTGGGGTTCGAACTCACGCCGGAGGAGTCTGTCGTTTCGCGTCGACTGCCTTAACCCACACGACCACCGAGCTAATGAACAATTACGGAATCTACTTACATATTACGCCTTTGCTTTCACGCAGGGATACGTGAGGAAAGGATTGGCGATCCTGATCAGGATAATGATATAAACTTATCAAATTATTGTATCGTTGCCGGTTCTTCGTAAGTGTACAAAGTTTCAATTAAATCTGTCCGTTTAAAGTGGGTCAAAATCGAGTCCAAAGAGTCGGTTACAAACAAACAAGCAAACAAACAAGCAAGCAAGCAAACATACAGGTGAAGCTAATAAAAGCGTGTTAAAAAAAAGGAAGGAAATGTATTTTTTTTAAAACAACTACTCTTCCGAGGATTTTCCACGATGGATATTGAATTACAAAAACACTCTTTACGTATGTACCTACTTTATTAGCATTTCAAATTTTTAATAAAATGGAAACTATTTTAGGAACCAATTTTTTTTTTAAGGCTTCTTTGGTGTGTTGGTACAAAATCTGTTTATATTGTTAAAAAAATGATTAATGTTTGTAGTAGTCCTTTGTATGTTTTGAATTATTCGCATTTTCTACAAAATCAAATTTTAACTTAATATTTCCATTCTTTCAAAATATGCGACTAAGTTAAATTTTAAGGCATAAATATTATTTAAAAATAGATTTATAAATTCATAAATTAGTATGTATGACAAAATAAATCTTAAATAAATATTTAAAGTAACCCAAAAGTAATAAACCATGTTAGATACAAATTTTACCGTTATAAATAATTTAATTTGAAAATTATTAATTAGCTCGACATCGACTTTAAAGTGAAGCAATTAATTTTTGCTATATACAGGATGACCAAACTCACAAGTATACACGGTTTTGGACCTGAGCAACCTAAAGTTGTTTCTAAGATAAATTGGGGCGCTGAATCCGATTCTTTACTCCGTTTTTTAGGATTGGTTCTAGTTTTCAAGATAGTGAATAAATTAATTTTTTACGATTTTTGACAATTAATGGCCATTGTTGTAATTAAAGGTGATAAATCAGAAATTAAGAGCAGTGGAACTGAGTCGTTTGTATTGTTTGGGATCCGTTTCACGCATTAGAGTCCAACAGTAATCGCTCATCATGCCTTCATCCCAAAATACTGGTATCGTCTTTCGATGTTCGCTAGATCTTGGTGTAGGCGCTCTCCTTGCTCGTCGCTCGTATCGCCCAAGTTTTCAGGGAAAAAATCGAGAATGCAGAAAATGCATCTTGTGGTAATTTTGCAACAAATTGCCGACGATTTTCTTGAAATTCGGGGATTTGCGGTTACCGAGAAAGTTGTGAACAACACTTCGAAAAGATGCCCATGCTGCCGCTTCATCGGGCGTTAAACAATTTGTAAAGTTTCCGTTGGCCATTAATTTTCGAATATCAGGTCCGACAAATATTTCTTCTTTGATTTTTGCCTATGACAATTTGGGAAACAACTTGATTAAGTACTGAAAAGCCCGTCTCATGGTTGAGCGCTTTGACTAAGTTCTTGATAAGGCCAAGCTTGATGTGAACAGGTGTGGCACTTGTACAGCTTTGTTCTGCACGCGTTACAAAACAATGTTGGCACCCACGGCTTGTGAGTGTTTGCTACAGCCAAATCAAAGTAATGCAAATACGCATCTTTCAGCGCATTTGTCATTATTTTGCCACTTTTTTGAGCATATAACATCCGCAAACATAACAAAAACACTTTGAATCGACTTTGCAACGCTGTCTCTACATTTTCACACGTTCCTAACCACAAATAACGTGTTTCGAATACAATTGAAATGATTTGTCTAGCGACGCCATCATCTGATCGTTGACAGCGCAATGCTACCTACATGCGAGAACTCGTAAACTAGAACCAGTCTTGACAAACGGATTAAAGATTCGGATTCAGCGCATCAAATCACGTTAAGAATCGTTCTCATCTGCTCGGGTCCAACAGTTGATCGAAATTTGTAAACTTGTGATAGTTTTTGGATATATGCGGATATGGCACATTATTTAGAGTTTGGATTTAATTTATATTTTCTTTTGTTTATGGATTTTTTTCTTACTATTTTCCAGGTATTCTACGCAAAATCGAGATGGATGGCTTTTCGATAGCCATTATCAGTCAAATTCACATACATTATTTTAAAATTCCAGGACTGATTGACTCAAGGCCTATTATTTTACAAATGGGGCCGTAGAATTATATATAATAAACATGGCGTGTGTGACGCGCTTTCTTCTTTCTGATGCTCCTGACTGCGGCGCTACGTAGCGCTTTGCGATTCTCTCGGGCGCCAGTTCCTCTTATAGTGCAAGAACAGCACTCCTCCCTATTAGCGTATCATAGGGTCTCAGATAACTACAACTATAAATACAACAATTAAACAATTAACAGCATTTTCTAACATACAACTACTAACTAGAAAAAAGAAAATATTTATGTTTATTTCAAAACGTCTACTGCCATACATCCAAGTGGAAATACGGGTGTTTCTAAAAGCAGATTATATCAGTGTACAAGTTAAAGAAACGCGCATAAGCGGAAATGAAAAAAAGACTACTAACGGGAAAACTACAAGTCAAATTTACTCTAAACCAAATTACTTAAATTTGTTTTCAGAGCAGGTCTGTTCAGGAGTGTCCTATATACACGAGTACAGGACGTGAGCGGCTGTGCCTTTAAGAGCGGAGCTTATGGCTGTACTTAGTTCAGTACAAAGTCTAAGTGACATACTATTAGTCCCAGTTTGATTACTAGTTACTACCGCAAAGGAAGGCAAATTGCTACAACAGCCAGGGTCGAAATAGTCAGTAATCAGAGCAATGCAAGGTTACTTAATATTCCTCTGGTTTGATGCTTCGTTGTCTGGAGGGTTAACCATTACCTAGGCAGAATAATAAGGCCTTTTACTAGCGTATGAGTTCAACACATTAACTGAGTGACACACTTGCTACCGCAAGGGATCGCAAATCGTTAGCAACAGCATGGGTCAAAACAGTCAGTCTTCAAAAAAAATACAAATTGCTAGTGTGTGGTCAATGCACTCATTCTTTAAATGGCAAAATTTAACAAGTCAATAAATAAATAATAAAAATTAAATACAAAGAAATAACTAGAAAATTCTTACTCTTAACAGCTAGGTGATATTCCTTCGAATATCGGGATTCTACACTGCCCTTTCGAGCAATATTCCTATAAATTATTTTGTTGTTGTTTAACTAATTAATTGTCCCTATTTTACTTAATTATTCGTTAAACAATTGTTTACAATAGATCGGGGTATATTTAACATAAATAAACATTTAAACAATGCAGGGCGTACTTAAAAGATTTATACACAAAACAAACAATCTACCGGTGATAAATAATTTTAACTGTATTAAATAATATTAAACGATTATTGAAAAAAAGAATAACTGTTATGACTATAAAATAATACCTAAAAAAACTTCATTACACATGGCAAAATGGTATATTGGATACTTTTGATGTATCAACTGGTGTTCTGCAAGGAACTGTAGCTAGGCCATTACTGTTTATGTTTTTATTAATTATTCACCTGAGTTTAAAAAGCTGATTATACGTACAACCTGATGTAAACTGAAACACAATCGTTTTTGTAAAAGTACGAACGAGTTGAAAATAATAATAGTAATAATTACATATTAGTATTTATTGACTAAAAACGATGTATGCTATTATTTGCACCAGGGGCGGCTGGTAAAATTTAAATGATGTCATACCTTATTGGAATAAGGGATCCAAGCGATACTTTAAGGCATAATTATCAAGAATAAATTAAGAAGTTTTGCATAAAAAAATGCTGTAGAAATTATGCAAAAAAAAAAGTTGAAAAATTTGTGTTCCTCAACAGGTTATTTTTTAAACAATACCTTGAAAAGTATTTGCAAACTATTATTTTTTAGAATCAGGTTTAAAATATATCGACAGATCTAATTTCATCAGAAAATATTGCTTTTATAAAGTAACATCTTGATATCTTATTTTAGATTAATTTTTCACTGTGTAACTTTCAAAAAGATGCAAGTAAAAACTTAATATTTTATTTATGAAGTTTGAAATCTTTCGATATATTTTCCACCTGATTCTGGAAAAAATGTTTTACAAATATTTTACAAATTGTTTAAAAAATAGTCTGTTAAGGCACCAGTGGCGGTCGGTCCATGGAAGCAAGGGAAGCAGTGCTGCCCCTGGGATTATTTAAAAAACACATAATTAGGGCCTAATTATTATTTATCACATATATTAATCATTAAAATGTACTTTTACCCAATTTCAATAGACACGGCCCTGCTTTTCAGCAGCCGAGATAATGTTGCATGATAAAACCGTAACGATGACGCACTCGATTAATCGAGCCAACACGAACTCGCGCGACTTCGATATATGTAAGCAGAGACAACTGTCTCTGATGTACGTAACTTCTTGAAATGCATCCCATCCCACTTCATAATCTTGATATCTGAGCTGTATAGCATCGTAATACGTTTTATTTTATAGATTTTAATCTCGATTTTAATATCAATTTTAATATTATACTTAATATTAATCTTCCTAGTATTATTCTCAGCTTTTGTGCTATATTTGTAAATACTTTTTTTGGTGTTTCTAAACCTGTGGTGCGGCGACAAGTGATTTTTAAAACGTTGAATATTAGTGCGCGTGTAAGCAGATTTAGAATTACTTATTAAATTTGGAAGCTGGTCCTAGCACTGTGGAAAATATTATTTGCGTTTGTGTGGTGTGCAATTTGTTGAAAAGGGGATTTTCAACATATTCGTTTCAAGATAAACTAGATATTATTAGAAACGGGAAACCAACACCTGTTTTAAAACTCTTAAAAACGAAAGTTAAATCATGCTATAGGTACTTTAATATTGAAGTGTACAGTGTTAATCAGTGGTTAAGGGGTTGTGAAAATTTGTGTAAATTGTTTTGTTGGCCATGTGTACTGTTCACAAATGAAAAAGGTGTTTGGAAGAAAAATGGCTTTTCATATTTAAACAACATTCACAAAGTGACAAAAAGGCATGGTAAGTGTGAAACTCATTTGCGACCGGTGCTAAAAGAATAAACATTTGGAAAATCACGAATTAAGCATTCATTAGATCAGCAGTTGAAAGAAAGTGTTAAAAAGACTTATTGACATTGTTTGTTTTCTCGGCGAAAATGAACTTAGTTTTAGAGGTCATACTGAATCTCGGAGCGTTGCTAATAGGGGCAATTTTATCAATTTAGTTGATTTATTAGCAAAATACGATAAAATTTTAAGTAACCATCTGGAACACTCCACGATATTTCGCGGTACATCAAATCATATTCAAAATGATTTGATTCAGTCGATAAGCAATACTGTTTTAGAAAAGATCAAGCAAGAAATAAAAAAGCTCCTTTTGTTGCAGTTATGTTAGATGAAACAACCGATATTACGAATATTAGTCAGTTGTCAATCGTAGTACGCTACATAAATCCAAATGGGAAAGTCCAAGAGCGCTTTTTAGGATTTTTAGACGTAACAACGCCATGAACGGCCGCAGCTTTATATACTATAGTTTGTCAGATAGTCGATGATCTACAGTGTGGTGCCGAACTTATCGCCCAAAGTTATGATGGGGCCGCTGTAATGGCTGGTGAATTGGGGGGCCTGCAGGCCAAAGTAAAAGAGACTTTTCAGAATGCAATATTTGTACATTGCGCATCGATTAAATTTAGTTCTAGCTCAATCTGCAGCGTGTCTTAAAGAGTGCAAAGTATTTTTTTTCAAGTATTAGTGGAATGGCTGCCTTTTTTTCAAAATCATCAAAACGGACACGAGAATAAAAACTTTTTCAAGAAATTCAACCAGTGAAGAGCGGCTTTCAAAATTGTCCCTGTTGACAATAGAAAGTGACTTTGTGAAGGAGATGTCCCAAAATTCAAACTTTTACGACGAAGTTATTTCCGACATCGCAAAAAAGGAGAGGCGGATTAAACTACATTGTAAATAGGTAGGTATGTGCATGTTAACTACTTAACTAGCCGGCTCAATTTATAGTTGGCTAGAGAGTGCACGATGGTTAGTGTGACTGAACAAACTCTCTATTTCGCTGCGGGTTCAATCCTCGCCACCGGCGCTGGCAATGTCGGTGGATATGGTTGTGTGTCTGCGTTTTTTTCATAAGTGTAACCCTCGCCCGTGCAGCTTCGGCTTTGGAATCGGGGGTTGTCTACTTTTTTGTGGTGTTTTTATGTTTTATGTTTATTGAGGAGTGGCGGTCCTACAAGTGTACTTTTTTCTAGATATCATAACTTTGCAGCTTTCGACATTTGCTTTAAAATGAGTATACGGAAGCCACGCCCCTTTTCTTAAAATAATTTTTGCCTCGCTTCGCTCGGGGCCTCGCGCTACCTATCACTCTATATCACAAACTGCTTCCCCTGTATCAAAACTCACCGCACGCCCCTGTAATGCACACAACTTTCTCAACTTTTTTTCGCAAATTTCAATCGTCATTTTTTTCTGCAAAACTTCTTGATTAAGTTTTGATAGTTATGCCTCAAAGTATCGCTTGGATCTTATGCTCCAATACTAAGATATGACATAATCTAAATCTCACCAGTCGCCACTCATTTGTATAGGTTTCTAAAGTCAGTTGGAAAGCTATAAAAACGCCTACAAATGAATTTATCCATTACATATTGAAAATATTTTTCAGTTTGTCTTGAAAATAGCGTATCCCGAGAAAAAACACCTTATCTTTTTTTAATTCAAAAGATACGAACTAATCAGACACTTTTATAATAGGGAAGTATTAGTAATCTACGAAATAGTTTACCATATCGAATATTTTTTTGGTATTCTCATCCGTATGTTTGAAATAATATTTAATTCTGACACCACGTAATTGAAAAAAGTGGCACTTCGAGGTAAAGTTCATATTATAGCAAGTTGGCATTTTTTCCATGTCACTACTAAAGTTTGCTCCAAAAATTTTACTCACCCTGTATACTAAATAATTGAAATTAATTGACATTCTAATAAGAAACGATTTTTTTTTAAAACAACGTATGCAAAGCCCCCTTTATTACAACTAAAAATAAATCTAATTTCCCCTTTTCCTGCTTTGACAATTTCGATTCGTAACGAGTTAAAACGGTAAATACTAGAAAAACACATTGGATTTGAAGGTTCTTTGCAGTAACTAGCATATTATTTGCAATAATCAGTGGATTCCGCTTTATTTTATCTATGTCAGTCCATAAAAGTATACTGCGAATGTATACTTAATCGTGTTTCCAAGGTGATCGGGTGTCATCCTCATTATTTCACTTTTCCACATCTAGGCGTGGCCCTTGAACACTTATAATGACGTCAGCGAGGCACTCAACAATACTTATTTAGCCTTTTATGGACACCACCTTTTTTATAACGTCGCGTCGCCGTTTACTGCCTAATGATAATTTTAAGATATAAAATAACTACACACCTATAAAGATTAGAATATGGAAATCAACTAAGCCAGTCAAAAACTGAAATAATTTATTATGAATAAATTCGTTTCTAAAATTAAAGAATTTAAAATTAATTTAAATAAAAGGCCTCATTGAAAAGAATTAAAAACAAAAACGTAGGGCCAAAAAAATCAACAATAATAGCTATTTGTGTATTAAGAGCGCAAAGTGATATATTGTCGCTCTGAGCGAGAAGTTTGACTATCTTGCGAGAGAGGCAATGTCACTTTGCGCTCGAATTACACACAGGATTTTTTCTACAACCGGTGTTTTTATAAAAATGTTTGGTAAAAATTAATAATTATTGATAACCTCAAATTTGACAGTTCAGATTTCAAAACGTGAGCATCAATTTGCGCTACACATGTTTTTGTAGAAATGTTTGTTAAAATGGTATTTACTGCAAAATAAAATAAAAAGAATTAAAGGGTATTAAATGTCTGTGTTTGATGACATATATGTAATACTTTGAAAGGATTGTATTGTCTTCTTCTGGGAAAATAATTATATTTGGTCGACATTTGTAGTAGACTTCTTTGAATCTTCTTAAGCAAACCATTCTTTGACATATCTTGGTCGCAGTTTTCAATTAGGGCAGTTAAGTATATTAAACTGGAATGGCGTATTTGAACATAGCACAATTCTTTACAAGTATCACATAAATTATACTTTTCAAAACTTTCCATTATCTGATAATTATAAGAGTAAATTTATTTGACACAAATAGCTGTTTTAAGAACGTTTTGACACGTCAAATAGTTATTTGTTTATTTTTGCTAACAGCAGCGGAAAGCATGGCCTCCTGTGTCCAAAATATAATATTCGTCTGTGATATGCAAAAGCTTTATAAGGTCATTGAATTGGTAAAAATAGCCATTTCTACCACCTTTAGTAGCACAAAATTGTTAAAAAATAAAAGATGAGTTACTACCATCCAATTTTTGAACTGTTTTCCGTAACTAAAGTTGGTAGTTTGTATTTTATTTAACGCAATAATTTGGGCACCAGTGTGATTTATAGATACTGCGAATTATTTACTAAATATAAATTTCTACGACCTTTAAGTACAATGAAAGTTTCCGAAAACGATAGATTACTATAAAACGCTCCTTTATTATGGTTTCCATGGTAACTAAGCGTTTACTTTGTCGCTCCGCGAGCGACAAAGTAAAAAACGCTCGCTCCTCGAAAAAGTGCAACTTTGCGCTTTCTTTTAGAAGCGCAAAGTTGCAATTTTTGCTCGGTTGTAGAAAAAAATATTTTATCTATAATCCTCATGTGTTTTCAAAGCCTCACTGAAAATAATCAACAAGAAAGCACGTGCGGGACAAAAACATATGTATATACGAAATTCAACAGGCAATATTATTAATAAATTAAAAGAAGAATAAAAAAGAAAGCGAAGAAGAAGAATAGGAGGAGGACGAAGAGGAAGGAGCATAAGAAGAGGAAGAAGAAGAGGGATAAGAAGAAACAGCAAGAGACAATTTGCGGCTAGTCTCTCAAGATTGGACGCAAAAAAGAAACGTTCAAAAATCATTACGAAGGCAAAATGCAGGCAGTGGAGTCACATTCATATAAGAAACAGAATTGGAAGGCTTTTTCCCCATAAATGCAAATTTATCATGGCATAAATAAGAAGTATGGAAAAGATATCAATAAACCTTCCCTTGCTATGTTGAATTCCTAGTCGTATACTAAGTGAATGGAGAAGGTGATGTGACAGATGAAATGTGACATGTGACAGACCCATGAAACATTTATAACAAATTGCGATTTCCAAGGATATATAGATATGATAGTTAATAGTTTATCGGTTAATAAATTAGAGCATTTAGACCACTCAAAGGATAATAATAATATCAAGGGAATCGTATCATAAGGGCGTATAATCATAACACTCACATTGGCGTTTACGGCCTTATGCTATGATGTCCTCAATATAATCGATGTATGAACCTTTAACAATGAGTTCAAGTCTAATTAGAATCAAAAAGCACATTCATGTGATGTGGTCTCTTACCAAAAAAATGCTTAGAACAAAAGTCGGTGGCAGCGACTTTTGTTTAAATATTTAAAATCCCTTTTAAAACTATTGGGTAATTTTATACTATCATATAGTTTCTGATCACTTACTTGTGCTGCAAAAAAAGTTTTAAACTCTTATTTGCAAAACCCCAGCCTGTAATTCTGTGAGAACTGAATGACAAAAGAAAATATTACATTTTTAAAATATCAAGGCTTACTAGCGCTTAACGATTAGATTCAATATCAAGCAGTACTAATTGTTTATAAACATATACAAGTAGGTCTTTTATCTATGATCCTCAGGTGTTTATAAACCCAAACATTTTTATAATTCGATTTGTATAGTAACTTATTATAAATTGTTATGTACAGGCTTGTGTCATGAATCATTAAAATATTATGGAATCTAATAAATTTAGATTTACTTGTATTTCTTATTAATATCTTATCAATAGTTTTTTCTAATTGTTCATCACTGCTTCTAACAGCTTGATTCAGGCTTTCATCTGAGGCAACTACAAAGGTGTAATCGGCAACAATGTTATGTGAATTTACATCATTAATATAAATTATAAAAAACAACGGTCCTAAAATAGAGCCGTGTGGATCACTAACTGCAGTATAGAATAAGGCTTGTCTGTGTCAAAAGTACATGCAGCGCTTGACTATTTTTTGGTTCTTATAAATTGAATTAGACATTATGATTTGCAAATTTTGAGTTAATATTCGTACAAATGTCAGCTGTTAGTATTAACTCATTATATTACCCAATGACAACAAGAACAACAGGTAGATCTGGTAGTTCCACTGTTCGAAATTGAATTTCCATCAAATATAAGTTTTTTGCTAGAGATGGCTGATTTACAAATTTTTGTTGTTCAGTTGGCACAATTGCATTATTAAATCAACGACTAATCTTCTTGTCTGCAAGGCGCTTGCAAACCTCATACGTTCACAAAAGTTTACATCAAACTAACAGAAGCTATTAACGATATTATTTCTGCTTATCATCTGAACTACAAAGCTAATAGAAGTGAGCTGTAGTAACCCACACAGAAGGCTGTGCTCGATTAAAACGAGCCTGGAAACAAGCGAGTGTTAGGCTTTCTTATTAGAATCTAGCAGGCCATAAAGATAAGCCCACTAAGTTGGTTGAGCAAGAAGTGCGCACAGTGCACACATATACGAATCTATAATACGGCTTGTTCCGGACTTATCTTTACAAGTAATTTTGCTTACTTAAATCGAAGTGTATTGGGATTATAATGAAACGTTTGTGTTTTGATACTGCTCAGATCAGATGTCAATATTTATCAGTGGTTTACTGAATTATTTCCGGGTTGCAGTAAATATAATTTTTTTATAGATTGTCAGTGGCGTGGTTGCAAGATTTGTCCAAAATAATGCTCAAAAACATCAGTAGTCACCAGAACGATTTGATTGAATGCTAATA
Organism: Rhamnusium bicolor; assembly: GCA_029963845.1. Classification (NCBI taxonomy): domain Eukaryota; kingdom Metazoa; phylum Arthropoda; class Insecta; order Coleoptera; family Cerambycidae; genus Rhamnusium; species Rhamnusium bicolor. The sequence goes on along the minus strand of JANEYF010003814.1, from coordinate 1,579,033 downwards.
AAACCACCTTGGGATGTAAGCCATCAACAATACCAATATGAATCGGTGAATATTAGAACAAATAATAATTTCATTAACGAATTCGTACATAAAACTTTTTTGTGAGGCACATTATTTTTTGAAAGTATTCACCTGTTTCATGCTCTATCCTGTCATATAAAAGAGGCAACTAGTTTAAACATATTTAATAGAGAAATATGTATATATTTGTTTTAAAGCCGGCCCGTTGTAATGCAGTCTGTCGAACGGAGATAGAGGGCGAGCGTACAAGATGCACCGAGAACTACGTAACGGATTTTCAGCGACAAGTAGGTTATCCAGGCTAATCGCTAAGCAGAGGAAACGGTGACCTCTAAGCGCGGCTATCCTGTACGTTTTGTCAGCAAGTGTAAGCTTTTCTGTAGTTTTGTTTCGTGCTTTTACTGCGTTTTAAGTTATAGATACTTTTATTAGTTTTACTCTGCATTTAGTGCGTATTATTTGTTTTTTGTTTGTTTTTTAATGTGATGTGATGGAAGCGGCAAAGAAAATAGCAAGTAACGCTTGTTGTTACAAAAGCTGTAAGAATAAAAGGGCCATTGGAACATTGTAACATTTTTTTGTTTTCCTGAAAGATAAGTAAATTTATCTGTGCAAAATATAAAATTTTAATTTGTTATTTACACTAACATTATTTAATGTTAACCTAAAAGAGTTACTCGATAAGAAAAAATACTAGTGTGCAAATCATATTTTTGCATTGACCAAGGTGTTTTCTCATGTTAAAAGAAATGCACAAGTTGTGTTTAGTAGGAATTATTAAGTATGCAAATTTATATTATTTTTTTCAACGATTTTTTTTATTTCAATCCATTTTATTTCCACACCACGTCATGTAAGTAGAAGCGCTCAAATATTGAGAAAAATATACGAATATTTTACGAGCTTAAAATTATTAACTAAAATTTTAAAACTGGCATACAAAACACAGTATTAATAATTTGGGGACAGCATAAATCATTTGTTTTTTTGTACCTGGCTATTTTGTTTTGTAACATGAAAAATGGCAATCGCTTTTCTATTCAATATTAAAATATTTCGCCTATTGTGTATTTTGTTTCGTTTACCTAGAAAATTTACAGATTCTTTATTTTAAACATGTAAAGTGTCAAAAAATAAGATATATGCACCTGGCTGCACAAACTGTATAGTATACCAGAGATTGTTTATTAATGATGAAAGTGTACATTGACAACTATAAAGAATTGTTAATGGACATGATATAAGAGGTAAGTCTTTGCAAAATACACCTCACCAACGCAAGCCAATTTCTAAAAATAAGCCGGGTTGATGATAACTAAGCCTGGCCAAGCGATGGTAGATTCAGGGTCGGGCGCAATACCAATGCCTTCGCGCGCTTGTTTACGATGACGATGACACGACACACTTCAGTTGTTATCTGTCGGTCGATACATAGAGTACTAATAAATAATAAATAATGTTGAGCGTAAAGAGTTGAAAACGACCGTCCGCTGATAAAGTGAATAAATTTATCGGTGAATTTCCGGATTTATTCTATGATGGATGTAAAATAATTTGTAAAGTTTGTGATCAAGACTTGTGCTGGAATAAATACGGCTGCAAAATTCATGTCAATAGTAACCGGCATAAAAATAAAAAAAATGGCGTGTCTTCTTTGGAACCTCAGTTTATGTTTGATTTACTGTTAATGCTGATTGCCTGTGATGTTCCCCTGCGCATATTTGATAAACCAGCATTTCAGGAGTTCTGGAATAAATACAATCCCCAGGTGAATTTACCAAGTCGTTCATCGTGACGTAGATATGTACCAAGTGTTCGTGAAGACATTGTAAATAGGATTAAATGTGCATTAAAAAATACACGGCTGTGGTTATGTGTTGACGAGACGACATGACAGATTGTAAAAAAATTTCTATTTTAAATGTTATAGTACGTGTACTCGACCCTGTTAAACCAACATTTCAACTTTTACTAGCTGGCAAAAGACTAACTCCGTATACTGGCGAAACAATTACGCGGGTGGTGTTGGAGACTTTCGAAAAATTTGAGCTGTCAACAAGTCAAGTGTTGATGTTAGTGACCGACGGTGCTGCGACAATGCGTTTGGTGGGCCGTTGTCTTCAAAGAGACGATTGTAGGTTTTTACATGTTACGTGTAAAGTGGATGCGTTCCATCATGTAGCAGAGACAATTCGAAAATGTTTACCAGAGGTAGACGCATTAATAGCAAATACAAAACAAGTATTTCTCAAATATCCTAAACAGCTTCGAGCATTTCACACACTGTGTCCTGGTATTCCGGAACCACCAGAGCCGATTCTTACACGTTGGGGAACGTGGTTGAAGGCAGCTTTTTATTATGCTGAATATTTTCAACAAATAAAAGCTGTGATACTACAGTTCAACCCTAACGAGGCTGCAGCTATTAAGGAAAGCCAGACAAGCTTTCAAGATGGTTCCCTTGAAACAGATTTAAAAACTATTTATAACAATTATAGAGGACTACACGACGCAAAAGAAAAATTGCAAAATACTTCGTTGTCATTAGTGGAATCGCTGCAAATAGTGGACGACGTAAATACATAGCCACAGACTATAAATGGCGCAAAAAATAAGCCCGTTATTGAAAAATTCGAGAGTGTATTACGGAAAGATTCTGATTTTACCAAATTAAGACCAATTTGTGATGGTGCATCTACAGCTGCGTTAAGTCAGTTCACAGAGTGTTTTACTTATGCCTGTATTACTTCCGTAGATGTCGAACGGTCTTTTTCGAAATACAAACATATTTTTTCACCACAGCGAACATCGCTTACTGAGACAACTGTAGAAACATATTTGATGCTACACAGTTATTATAGAAGTGCTCCAGTTTGTGATAACGACAACCAAGCTACTTCATAAATCTGCTTAAGAAGGGAGTTTTGTACATATTTCTATAAAGTGTACCAGTATTAACAAAATTTATTTCCATTTATTTTATTTATTTATTTATTATTAGTTATCACTTAGATATACAATGTACATGTGTGAACGTCATTTAACAGTTTAATAATAATGTGCAGCACTAAGCTTACAAAATATAAGGAAATACATAAAAAAGAATTTAAAGCGAACGAAATAGTACAAAAACATACATCACAATATATAAAATATTTTGTTTTTATTATTGTACTTATTCAAGTATTATGATATGATGCACACCCAGTACGTCTCTGTAGGATTAATGGCCTTGACCAGGCTTAATGATAACTAAATACTGTATAGTATTGTACATTTCATATTATGTCTATACTGTAAATAGCTTATATGTTAAATAAAGACTATTTATTATTATTACTATTATTATAAAAAAAATAAAATTGCGTAAAAGGGCCCACTATCTGGTAAAAACGAGTGTCATTTTTTCATAAGGTTATTAATGTTGGTTACACCCAAGTGTGTACAACAATGAAAAATATTGCAAAAAACTATACACATATAACCTGCTTATTACTATTTACATTACTTATAAAGCTTTTTTTTCTAGCAAAAAAATATTATGTCCGGAATAATCCAGTTTTAAATACCTTGTCAACACGTCTATATTCTTTCACATTATCAACCGGATTGAACATATTTAATTCCAGTCGGTGAACAATATTCTCCTACAGCTATAACAGCCACCTAAGATTGTATCAGATTATCTCATGTCAGATTAATTAAAATGACTTCTGAAAATTACCAGTGAGAGTAATATATACCCTGATTAGTTACAATAGAGTAATTTTTTTTATGATGAACTTATTTAGCTTAGGAGCAAGCATTTGAAACCTAAACCTTGATACTATGAGTAAATAAATAATGGATTATTGATTTGATTAATCTTTTTAAACGAGAAGAAAGTGAATGAAATATACTGTAACTAAAAGGTGTTTCAATATGAGCGCAAGATTTGAATTGCGCGCCATTTTGGCTGTCATGATGCCACAAGATTATGACATGCCAGGTCAATAGGAGACAGATGGGAGTTAGTAAACATGGAGCATTACACGATAGAACAACGCCTCCTGATTGCTAAACATTATTATCAAAATGGTGAAAGTTTGATTGCCACGATTCGTAAAATGCATCCAATTTTCGGTCGAATTAATGTTCCTCATTCCAGAGACAACCACGAGACATTCAAGTACATATAAAAATATGTTCGGTTTTAGGTATAATTACAGACATACTTCCATGCTTGTTGTACATAAATGTTTCTCAATTAATCTATCTTTGTTGCAGTTTGGGAAGATTTTCGTAGATGCCGCTGGCAGCACAAGAAACGTCATCGTTGATGTTGGATCCGGTCGCCATATTGTTTGTTTTGATACTGATGTGGTGTGTGTCGGTTTTTTATTTTATATTGGATTACGAACTGTAAAATACTGTGACTTTTAAATACTATTTTATTTGAACATTTTATTAGTGTTAGTGTAGTATATAATTTTATTATAACCATACCACAAAAACATTGTCTTATTTGTGGATTCAATGTAGACCAGGTGGAAAAAATGCACTATTTTCCAGTCAATGACCAAAAGTAAGTTTATGTTTTGTGTTTTAAAGGTATTTAAATGAAATTGTTTCCTTTTTTGTTAGGTCCAAACTTTTGCCATACACCCAAGATTTCTGTTATAGTCACTGAATTTATCTTTGATAATGTGAACTTCTCATGGTATTCCTGTTCTGACCATTATGAAATTGTAACCAGGGAGATCGTGCAAGCTGTGTGGAAAATTGGGATTCTTTGGTGGTGTAAAAAGAAAAAACCAAGAAAACATCCAGAATCATAAGGATGCAAAAAAAATCTAAACATAAGCTGGCGACATTCCAGCATCGATAGTTGTTGATATGAGGTTTGTTCCAGCAGCAGTCAGAAACAGTTTGCAAACTATAAAATAAATAAATATGTTTTATTTTATTAGCTTCTTATGGTTTGATAACTTTAATGCTATTATTAATGTTTTTTATAATTTCAAGTATTGATGTTGCTTGAAACTGTAATATGTACATATGCGCCTACCTAATAAGTTTATATTTGCCCAATAATTATTAATTAGGTATATAATTTATGTACCTACGAACAAGTACTTCTTCGTTCTTGTGTAGGATATGTATATTTATTTGTAAAAACCTATCGGTGTTTATAATATGTTTTGTTAATGTAAACTTTACCTAAGCAGTTAAATATTATTACTATTATGTTTGTTAAAAATATTGTTAAGTTGCAGACCACATTGTATAAATAATGTGCAGCATTAATCGATGTTCATACATATATTTGGGATGTTGGGAGGCAAATGTACATTTTTTTTCCTTATTGGTAGGCTTATTTATATATTTTTTGTACTTGCCATATAGGTTTTGTATTACATAGGTATCTGTCCAAGAAAGTAATATAATCGTTGTAAAATGCTTAACTTTTTGTTTAGCCATTTATTTTTCTGTGGTTTAGATTATTTAAAATATCTTCATAATTATTGCATTCATTGTGGCTTGTTATTTTATTGATTTTCTATCAATAAACGATTTATTTTACCTGTTTTGTTTTATTTCTTCATTAAAATGTAATTGAAAATATAACAACGGCCAACAAAACGCATCGCGCGCTTTTTTAAATCACGGCTCATCATCGCGCACGCCATCTATTCTAATCTTCCCAAACAGTACAGCAGTGCAATATTCCGAATAGAAACAATACATGAATGTCTTGAATGTCTCATGGTTGTCTCTGATTGACGGTCTTGCACGAGTCTTTTCCTGGTCGTGTCATTTCTCGGTTTGATGACCACAATTGGCCGCCACGCTCTTGCGATTTAACACCTTTGGACTTTTGACTGTGGGGTTATCTGAAGTCACAGGTTTATGCCAACAAGCCCGCGACCATCGAAGCAATGAGAGCCGAAATTAGACGATATATCAACTTAATACCGCCATATGTATGCAACACCGTTATTCAAAATTTCGCCAACAGAGTACGCATGTGCCAGCAAAACCGTGGCGGCCATTTACCAGGTTTGTTGTTCCATACATAACTCCCAAATGTCTACATTATAACTCATAAATATTTCAATACTTTGCTACAGAAATTCATGTTTTATTGAACCTTGAAATATTGCGCTCTTATTGAAACACCCTTTATAAACAACGTGATTTCAAAAATCAGCTTTCCTTTTAGGAAAAAATTTCAGTTCCATTTATGTAGAATGATTATGATTTAAAGCATTGTTTCTGAGCAAATTCACGATGTACATAAAAGTCATAAAAGCAAAGTTAAACTATGATATAAATATAAACTATCAAGGAACGGTTTATGGCATACAATTTATCAATGTTAACACGTTTAGTATCGGATACTTTTAAACAACTCTCAATTTAATAATTCAAAGGAAGAATGCAATAAATCGTTTCTCTTAAAATTGATAGGTAGTTGTTCGCCAGTGTATTTATTCGTTACACCATGTTTAGGTGTAACGAATAAATACACTGGCAAACAAAAATATATATTTTTTATGAGCAGAAATAACATTATTAACACTGATGTAGTTTTCTGATTGAAAGTTTTAATCATCTCCAGATGATGCCAACTTGGTTGGCGACCCGCGAGTCGAGTGCAGTATATAGTGTTTTGGTGTTTCGTAGAAAACTTCGTCAGTGTTATCTTCCCATCAATGGTTCCAACCCACTCCAGGAATAACATTACTGTTAATTATACTAATCTATTTATTGCTATACAGGGTGGGGAAATAGTGCGTCCGATTTCGATATGTCGAGTTCTATGATAGCTTAAACTTGATTTAAAAACATAAGTAAACTAGACAAAAAAGTCTATAACCGGAAATTATTTGGAATATACAGAGTGAGCCAAGACGATTCTACAGGGTCAACTAACATTTTTTTTTAAATGGAATGCCATGTATATCAGAACATTTTTTGAAACCTCTTTGTGGCCTCTTTCCACTCTTGTATTATTATTGACTCTCTCCCAACCACTTGGATGTAATGATTTCTTTTTTTGTTTAAATTATGCCATTTACACATGTATATTAAAAAAATCACTACAGTCATAATTATCGATTTTAAGAAAAAGTATGTTAGTATCAGTTATGAGACATCTGTGTGATGACACTCAGCGATTTTCACTTCCTAAAAGTATACAGGGTGGCCAAAAATAAGTTTTAAATTTACAACTATTTGAACATTATTTTCACAATTGTTTCAAATGGAACACCCTGTATATTTTTGGACGATATGATGTAGAATTGAAAAACAAACATTTTTTGTACGTACATCCCTATGGCTATTTGTAACAATTTTCGATTTATTGAACCATAACTGCAAAATTCGGCAATAAAAATTAACAATAATTTTTGTAATTCAAGAGAAGATAAAAGTGCTCCACATGTTGCCCGTTTTGATTGACACACATGTCTATACGTTTTTGGAATTAGGTTTCTACTGTTTATAAAATTGCCGAGTGATACTTGTAAAAGCATTTATTATCTTTTCCTTCAAATTTTGGATTTTTGTTGGTGTGATATTTTTATGGGCATCATGTAACACACTTATTATAATACCTTCTCTTGATTTATATGAAAAAAAAAACCTTGCCGTTGCAGACTACCTTGAATACAGTGTAAAAAAAAGATCCATTAAGATGAGGACGATACGCTCGAAGTTGATAATATTAGCAGGCGCCAGATCCGATTCAATCGGCAAACAACGCCATCTGTAAATGTTATCATCATGCTGCACCTAACTGAGACAAGAATGCTCGATGAGAATACATACGGAATGCTGGAAAAATCATCTACAAATTACTGTCCTTTTAATGGTGTAAATGATGTAAATTTGTAAAACTTACAAATTTCCTTTTTGACCCTCAAACATGAAAATTTCTACCGCGACACAAAAATGTGTATGAAGGGTGCAAGTGGTAAACAATTTAAACAACGCCGAAAATACAATTATTCTTTCGTGAAAGAGCGGCGGTATCTCTGTGTTTTTTTGGTAGCAAAGATGGCTGTCTTATACCTATGTGCTGAACTACATCCAAATGGTACTTTTATTAGATAGGATGTCATTTCTATAGGTATTCTGAACAAAGTAGGGTATTCCAGAACAACAAAGAATAACATTAATATTTTTCAGTACGAATCAACTAATATCAAACTATATAAACTGGCAAACCAACTATTTCAACTATTCAAAATGAGAGAGAATATTTAAAATTTGTATTCAAAGGCATTGGCAGTGCTTCATCGGGAAATAATTACTACAAATTTTAGGACTAATACACATTTATATTGGACAAAAGAGACGATCGATTCAGACTAGGTTTAAAGAGCAAATGGTACATATCAAATATGGAACAGATAAACATATGTTTGAGAATAACTGCAGATATTAACAATAATTTGAAAGCTTGGAAGCCACAAAATATAAAACTAGTATGAACAATAACGAAGGACCTATCCCAAATAGTCATCTTTACCGGGTGGCGAGTTACGGTAACGTTTTGAGACATTCTGCCTTCTGTATGAAGCTGAAATATAGGTTGTTTCCAAGAATTATAACTTCCAATAGGTCAGCCTAATAATTATAATAACAGTCCTTAATAGAAAAAACATCCTGACCAGATGGAAAGCTCTGTTATGGGAATCAAACATCATGTCCGACCTACCATCCCCGTGCTGTATATTTAAAATGTGGACTAGGCGTAATGGGGGTCCACCTGTGATCACCGAGACTACCAGATCTTAAAGGTGTAAACTTTTTATAGGGAGCATCTTATTTTTTTTATTGGAGACTAAGAGTTACACTTAAAAATGGCATTTTTGTGTAATCGCCCTGTACATTTTTGAAAAATTAGTCCACAAGATACACAAAAAAAAATTGAAAAAAATACAAAGTTGTTTTCTTAAAATAACGTATACGGTATGTCCAAATTATCTCTACATGCACATCTTAGGTAACCAGAGAAATTGTTGAACTGAAACTGATATCTGATTGACTGACTCAATCGAATTAAAATATTCTAACATTATGAAAAGTAAAATTTCTTGTGTAATTATGCAAATAAGTTTCTAGTTGCTTTTCGCATATTTCAGATGTTTGAGTAAAATATTTATGTCCTTCATGTATATTAAAATTAGAAGTAAATTGTATAGTAATCGTAGGTTTTATGCATTTGTAATGAACCGGTGATACATGATGTCATATAGTTATGTGACAGTAAAGTCTGTTTTTGTGAAAACTTTTACAAGATGTCCTTCAATGTTGCACCTTTATTAAGCTAATAGGATTATAAATTTATTAAACCAGACAGAGGCGTATCAAAAAGCCATATGTTGAGACAGATAAATAGGGTACTCATCAATTAACATTTGCTATTTTAATCAGTATAGAATAAAATAAAAAAAATACATACTGGGGGGGCCATAGAGTTCGGATATCACCGAGCCTATTTCAAAAACAGGGTCAGCGCAAGGGAATATTTGTTATTAATTTATATATCAAGTAAAACTAAATACGTTTTAAACTGTTACTGCAAACTAGTATCTTTCAGTGGCTTACCTTGTAGTGTGGAGGTTCTAAGAATGATTAGTGGAGATAGTGAAACTATATTGGCAGTTTACACCAATAATTTCTCTTCACTACACTGCACACTTATTCACAGTTATTGCTGTGGTATTATTCCTTACAAGCGAATAAATTATTAAAAGTTGGCGCATATTTAAAATGGGGGAACATTCATAAAGACGCCATATTTTTTTGAGACCCTAAACAATCCACTTCTTTGCCCTGTAGTAAGTCTATTATTCGATGAACTGCGACAAAACCAGGATTGCTGTGTAAAACGCTTTCTAGGTTTTTCTTTTGCGATGTCTCCAGGTAATTGATACATACTGGGTGTAACGGAATCATTAAACACGCCATAGTTTCCAGATTTTTCAAGGTGTAAGTTTTAAAACTGGCAGGGGTAATACATACCAAAAACGGCAAATTTTTCATTATTTGACACCTTTCTCACTTCCGGTTTCCCCGGAAATGACTCCATCTTTGACATTTTAAGTGGAACACCCTGTATATTTTTACTTTTTTTTTTTTATTTCGGAGACGATTTTAAGTACGATTGCAATGTTTTAAAAAAATTTTGAGACTACTTGATTTTTTAGGACTATTTTTATTTTTGTATCTAGAGTGCACTCAAATCAATCAAAACGATAAGAGAAAAACGTGAGATTTTTCGAATTGGTTTAGTCGCTACGACCAACCAAAATTTCCGAAATCACTAATTTGTAATTATGTCAACTTTTCAAATGGCAACATCTTTTAGAAACTACTAATTTTCACGACAGATCCATTGACGTTTACTTTTTTTCTCTCGTTTTTGTCCATATGATTAATTTGAGTGCATTCACTGTACCCTAGATGCAAAAATAAAAATAGCTCGAAAAATCAAGTAATTTCAAATTTTCGGGATCCGGAATCCAAAAATATAAGAATATAAACTTAAAATTTCAAAATTGAGGTCATTTCTGGTGAAACCGGAAGTGTTGGAAAAGTGTCAAATAATGAAAAATTGGCGGTTTTTGGTATATATTAGCCCTGCAAGTTTAAGACTTACATTTTGAAAACTCTGGAAACTATGGCTTGTCTAATTATTCCGTTGACACTCGGTATATTGTCAAAAATCAAACACTACTTTCTTCGCAACGATTATGGTAAATACTCCTGTTTTTGGTCACCGTCGACGAGAAGTTCGTGGAAAACTTGAGTATATAAATTCTAAATGTTTTTGGGCACTGGGATCAACAATAGCTTCTTGAGCATCTGCAATGGCAACTATAATCGAAGTTTAGATAGATAGAGTTACATGATTACATGATTAATGAAAATGCATAAAATAGTTTTTATATGGTTGTATAAAATGTATACAATATAAACAAATTCGCATACATATACTTGCATTTCTTATCAAGGTTCCTGCAGACGGCAGTGGAATGACTCTCTGATATCCGGACTCTAGCCATAAAAATCAGAATTCTTAAACTGTTTGTAACATACCTATCTTTTAATCAATTTGAATGATTCAGGAGAAAACTATAAGCTATTTAGTTATGATGTCAAATTAAATTTTCTATCTCACATACAAGATAGCAGCCGATGCTGAATTATACATATGTATTTATTTTTATTATGTCCATTTTTGTAATAATAAAATTTGTGGACTAACAATAAAAGTTTTACAAATTTTAACAATTGTTTGACAAAATTAATTACATTTTTCAATATTTTTTTTATCTTTACACAGATTTTAAAGATTTTGGGCAAAATTCTCAGACATATTATCGAACTTTAAAATTAACCGCCTAATAGCCATGATTTAAATCCGTGTGATTTCGTATAGAAAAATTTTCGAAAATGAAATAACAACTTATAGCCATAGCGAATAATTAAAAAATTGCATACGTAATTGTTGGCAGCAAAAAATATCGCAAGAATCATTTAAAATAAAATCAATTTATACATTGGGACAGGAGGGTCGGTCGTTTCAGCAGTAGAAGCGCAGGGGGCTCACATTCAAGAGTATGCTAAATTTAAAATAAACCGAAAATTGTCGAGAAAAAAAATACTTAATATTATAATTTTCATTTATTGTTACGTTTGTGAAAGCAAATAGATCACTTTTTGAAAAGACATACCACAAAATATGACACAAGGAACCTATTTGTAAATACTATAAGCAAATTATCATATGTATAAACAAATACCATATATTCTCTTTTTGTTGTTTTTGTATCATTCTCGTCTTCGTGTTTTTTTGTATTGTATTTTTTTAACCAGGTACTTTATGTAGACGTTATAATCAACACCCTCTGGATATTAGGAGTATCGTAAATATTTTTATATTTACTTAAACTATCAAAGTAAAATATCTAATTTATAAAGTATGCACTCTTTATAGGAGTTGGTACTCTTTTGAAATAAGTTGAGGAATTCATTAAGAATACTGTCTTATAATATTAATAATAATAATGATATTTATTTTGACATTTAGGTGAATATATGAATATATTAAATATACACAATAAATTTATATCACCAAAATATATTTTTATAATGCTTTTATATTACATAATGACTGGTACACAATAAATTAAAATTTTCTTGCAACACCAATACCAGATCAAGAAATAATTAAGCACTGAAGTATGTTGGACAAACGAGGCAATCAATTCAAACTAGATTTAAGGAACACTTATACATCACTAAAGCATAATAGAGACGGTGTATATGTCCACTCTTGAAAAAAATCCTAAGATAGATATGCGGTAACATAAAATAAAATGCACAGTATGGTTATGAGCAAAAAATTAATAGTTTATATCTCAGCTGCTTATCATGGTAATATTTATGAATATTTTTTGCAATATTCGTAATAACAATATGTCTGTAAACCGAATTTAAATACATACGATAATCTAACTTAATCCATACTAGGTGTATATTACTAATATATGTTAATGATAAACAATTTAATATCCCGGATGGTTTCCTTCTGATTTACGATTGTTGAAAAACAGTAAAGTATCTGTATCACTTGATCAAACAAACAATCATTGTTCCAATATAAAAAACTAAACGCTAATTCAATTCAATGACAGATCCTCGTCATGCATCCTCTTATGTATATATGGCAAGAACATTATTAAAATATCCAAATGAAACTATATCTAGCGGTTTCATTATAATTGATTTAAATTTACAACTTAATTTTAGAACCGATAACGGTAAATAAATTTATCTTTATTCAAAGTCCCTCGTGATTATTGTATAATGAATGATGCCTAGCTATGCCTAAGCGTGGACCGATGTAGTAAATTCTGCTATATTTGGATATATAACTATAGCCTGTACCCAAATCGGGTATACATTAGAATATATGTAGAATGGCGAACCATATAGCTTGGATTTTACAAGGTGGGTATATTGTGAGTTTTCAGGTAGGTAGAGGATTTGATGCACAATGTAGCACTGAAGAAAACATTCAGTTTCTCGTAATTGGTTTTTAATCGATGAAGCGTGGAATTGACAATGCGCAAATCAGTTGACCATTACTAACTTTTTTTAAAATATCCCCTCTACAAACAGTAGGCAAGGAATAAAACTTCAGTTTGATCTCCAGTTATAAGAAGTTGAAATCTGCTTTTGTAGCCAATATGTACTATATAATAATTTACCTGAATACGGTGCCCTTGTGGATTAAAATGTGGTTAGGATATGTTTAAGGAATTTTTTTTAGAAATCGTTCAGAGGGAAAATTTTAAAAATTAACAAAAGTATTGTGACGAGTCCAAGTATTAGTAGGAAAACACAAGTGGAACGCCGAACATTATTTTGGTTGCTTTTCAATCGTTAGTGCTTGGCAAGTAGTGTGGTCGCACCTTTAAATATAGTTCATATACGAAAATCAACGCAATATCAATATTATTAATTATAATTAAAGGAAAACACGAATTGTTTTCTCAAGTTAAACATATTCGACACATCATTCATTCTTTTGCCACAAATAATAATAAAAAGAATCTAATCTGGATTAAATCTTAATATTTCCATCATATTCTACTATATTCTATATGGGCAAAATGTTCTAGCATTAATTTTAATAGCTTTCACTTTTTTTAAGTACAGTACATTTGTAAGGACTAGACTCCCACAAGTTAAGGGACTCTAGTAAGTACTATATCCGGAAATCAATCGAATTAATGTTTGGTGATCGTGCAGGCCAGAAAATCGCTGATTATCATGTGTTTGTATTCACAATTGTCTTTACGAGTAGTATCACAGGTAAAAATAAGATTATTTATAATATCCAATGGGTTAAGTACCCAATTACAGGATAAGTCTGCGCAAAATATAGTAAAAACAAAGGAAACTGTAACAATAAGAGACAAAAAATAATTACTTTCAGAAAATCACATAAAAATGGTGTACATAATCAGAGAACTACAGAATGAAAGAAAAGGAACAAAACCGACAGATAAAAATATTGTTGATATCAGTTATATTGTAACCAATATATCAAGCTGTGATCAATACCAGTGTAGTTAGTAACCATTTGACAGCTAGGGGAACATTTGTATATGCTATTAGATTCGATACCATGTAAAACCGGAGTTTAATACGTTAAAATGTAAGAGAATTAGAGTTTAAATATGCGGGAGAGAGTTGCCTGTATACTGCTTCGTTACCACTAAGGGCGCCCGGCGCAATGCAATACGCAAGCGAATGTCAAATATTGCCAGGGACCGCAGACGCCGCAATAAATAACATTCATTCTTCTCACTCACCAATGTGACAGAATACCGGACTTCTGTGCCGATGTGGCAATAACACCGAGCAACTATCTTTGTCTCCTACTAGTTTTACATTATTCCATCACTGTCTGCTACATTGAACGCAGGTTTTGCATGAAATCGAATCCAATAATGTATGTTTGTCCTATGAATTTTCATGCATAGCAAATTGTTTCTAGCACTCAACCTGGGTGTCATACTATCTAAGGCAAAGGTAGCTGATTTAAAAATGCTCTTTGGATTTTCTCAGTAGCAGAAATGTGTATGGAACAGATAGAACTCCAGACGACAGATGCAAATTTCAATTTAAACCTAACAAACGTTTCGAACAGTAATCGCATTGTCTCAAGAGATTAAAAATCTATCATAGAATTAGGAGACAATGCTCTTGTAAGCAGATGCTGCATTATTATGGATATGATCCGTAAAAGAGAGTTTGGAATCAAAAGTAACACCAAAGATGGTCGATTTAAGATGAACCCACCAAGAGTGTAATCAAATATTATCAAATCTTTTCTACGGCTATACGACATTACGTTACAATTATTGACACTAAGAAGTAGATGATTGTCAAGGCATCATAATCAGATCTAGATTTTCTTGCAATTTGACACAACCAAGAGAAGAATCCACCTCACAAAATATCTTTAATTCGTCCTCGTAGAAGGAAAAATGTTCATCCAAATTAGTGGTGATATCATTAATAAAAATACTAAACACGAAAGGACTAAGAATCGAACCTTGTGGGATATTGGAAATTTGGAAAAATTCATGAATTATTGTATGACTCTTGAGTACTTTTAATTTATATAAAAAGTGTAAATGAGACCGTAAAATGTTATTCTTGAAATGAAGTAAAACCATACAAGGAATTTCCATCATTTGCTGGAAATATGGACAATTTTAGCACTAATAATAATAATAATAATAATTTATTCATCGAACAGACCAATTACATATGGTATAGGACAAGTCAACAAGAAAAGAAGAAGAACAATTTATAAAAAAACACAATAAATAAAATAATCATTAACAAAAATTGACACAACTTAAATTACACACATAAACAATATATAATACATCACTTCATAAACTCTTCTACGTTGTAACAACATTTATCTATTAAATAATTTTTCAATGTTACTTTGAACTCAGTTATACTATCTATAAATTTAATACAAGTGGCAATCTATTAAAAAATAGCATACCCATGTAAGCAAGATTTTTTTCATAAATAGCCAACGTATGTAATGGTAATCACAATTCGTTGCCTTTCCTGATATTATAATTACGATAGCAATTATATTTAGTAAATTTATCTAAATTCTGTTTAACAAATAATAGTGCCAAATATATAAATTGATGGTAACGTTAACAGTCTGTCTTTTTTGAAAACTTATCTACATGACATAATTCTGGAAACACAATAATTCGAACTGATTTTTTTTGCAAACGAAAATCTCTTATATCGTGGTGGGAACATCCCCAAAATAAAATGTCACACCTTATCCTGGAATAAATTAGTGCATAATAGTGTGATAACATAATTTTTTCTGAAGTGATTTGACGTAATTTGTACAAGGCAAAGCAAGCCGTTGAAATTTTTTTGCAAATAACATCTATGTGTTTCCCAACTTAAGCTATTATCTATGTATAAACCTAAAGAACTTGTATCTGTAACCTGTTTTATGGTTTTGCCATTATTTTTTATAAGGTGGCTTTCAGATATGGTTTTTAACCTAGGTGTAAAATTCATAAATACTGTTTTGCTTGTATTTAGGAAAAGTTTGTTTTGATTAAACCACCTTATAAATTTGTCCAAAATAAATTGTGAATCTGATATTGTATCCAAAATTGAATTTTTAGCAGAAAGGTAACCACTATCATCAGCGAACATAACTATTTGGCCACTACTGTCAATATTTGGGA
Organism: Rhamnusium bicolor; assembly: GCA_029963845.1. Classification (NCBI taxonomy): domain Eukaryota; kingdom Metazoa; phylum Arthropoda; class Insecta; order Coleoptera; family Cerambycidae; genus Rhamnusium; species Rhamnusium bicolor. The sequence continues at coordinate 1,562,696 of JANEYF010003814.1, read as the reverse complement.
AATCATTAACGAACAAAAGAAAAAGTAATGGGCCCAAAACAGATCCTTGTGGAACACCGTAATTAATTTTCATTTCTTCTGATCTAACTCCATCGATTTCTACTAATTGTGTTCTATCCGAAAGATAAGTACTTATTAGGCTGTTTACTAATCCCCTTAAACCATAAGCGTCTAACTTAATTAAGTAAGGCATGATCAACCAGATCAAAAGCCTTGTTCAAATCCAAGAATCAATCTACACGTTTTTTATTACTATCCATACTCTCATATAACGTATTTAGAAGATTATAAATTCCTGAAGTAGATATTCCTTTCCTAATCGTATCGTCTTCTCATAATGTTCGTCTAGAAAACATATGTATTGCCAATGACCATTGAAAATATAAAACCGCGTCTGTATTGACATATACAGCCATTGTGTCTTAGCTAACTCATCCTGTATGCAACTTGTATAATAGCAAACCACGTAAGTACCTTCACTAAACATAAAATTCCGTTTAAACTTATTACTTTCTAACGCATCGTTTTGGTTTGAAATAAAACGGTACCGTGGGAAAATCAAAGAGAGTGCAATTGAGTCTGTTTCGTATCAATTTAGTAAGTACCACTCGCACTTTTTCAAAACGGCCTCCGGCTGTTTTGCAATTCGCTCAGTCAACAAATCCAGCTTGTTACTTAATTCCACTCAAATACTGGTAAAAATATAAATCTTATTTTTGTAATTAATCGAACGTAATTTATATAACTTGAACTTATTACTTATTATTGCGGCCTTGACAGCCTAGTGAAAGAAGTATACGTAGCCTATGGTACGTTTATTTATTTATTTATTTTTTTAATACTGGATATTACTACAAAAAAAGGCAAACCGAATGGGAACCAATAACCCAGATTGACTTATTAATTGATTAAAAATGTTGTTATACCTTAAAAAATTAAATGTTCCTATAATTTTCTAGGAAATATACAGTGTCCAGTTAGTATTTCCTCGGAAGATTGTGCAAAATCGGCTAACTTTATAAAAAAAACTTTCTTAACAAAACTTTCAATGCTTCATCTTTATTGCAACGAAAAATTATTTTTAATTATACAAGATGTCACAAAAATGAGTTACATAAGAAAGTATAATTTTTTTAAATGGAACATCCTGTATTTTTTTGGCACTAGTTAAACCTCTAAGGGTCGTGTATTACTCCCTAAAATATTTTGCCAATCGGATGCAGCGTTGCCAAGTTATGATTTATTCTTGTTCTTTTTTTAGTAATTTACAAACATTTTTTGACTGCCATATCTCCGTGATTTATTAATTGTTTTTTTCTAAAAATGTAAGACGTTATTTGATGATGTATTTACTGAAAAATTTACTGAATTTTTGAAATAAATTATTATTATACCGGGAGTCCAAAATATTTGTTTACATTCTAGATATTTAATTATCATTTTTCTCAATTTTATTAAATGGAATGCCTAATATTTTTTTACATGGATGAATAACGCACACAATTCACCACATTTTAATATCATACACTTTATTCTTATTTCAAACGGTTTTTGAGATATGATTATTTCAAATAATTTTTGCGTAAATGAAGGTGCTCTTTATTTTAGCATTAAAATCTAGTATGGCTTCGGTCTTTTGTTTTGCGTTTGTTTTTCACTTTATGACATTTCTGTCAGGCGTTTAAGATTATCGTGATGAAGTTGAATTAATATTTTTAAGAAAAATAATATGAATTATAATTATTAGCAACAACATTTGATATCCATGATGTGATATTGGTGAATGTTATGGAAATTGTTTATTGGCATGAAGAGTGTAACGTCTCTAGAAAATTTGAAAGAACGTTTTGACCATACTGGAAGTGTTGCATTTGAAAAGAAGGCGAGACGACGAAATGTATTAAGTGAAGAAAATGAGCTGGCTATAACTTTATCGTTAATTGAAAGTCTTACGGCAAGTGTTCAGGAGTTAAGTAGAGATTTAGAGGTCAATAAATCCAGTGTTTCCATATGCCTTCGTAAAAATAAGTTTCACCCCTATAGAGTACAGCTGCATCAAGAGCTTTTGGATGTGGATTTAAATCGTAGATTAAATTTTTGCCAGTGGGCTCAAAACCAAATTGGCGAAAATGAAGAATTTTTCAAATTTGTGTTGTTCACGGATGAATCAACGTTTCATCGCAATGGATTTGTGAATAGACACAATTTCCATTATTATGGCACAGAAAACCCTCATGTTGTACAAACAAATCATTACCAGTACAACTGGAGTTTAAATGTTTGGGGAGGAATTGTACATGATTATGTTATTGGTCCTCACTGTTTTGAGGAAAATGTGAATGGAGCAGTCTTCTTGTATTTAATGCAAAATACGTTTACACAATTGATCGAGAATATTCCTGATTATATTATAAATAATATGTGGTTACAACTTGATGGTGCACCACCACATTTTAGTATAAATGTTCGTCAGACCATTAGTAACCAGTTTCCTGAAAGGTGGATAAGAAGAGGAGGTCTGATATTTTAATAAGCTGCTAAATTATATCTAATTTATTTTTTATTAAATTAGGTTAGGGACCACTGTGTGGCCGCCTAGATCACCCGACCTGACTCAAATGGATTTTTTCCTTTGGGAAGTTGTGAAGTCAGACGTTTATAAAGTAGAAGCAACAACTCGAGAAGATATGATGGAAAGGATTCGTCAGGGTTTCAATTATATAATGTTGATATGTTATACAACGTAAGACGTTCATTTATTAAGAGACTTCAGTGTTGCGTGAATCAAAATGGTGGATATTTTGAGCAATTGTTAGGCTAGTTTCAATATCAATATCAATATGTATCAATATGTAGTTTCAATATCAATTTCAAGAATGTAAACAAATATTTTGGACTCCCGGTATAATAATAATTTATTTCAAAAATGTTTTTCAGTAAATATGTCATTATTAAATAACGTCTTACATTTTTAGAAAAAACAATTAATAAATCGCGGAGATATGGCAGTCAAAAAAAATGTTTGTAAATTATCAAAAAAAAAAAAACAGGAAAAAATCATAACTTGGCAACGCTGCATCCGATTGACAAAATATTTTAGGGTAGAACTGAAAATAATTTTACGTTGTAGTAAAGATGAAACACTGAAAGTTTTGTTAAGAAAGTTTTTTTTATAAAGTTAGCCGTATTTGCACAATCTTCCGAGAGAAAACTAACTGGACACCCTGTATAGTATACAACGTCCTTTCTTTTTGTTTCTTACACACATTTTTCGAAAAATCCAGCTGTCTAGTATTTGTTACATTCCTCATTAATCTTAAATAGGCTCCATGCAAAAAATATAATTTTGGCATTTTTGGAATCTCTACTTAATACAGAAAACAGTGTGTAAAGGATTTTTTATTTTGTCATTTACAAAAGTTATTCAACATTAATTTTTGAATTAATCCATTACGCGTCAAACATCCCTTGCCGGGCAGCTTATTTGTAAAATATACCTTTTCACAGTGTAGACCACGCCCATGGCTGGCCCTAATTGGTTAATTGAAAGTATACCCGCACACAGAGACGTCCGGAGAGTTTTCAATAAAAGGTACCCGAGTCTAGTGCCTACGTGTATCCCGGATCAAGGGGATGAAGGCAGTTTAAGTTCAGAGTCTTGAAATCAGTTGCATCTTGCTTTGTTTGTTTTTGTACCTAATATTTCATTTGTGTAGATGCGTAAAAAATTTACATTTGCTTAAGATTTACATACCGCTATCATTATTGAATGTCCTTTCTTTAGCAAAAGGTTATTCTTAATTATTGTTCCTCTATTTATTTTTTTAAACTTAAAATCAATTTCAGCAGAGCACATTCTCCCCTTGATTCTCATAGTTTCCTTTTTCTTTTACATTCATTCACTTTATTGAAACTGTTATGATGGCAGACATATTTTTTGCGGTATTGCATTTTCGTGAGATTAGGCCAAGTTTTTCTAACTATCCACTGTGTTATTGTGAGGTTAGAAAAGTCGGTAATCCAGTGAACACAAAATGCACTATAGTCACTCTTAAATCTTTCAAGATTATATTTCCTTCGTATTAGCACCTTAAAATCTCTGTCATTAACGAAGATATCATCAGAAAAGTCGCATTGATTGTCACAAATTGTTAATAATTTCTTTTTGATATCGTCCATTTTTGCGAATTTATTAACACTCACGTACTGATAGAAGAAATTGTAGTTAAAGATGATTAGACGGAATCCAAAGAAGTTTTCGAAAAAAAGTTGCGTTTTTGTATGCGAGGATCATTTTGATACAATTAGTAATTAAAAAAATAAATATGCAAAGGCGATAAAAAATAATATATTATGTAAAAGGCATAGCAGGGTAACAAGAGGTATTCTGGGTTTCGAACAATTTTTCAAATTATTTTATATGCTATTTTGGGACCCTAATTTTGTGTGAACCTACTATGTGTTACTGAAAATCATCGGACACAAAGTTGTCAATTATCCCTTTTGGGTGAGACTCATTTTTAACTACTATTAATTTTTAAATAGATTTCAATCGCAAATTCAAAGAGTTTTAAATTAAAAACGTTAAAAGGACATCCAAAATTACTTTTTCTACAAGTAAGAGTTAACCATTGCTGTTTCTTCATGTTGTTCGAAACAATTATCATTGATCGAAAGCAATTTTGTATCATGCAAAGTTTAGTGAGTGGCTTTTACTACATCTTGACTGATATTGTTTGATTTGAGTAAATCCTCAAGCTAGTCTCTGTGATATCGAAACACTTGGAAACAATGAACAAACGTCAAAGGAGGTAAAAATTTCACCTTATTGTAACTGGATATATTACACCTTTTTAATGAAATCATTGGAATTAATCACAGGAAAACTAGAAAGTGCAATGGTAAACTTTCTTGGTTTTTGTATCATAGGCAAGCAGTACGTTCTAGATACATTTAGATTAGATACATGTGTGTAACCCCCTATATCCCTGGTGTAATAAGGTTGTTACAGGATTTAAGTATATTTATTACTACAGTAATCATTTTTAATAATGTATTTCTAGAATGATTTTTATAAGAACTATTCAGGTTTTTATAAGAACTATTCAGGTTTATCTAAAATAACAACCTTATTACCTTATTATCGTTTTAGCTTTAGTTTTTAAGTAAAAACAATATTTTTCACCGTTTGATATTTTTTCTATCTTTTGTGGATTCTGACTTCCTATTTACTTTACTGATAATCCGTGTGGAGATTTGATTCCTGCAGACTCCCCTGACAGATCCTTTAGAAGAATCAGGAAGGTATTGAATAGAACTTTCAACACGTGCAAAAATCTTATCTAGAATACCTTCAAGAAAATAAAATATGTCAAACAAACAAGGTGAACAAATTACATTTGATTGAAGAAACATATAACCCATATAGAACTTATAAATCTAGTATTGTTTGAGTTTGAAAACAACCACGCCATATGATATTATGTTACCAACTTAATAATATTAGAAACCTAACAAACAAGGGACAACTACTATAATGGAAATTACAGAATGTAACGATTTTATCGAATTTATGTATTCCTTTACTGTATAACATCGTATAAGTTATAATTTATAGTTTTTAAAAACTTGTTTTAAATAATTCACAGATGAAAATTGAATACTTCAAAACAGCATCGTTGAAATACATTTTTATATAATGACTTGTTAATATTCATTTAATTATAAATGCTATTATGTTCCTGTTAACATCAGGTGTTAACTAAATCCACAGCGAATCCTCATCAAACGCACCACACACAGTTAAACTTCCTTCAACAAGAAACAAATAAACGCTGAACTTATTCAAAATACCTGCCTCAGCATCGAGCTTTGGAATTAATGAGCATTCTTAGGATTGTCTTGTCTAACAATAGAGAAAATTACGGGGCGCTATGTCTCTATGAGTCAGCTATAAACATCCGCGTGTGGTTCACATTTTTTTTATCTGATACAACCTCCAACAGCTCGCGAGACATTATCGAGATCATCATCACGTGATGGATTATTCGGAAAATGTCAAACGTGTTATAGCAATAAACCATCATCCGGTTTGTAATGACATGTACAGGGTGGCCCATTTTCGAGCCTCATCATTGGGATCTTGGAAACCGCAAGAGATACAGGATCGGTTAAATTATGGCAAAGTTCATTTTTTTCTGACGTTATTTGAAAACAAATTTTAAAACGAATAACACTTCCCCATTGCCACTTTTTATTCTCTACAAGATGGCGCTATCAAATTTGCAATCAGACGTTTCGTCTTCCAGAAACCATTATTAACTTATTTTTCTTAAATACGAACCTGGATTTTTCTTTTTTTTTTTTGTTACCTTTGGACGACCTAAATGCTATGAACCATCACAAATTTTGATTTTCAAACGTTTCGATGACAAAAACTGACATTTTCCGTATTTAAAAAAAATAATTAATACGGCACTGTTTTTAAAACAAATTATTCTTTCAAAATTCTAAATTTGTTAGCTAGGTAAAAAATAAATATCTAAATTTATGATACTGATGAAGACCTATATTAAAAGCGGATAAAAAGTCATTATAATTATAACTAAAGCACTTATTGGTAAGGTAACTAATTTAGATTACAATAGTAAATACCAATGTAATAATTCTTATTTATTTCCAAATCCTAAATGCGTAAATATGATTTTAAAAAATAGGATAAGTCAAATACTTTTATTTCAATCTAATGTGTCCGTCCACCTCGTTTATATTGAGCTTATTTCTGTAATATTAACGAAAAATTAAAAAGGCGGCCTTGATATTAAAACTAGAACTCGCCCTAACTCCTTAAAATATGACAGTTTAATTTTTTAAATAATTTAAGACAGTAAAAATGGTGTTTTCCAATTCAGAAAACGTGATATGGTTTGGATTTATTACGGTGTCAATAGAAATTCGCAAATTTCATGTGAACGATATTTAGAAAGATACCCCGAGCGTCACAATACTTTGGACAGAAATTTGGGACTCTTTGGTAGTTTTGGTAAACCCCGAAATGCTTATGGCGGACGAATAGCAGCTGAAGATGAAGAAGCTGTTATAAATGCTGTAAGTTTTGTTATAAAATGATAATATGCGTTTTATTACATATAATATTTTGTGGTAAAATTTCACCGAAACGTTTTATTAAAGGTTACTGAAAGTCCTATGGGTTCCTCTCGGCAATTTGCCGTAGAACTAAATATGCCTAGAATTCGAATTCAGAGAATTCTCAAAAAACATAGGTATCATCCCTATAAACTACATGTCAGTCAAGAATTAAAGCCAGGAGACAGTGAAGGAAGGATTGAATTTTGCAATTGGCTTGATGGAAAATTGCAACAAGATGGCAATTTTTGAAATAAAATTATCTGGACTGATGAGTGTAATTTTTCCACATGCGGTCTTTTTAACAAGAACAATGAGCATTATTATGCAGTGGAAAATCCGCACCAAATTCAACAAGCGCGAAGGCAGGGACGGGCATCATTTAATGTTTGGGTTGAGCTGTATCGAAATATAATCTTGGGGCCAATTAATTACGATGGAAACTTAAATGCTGAACGCTATCTTAATTTCATCCGAAATTATATATTAGATGCGCTTGACGACGAGCCTTTAAATATGCCTCGGCAATTGTGGTGGCAACAGGATGGCGCACCAGCCCATAATGCAAGGGCCGTCACACGGTTTCTTAATGAAACAATTCCTAATCAGTGGATTGGAAACCAAGGCGTAGTGCGCTGGCCTGCTAGAAGCCCGGATTTGTCCCCGCTAGATTATTTTTTATGGGGATTTTTAAAAAACTGTTTGTATCAAGATACTCCACGTGACATAAACATTTTACGCCAAAATTTAATGTTAGAGATAACGGATTTAAGAGCAAGAATAACAGTAATACAGCGGGCGGTTACGGGCAATCTACGAAGACGCATGCAAAAATGCATAGAGGTGCAAGGGGGATATTTGAGCATTTACTTTAGGTTTTAATTTTCCTTTTAAAGTTTAGGTATACAGTTATTTATTAATTAATTAATTAATTATTATTAACATTATTTAGCCAGAAGTAATAATTTGTTTTATAAACAGTGTCGTATTAAATATTTTTAAAAAATACAGAAAATGTCAGTTTTTGTCATCGAAACGTTTGAAAATCAAAATTTGTGATGGGTCATAGCATTTAGGGAGTCCAGAGGTAACAAAAAATAAAATAAAAAATCCATGTCCGTATTTAAAAAAAATTAGTTGATGATGGTTTCTGGAAGACGAAACGTCGGATTTAAAATTTGACAGCGCCACCTTATAGCAGGATAAAGAGTGGCAATGACGAAGTTTTATTAGTTTTAAAATTTGTTTTCAAATAACGTCAGAAAAAAATAAAAAAAGATTTTATGAAATTTCGTTTTTTTCCGGATATTTCAGAAAGTATTCGGAATTTTCCAAAATCCAACACAGCATTTTGGTAAGCGTCAAATTGCGCAACTTTGCCATAATTTAACCGACCCTGTATCTCTTGCTGTTTCCAAGATCCCAATGATGAGGCTCGAAAATGGGCCACCCTGTTCAGTTGGAAACGTAAATATAGTCCAATATAGTAGTGGATTTCATTATTGGAATTTGAATAATTCATAGTTTTTTTTTTATAAAAATAAAAATGTGTACATATGGGGTGTTTAAAAAACATGCGCCAAACTACTAGCGGAAATTCATCATCAAACAATGATATGAAAAGTTCTTATGAATATGGATCTGACGCCGCGCATCGTTGCTGAGATACAGGGTGTCAATTTTTTTTTTCAGATTTTTCGAAATAATTCAGGAACGGTTTGAACTAATTATTTGAAATTTCCTAAGGACCTACCAGTAATGTATACTTTAAAGGTTGTTATCAGTTCTACCACGAGCGTGGGTGGGGACCGAGCGTTTTTTGAAAAAAAAAATGTATACCACTGACTTTTTAACTTATTTATATCGCAATTGTGAGGCGAATTAAAAGCTATCTAAAATTTGCATCTTGACATTTTTCCAGTTAGGGCTCCAAGTAGGAGATATGTGTAATTTTTTAATGTATACGAATTAAAATATCCAAACCAAAAACGAACGAACAAAATATAACAAGGATCCAGTGTCACTATTAATAACGCATATGAGTTTGCAACAGATATTTTAGTATCATCTTCTTTTTTAAATTTGATCATAGATTTAATTTGTTGTTTTTCTTTTTTTTTGAGTTTAAAATGACTTTTCGGTGAACGCATCGGCAGAAATTGTTCACAATTTCCTCACTGAACCCTACTTTTTAACTGTACGACTGACCGGCCAATCTTTTCTGGAAAAGGAACTGCCTGGCATGTTGAAAAATGGTGTCCCAGCACGCTTTAGCGCATCAATTTCTGGACATGGCATATACTGGTCGCTGAATTTATCGAGGAATACAGTTGTAGTCTTCTTGATCACCAGATCTTAATCCCAGTTTTTCTTTGGAGATATTTATCATTCGTCTGTATTACTACAATGGAAAATGAAGATCTACGTTAACAGATTATTGTGTGCACAATTTAATTACCAAAAACTAGAATCAGCACACCCCAATCACTTAATTGATGATAACATGATTTTTCTATCGATACTTTTGAAATTTTGTCAAAATAATTGTAGTTTGAGGCTTGACATTTGATTAATATTGTGGATATTTATATTGAATACGAAATTTTAAATTGTCTGTCTTACTTTTTTGTTTTTATTTATTACATGACTTCCCAACCATATTAAAAAAAAATGTATAACCGGAAAAACTTTAACAAAATTTGATTATTACGTAAAGCAAACAACTTTTCGTGTACCTGTTTTCTATAAGACTACACCGTCTGCAGCGCTTTTTGACCGACATAACGAAATTACTTCTAGAAAACTAATAAACAAGTTTTACGAGGCACTAAAATTATTTAGTTTGCCAACCAACGGCGATAAACATAAATTACTTGGGTTTTTGGCACGCCACTGCATTGCTCATTGTAGAAAAGATGCACAGCCTGGTAATCTTATTTACATAAGACCATGCCCCACTTAAAATATCTATTTCAGCTATCTCGGTTGGGCCTTCAATGTTGCAACTTTACATGGTTTTTATACCATATAGATCATCTTCAACGTTATGGTAATAAAACAACGTAAAAGGTCGTAACTTAAGTGAAGAGCGTTTATATCAGTTTTTATGTATTTTTGTTGCGGTTTGTTTTCTATAGTACTTAAGATATTAATCTGAAGGGTTATATTATGCAAAAACCTCATTTTAATAAAATTTTAACACACCACATAATGAAAGTTAATATTATATATGTATTATACCGGGTGACAAGAAAATCATGTCTCATCCCGCCATTTTTTTTTAAATTGGAATAAAATTTTCAAATTTAAAACTCACGTATCATAAGTAAATGGGCTTATTTTGACGAACATATATTATCAATACCACTTCCGGTTTCACTGAAAGTATCATCAATTTTGATTTTTTAAATAGAACACCCTGTATATTTTAACATAGTCTGATTATGCATGAAATTTTCTATATAATAAAACAAAATTTTTGACATTATCCTCAAATATGACGGACTTATTTAATTTTTTTTATGAAATTCAAAACTAATAATTGAAACGCTTCGTATAATGAAAAAATTTCAAGTAGGCATTGGATATCATAATATAGTTCATTTTTAACACGTTTTTATTAGCTTCACTTGTATGTTTGTTTGTTTGTTTGTTTGTAACCGACTCTTTGGACTCGATTTTGACCCACTTTAAACGGACAGATTTAATTGAAACTTTGTACACTTACGAAGAACCGGTAACAATACAATAATTTGATAAGTTTATATCATTATCCTGATCAGGATCGCCAGTCCTTTCCTCACGTATCCTCTGCGTGAGAGCAAGAGGCTTAATATTGTAAGTATATTCCGTGATTCTCAGTTCGGTCGTTGGCCGAGCGGGCAAGTCTTAGTCGACGCGAAACGACGGACTCCTCGGGCGTGAGTTCAAATCCCATGGCTGAAATAAAAAAAATATTTTTTTTTTTCAGAAATATCTGTTGGATCGTAATATGTTATAATATCAGCATCAATAAGCAATATAAATATAGTTTAAAAAAAACTAAAAAACACGCTTTTAAAGCACATCAAACTAAAAAGTGAAAAATAATTATTAATATAAACTGAAAACAATAATGAACGAAAAATACTAGTATTATTGTGAAAAAAGCGTGGGGCGCTTTGTGCCATATTTTTCGTATATCGAGCAACCCACGCTTTTTTTCACAATAATACTAGTATTTTTCGTTCATTATTGTTTTCAGTTTATATTAATAATTATTTTTCACTTTTTTAGTTTGATGTGCTTTAAAAGCGTGATTTTTAGTTTTTTTAAACTATATTTATTAATATTTGGGTGCAAAATGAAGCGAATATTTTTTCGTTATAATGATATCTGAAAAAATTCAAAATAATTTTTTTCCCGACTTTTGGGCGACAACTAATTTTCTTCAAACAGTAACTCCTATTTTTCCTTCCTTATAGTAATCGCCATAATTTAAACTTTAAATAGATACCGAAGTCGGACGCATTATTGCCCAACCCTGTATATATATCTCGAGTTCTACGATAGCTAGAAATCTTTTAAAAAATTGCAAGTAAACTAGATAAAAAAGTCTATAACTGGAAATTATTTTCGAACATACAGGGCGAGCCAAGACGAAATTACAGGATCAAGTGCTTTTTTTAAATGGAATGCTATATATATCAGTACATTTTTTGAAGCCTCTTTCTAGGCTCTATTCATTCCTATATTATTATTGGCGATCTCCCAACCACTTTGATGTAATGAATTTTTTTTGTTGAAATAATGCCATCTGCAGATGGATATTAAAAAAATCACCACAGTCACAATTATGGGTTTTAAGAAAAACTTATGTGAATACCAGTTACGAGACATCTAATTAATGTTTTTGATTCATTTTCATTTACTAAAAATGTACAGGGTGGCCAAAAATTAGTATTCAATTAAGAACTTTTTTAAATTGAATTTTCTCCATTTTTTTCAAATTGAACACCTTGTATATTTTTCAACGATGTGATGTAAAAACGATGAAAAATGAACATTTTTTTGTAAGTACTTCCCTATGGCTAATTGCAACTATTTTCGTTTTATTGAGCAATAATTACAACATTTAAAAATAAACTTAAAAAAAAGAGGTTTCTTCAAATAACTCAGTAGAAAAAATTATAATAAATGTTCCACATGTTGGCCATTTTGATTGACACACATCTCTATGCGCTTTTGAAATGAGGTTCCCACTGTTCCTAAAACCGCCGGTATGATAGATCTAAAGGCAGTTATTATTCTTTCCTTCATATTTTGTACTGTTGTTGGTGTGTCTCTATAAACAATTTCCTTCACGTGTTCCCATAAAAAGAAATCCATTTTTGTAAGATCTGGGGATCTAGCAGGCCTTTTAATGGGTCCATTTCTTCCAATCCATTGATGAGGGTAGGTATTATTTAAGTGGTCTCTAACTGCATTTAAATAATGTAGTGGAGCACCATCTTGCTGAAACCACATCCTATTTCGAGTTATTCCAAGGAGATTTACCAATAATTGTGGCAGATAGTTTTCCAAAAAATGAAGATAAATAGCTCCAGTCAATGTACCATCAAAGAAATGTGGCTCTATTACATGTTCTCCAATAATGCCTCCCCAAACGTTTATAGACCATCTGTGTTGGTTCTCAACTTGCATAAAAAAGTGAGGATTACCCCAAGCATAATAATGGAAATTGTGCCTATTAACAAATCCATTTTTATGAAAAGTTGCCTCATCAGTGAATAAAACATTATTGAAGAAGTTGACATCAACTTGCATTTTACCTCTGGCCTAATTACAAAATTGTAGACGCTTTTGAAAATCGTCATCAGATAATTCCTGGTGCATTTGAATATGATATGCATGCAACTTATTTGTTTTTAAGATTCGACCCACAGACCGTCTACTTATTCCTACTAAAGAGGTCACTTTTCTTTGACTAACATGGGGATTCTCAACCGTTGCCAGCACCACAGATAACTCATTTTCTTCGTTCACAACACGTTTTATTCTTTCACTTTTTTTTATATTCGACATTTCCAGTTTCCAGAAATCTATTGAGAAGGTTTTGGAAGCTGCTAACATCAGGAAGCCTTCTTTCAGGATAACGTTGGTGATAAATTCTATTGGCAAGTAAACAATTTCTGTCTGACTCGCCCAAAACAAAAGTCATGTCTACAAGTTCCGCTTTATTAAAATTCATATTGTAAAATTCCAAATATTTTTAATTCAATACAAATTGTAATTAACGACCGATAAGTGTGATAAATGCTCCTTTGTACACGACAATTTATACCAAACTGAGGTGTTATTGCTTGTCGAATAACGAAAACAGCAAAAAAATTTACAAGAAAACATTACAGTAAAGGACTGGTTAAATACTATTTACTCATTTCAATGGAAATGGTCCCACTAAATGGTCTCATTTCAAAATTGCATAAAGACGTGTGTCAATCAAAATGGGCAACACGTGGAACACCTATTATAAATTTTTCTAATGAATTATTTGAGGGAACCTCTTTTTTTAAGTTTATTCTTGAATTTGACACTTATTTATTTATAAAATGAAAATGGTTGCAATTAGCCATAGGGAAGTACTGAAAATAATGTTCGTTCATTTCTACATCACATCGTCGAAAAATATACAGGGTGTTTCATTTGAAAAAATTGAGAAAATTCAATTTAAAAAGTTCTTAATTGAAAAATAAACACTTATTTATTTATAAAACGAAAATGGTTGCAATTAGCCATAGCGAAGTACTTACAAAAAATGTTCGTTTTTTATTTTTACATCACATCGTTGAAAAATATTCCATTTGAAAAAATTGAGAAAATTCAATTTAAAAAGTTCTTAATTGAATACTAATTTTTGGCCACCCTGTACATTTTTAGTAAATGAAAATGATTCAAAAACATTAATTAGATGTCTTGTAACTAGTATTCACTAAGTTTTTCTTAAAACCCATAATTGTGACTGTGGTGATTTTTTTAATATCCATCTGCAGATGGCATTATTTCAACAAAAAAAATTCATTACATCAAAGTGGTTGGGAGATAGCCAATAATAATATAGGAATGAATAGAGCCTAGAAAGAGGCTTCAAAAAATGTACTGATATACATAGCATTCCATTTAAAAAAAGGCACTTGGTCCTGTAATTTCGTCTTGGCTCGCACTGTATGTTCGAAAATAATTTCCAATTATAGACTTTTTTAACTAGTTTACTTGCAATTTTTTAAAAAATGTCTAGCTATCGTAGAACTCGAGATATCGAGGTCCGACGCACTATTGCCCAACCCTGTATACATATATACATATTAATTTATCTTTATGAAACCAGTGCTAGTTGGGCCAACACGAGCCGTGTGAAATTAATTGGACGGAAGCTTTAGGACAAAGAGTATCTATGGCATCTTTATGTCGACGAATAAGATCTTTTGGGTTTCATTCCTACTGACCGTTTTTATGTCTACCCCTTGCTACAGTACATCGGTATATATCTGGGTTTACAAGCCTCGAAATTAAAAATTAATTTTCCTAGATGGTTGCTATAAAAATGAGACATTTCATTGGTCGTTAATTTATGAGGTAAATTATCTGGTTAATTAGTTTTGGTAATTTTACATGAGTCTGGTAATTAATCAGTTAATTTCGTGGTTATGTTATACTCAGAAGAGACCGGGATAGAACAAATTTGATCAGCCTGGTAAATAATTAAATGCATACTCGCATTTTTAAAACTTTATTAGTGGGAAGAGACAACTTAGATATTTAAAAGAATACTAATGTTGGATACAAATTAGTAATTTATGCACCAAATAATTAATTTACTGTTAACAGACACAACTATAATAAGCAGAACTAAGTATAAGGCTGTAGGTACTATAATAAAACGGAAAAGCAAATAAATTTTTTTTCAAAAGATTATTAAAATACAAGCAAGTTATAAAGATGTATAAAGATGTAATTAACAGACAATTATTAGGAGTTTCAGTAAAGGGATATGAAAATGTGAAATTACTTATTTCCGAAAGTTAGTCGTATCTATGATAAAATCTTTTGTTAGTTATAATCACTGAACAACGCATTAGTAATGTAGAATTTTAGGACGAACTGCAGCTACTATGAAAGCATAACTATTATATTGTCAGACTTTTTTATATATATAATTTGAATTGGTGTAATTACGTTTTTTGGTCCACCACCCAAAAACAATAAGATATAAAAGTGATAAAAATAAACAATTTGCTGTTATACGTGTTCGGTCTTACTCATTTATGTATATTTTATAAATAAGATAACAATAAATCTACGGGGTGAACTAAAATATATTTTCCTTGATATTCGCAAGGCATGAGCTTGATTTTTTGATGCACTCGTTAGCCTTTCTGGGCTTTACAATGTCGGCCTGTTGTGTTTCTTTTTGTTACAGTGACTATGCAGTGTGGTCGAGAAGTCTCTTCTATCCTGCTAACTTTAGAATGATTGACATATTGGGGAGCTTCTATCGGAACTAAAATACTGATTTTTTGTGCTACAGTTGGCTACATCATTATCCTTCAAATCGTGGTAGTAAGAGAGACTATTAGCAAACTCTTCTTGACAATTTTTAAACGTTCGCACGTTAATATTGACACATCTATCTTTTATTCTTTGCCCTAGCTCAATCAGGAATTATTGTGGTTCTGATATGTACAGGATGATTTCGTGAGATACCCCCTCCCCCAATTTCGTCATTTTTATTGTTACGAAAAAATGGTTAATACAAAAGTTATAGGATTTGTTATGCACATTTGAAAAATTATATTAGAAAAACAATGGAAGGTCACACGATGGCTACAGTTATTAATTTTATTTTTTTTAAATTGAATATTTAATATTCATTTATATATTATTGAATTGTATATTTTTTATATTTTTTGACTAGAACGAACAAATAACAAAAATAATGAAATTAGGAAATCAAAATCACCCTGGGCAGTTATTATGTAGGAAAATAGAGGGTAGCTATGATTGACAACTGCTTAACAGTCATATGTCATCAAGACAACGTTGCCATTGTCTTTAAATTTCTATTTATTAACTAAATCCTAGAGTTTTCATTGTTTTTGTAATGTATGGAAT
This sequence comes from Rhamnusium bicolor, assembly GCA_029963845.1. NCBI lineage: Eukaryota > Metazoa > Arthropoda > Insecta > Coleoptera > Cerambycidae > Rhamnusium > Rhamnusium bicolor. The sequence goes on along the minus strand of JANEYF010003814.1, from coordinate 1,546,400 downwards.
AGTGTCGACTAAATTAAAATAAAGAAGAATATAATAATTGCAAACATTTTATGATTATTAATTTTAAAAAGGTAATCAACATAATTAATAAACAAATAATAAGATAAGAAGGTAACAATAAAAGTAATTTAACAAAATGTTAAACATTGATAAATCCAAATTAGGACATATAAACAAATAAATATAATAATTGGTAATGACAACTAACACATTAAGAAAAACAACAATTTGTAAATCATCAGTTAAATCAAATTTAGCCATCTATACATATGTATGGTTTATATCAACTATACAATAAGTACATGCAATATACGAGTAATGGTAATGGTAATGGTGGGGGAGGCTGACGCCTGGCAAGTAGGCCACAGACGGGCCCTTTTTACCAACCCGCAGCTGTCCCTTCAGCTATGTGCTTCTCTTGCTCCCTCATCGAATCTTTCCGAACTTCTGATGAAGGTCAGGATGTCACTCATTGCGAGGGAGCTCATCTCCTCCCTTAGAAGCGCCTCAGAACCGAAGATACTGTGTCTCAGGCGCCCAAACGCTTCACATTGTCCCAGGAAGTGGTAAGATGTCTCTTCATCACTCCTGCATCTTGGACATGTAGGGTCTTCCTCAATACCTATCAATGATAGATGCCTCCTAAGTCTGCAGTGGCCTGTCAGAACACCGATTAAGAGATTCAGAGTTTTACGACTCCGTCCCAGCAACTAGGCCGATCTCGATTTGTTCGGCCCCGTCACAAAATCTCGGATTTGCCTGCAGGCCCTGTTGGTCCTCCAGTGCGTCCTCAGTGTCTCGTGGGCCCACTCATTGAGGGCCGTTGTGACCTGCCTTCTTGAAATACCTAACATAGGCTCAGGCCCGTGACAGGGTTCCTCGGCTCCGAGTCTAGCCAATTCATCGGCCTTCTCGTTGCCTGGAACTCCCATATGTCCCGGGATCCATACCAGTCTCACTTGTTTATGCCTGGCCAGCTCTTCTAGGGCATCTCCACACTCCTGGATGAGAGCTGATCTCGTCCTGGGGGAGCACACCGCCTTTAGAGCAGCCTGGCTGTCGGAGCAGATGTATATTATCTGTTCCGCCCCATTCCTAACCTCAGCCCTACCTGCCACCGCTAGGATGGCGTAAACCTCTGCCTGGAAGACCGTGGTGTACGAGCCTAGAGCAAAACTCTCCTGTACTTCTTTGCCTTCCAGATATATTCCCGCCCCGGAAGACGCTCTAGTGACCACCCGAGATCCGTCTGTGTAACACACCAGAAAGTCCGGGCGGAAGTCAATTCTTCCTTCACTCCACTCCTCCCTACTAGGAAGAGTGAGAGTGTAATTCCTTTCCAACCTTAGCTGATCTTTCGCTTCTCTCACCTTCAGGACAGAGAGAGGGATTTCCCTCTCCGTCAGTCCAGCAATTGCTGCGTGACCTTCAGCTCTGCCTGAACACTGCCAGCACCCAGAATCCCGCATTCTCAGATAGGCCGCCATAGCCTCCCTCTTTATCCACGAGGGAAGCGTTGGCAGGCCTAGCAGAACCTCCAGAGCAACTGTCGGTGTCGTCCTCATTGCGCCAGTGATCCCTAGGCAGGCTAGTCAATATACGAGTAAGTAAATGTTTACTTTAATATCCTCAAAATGAAAAAAAAAATGAGATCACTCTTTTAAATTGGATTTGACTTAAATCTTCTCCAACATTTCGCTACCACAAACCAACCAGCCAACCAACAAATTAAAATTACATCCCAAATAGAATTGTCTATCAACTATCATTGTAATTATACTGAAAATGTCCATCAATTGATTTACGATCAAGAAAAGAAAACGATCGCATCATTGTTTAAATCGGACCTGTCAAGCCTGTAATGCTTATGGTATTTCAAAATACTAAGTTTCTTTTCGCAGATGTTATTTTAGACATTATTATTAAAGCAATCAAATTTTTAATTAATAGGTAACTTTTGAAAATATAACGCTGGTATCCATAATCAGCAGCCAACCGCAGGCTCGCTGAAATGTCCAGAGAGTTGCTTCTTAAACATTCGTAGCACGCATGTAATTCAGCGAGTGTTCGTCTATGAAACGAAAATCAGGAATTTCGGTGGATCTCGTATCATCGATGTAACATTAGAACTATTTTCAGATTATAATGACGTAATGACATTTTCCTTAAAATACGATATAAATTATAAAGCCTCATAATTATATAACAACTCGAATTTGACACAAATTCCAAAATACTTAACCTTACAATACCTGATTCAGTCAATCATCGTGAAACATCACGAAAAATCAAAGCCACCTTTATTTATTTACATAATAGACTATATACTTCTACTTTAATGCTCTCATAGAAAAAACCCAATGACGCTAGGTCTGGACAGCGCGCGGGCCTTCGACGATTAATCCACCTCTCAGGATACTTTTTGTCTAAACGGTCTATTACTTGTATGCCGTAGTGAGAACGTGTTCCATCCTGTTAAAATATAATATCTTGGTCAAATTCTTTCTGGTGATTTCCTGCAATTTGAAATATGAATTGATCTATTATGTTTTCCAATACTTTAAAATGTAATTGGCCTGTCGGTTATCATAGTCATAATTTCACAAAACTGTCCGGATCACATTAGTAAGTTATAAAATTTTCAAATGTTCCCGAGTTACGGCCGCACTGAGTAAACAATAATACAGATATGAACCTTTTTTCAAAACTATTCTTTGACCGTAACTTAAAACTGACTAATATCTGATCGACATAGACAAGACTACCTCTGATTGGTCAAATTTCCACCATCTTGCCATTTCTTCCTTTCTAAAAATTGTTCTTTCTCTATATGTTGGAGGAACATTGAAAAATCGTTGTTACAGGAATCACATGTTTAAAGAAATTCTGTGGTCCACCCAATTGTTTTTCTTTCTTAAAACTTTTAACTTGAAATTCACACTAGAGCTAACAGAATTCACCCTGTACACAATGTGTCTGTGTTTGCGTGCCAGATAATCATCATGAGTAGATCTCGGAACGAGACCACTTCGAGGGCGTAAACCGGAAGTGTTAAATAACAATGAACCTGCGCTGCTTCAATTGCCACCCACATTTCCGCTGGGTGACTCTGTAAATAGGGTTCTCTATCTTTGTCCGGCTTATTGGGATTTGCGTCTGAGTTGGTCATTTGCTCGTGTTTGATTAAAGCAATAGGTCAGGCGAGGCTGGATGAAAACAAGTATTATTAATTATAATTATGTGATAAAAAGATTACTCTCCAGTTGCATATAGAGTGAGTCACGAATTTCGTCTCAAAGATCACATTCAGTGCTTATTTGTTCATCTATTGGTTTATTTTTATAAATAAGTACATACTTTGCGTTAATCTGGATTTTGTGTCAGTCCTGATATTGATAACATTCTGATAGAAAATCATTGGCATATCAAAACACATAAACTTGTTTAAATAAATCAAACATCAAAAACAAGGTTTATTTTGATTGTAACAAAAAACAGAATTTTAATATTTTATTGAATTTACAACGGATTTTCTTTCTTGCGAATTGTACCATTCGTTTTGAATGGCATTTATTAATTGGTTCCTGTTTTGAGTCTAAACTCACAGTTGTATGATTTTTGTTTCATAAATTTTCTATCGGGTTCAGATCAGAGAATTTTTGCCGCCCAAGGAAAAATTTGTATAACATTATTGTTCAATCAATTTCTCACAACTTGAAGTATGTACGCAGATGTTATTTTGAAAGAAAGATTTTTTTATAAATGATAAATTACAAGCATATTACATATTGAGAGATAAATTCATTAGGAAAACGATTTTGCAGAGACGAAAGCATCATATTGTATACATCCATACATCTCTGCCCTGTTAAGTGACCATCGACAATGTACAAAGTTCCCGGTTGAAGGTCCTTTAGTTCATACGAGGCTGAAACATTTTTTCATCAGGAAACACAACACTTTCCCAAAAATTTGATACCCGATCCAGATATTCGTTTGCAAATTGTGCTCTTCTGGCTTTTTGGCTGCTGAATAGTTAAAGAGACATACTTCTACTGCTATTTTTTCATTGGTAAAAGGTTCCTCAGTAAAAAATTGCACTATTCATTGTCTGCTTGTTTCTATCCACTTGCATTTCAAATTGAAAATGGTGGTTTGTATTTCATCCGCCACACGTTGTAATGACTGGCCTTCCCCAAGCCTTGCAATGGCAAAGTTTTTTTGAGCTTGAGTAAGTATTATGAAAATCTGATGTCTGTAATGACAGTAACTGAGTAAAACTATAGTGACAAATGGAACATTAAAACAAACTACAAATATCAAATCTCAAAGAAAAAGTTCGGTGGATAAATTCATTAGGAAAACGATTTTGCAGAGACGAAAGCATTATATTGTATATATCCATACATCTCTGCCCAGTTAGGTGACCATCAACAATGTACAACGCTTCCGGTCGGCGGTTCTTTAGTATATACGAGACTGCAACATTTTTTCATCAAGAAACACTACACTTTCCCAAAAATTTGATCCCGATCTAGATATTCGTTTGCAAATTGTGTTCTTCTGGCTTTTTTTCCTCGCTTAACCGTGGCTTTTTGGCTGCTGAATAGTTAAAGAGACATACTTCTACTGCAATTTTTTCATTGGTAAAAGGTTCCTCAGTAAAAAATTGCACTATTCATTGTCTGCTTGTGTTGACTTTTGTGGATCATCACAACCTTCTTTCCTACATGTCATGAGTTTCAATCCACTTGCATTTTAAATTGAAAATGGTGGTTTGTATTTCATCCGCCACACGTTGTAATGACCGGCCTTCCTCAAGCCTTGCAATAGCAAAGTTTTTTTGAGCTTGAGTAAGCATTACGAAATTCTGATGTCTGTAATAACAGTAACTGGGTAAAACGATAGTTACAAATAGAACATTAAAACAAACTACAAATATCAAATCTCAAAGAAAAAGTTCGGTGGATAAATTCATTAAGTGACCATCAACAATGTACGAGCTCCCGGTCGGCGGTCCTTTAGTATATACGAGACTGAAACATTTTTTGATCAGGAAACACTACACTTTCCCAAAAATTTTATCCCGATCTAGATATTCGTTTGCAAATTGTGTTCTTCTGGCTTTTTTTCCTCGCTTAACCGTGGCTTTTTGGCTGCTGAATAGTTAAAGAGACATACTTCTACTGCAATTTTTTCATTGGTAAAAGGTTCCTCAGTAAAAAATTGCACTATTCATTGTCTGCTTGTGTTGACTTTTGTGGATCATCACAACCTTCTTTCCTACATGTCATGAGTTTCAATCCACTTGCATTTTAAATTGAAAATGGTGGTTTGTATTTCATCCGCCACACGTTGTAATGACCGGCCTTCCTCAAGCCTTGCAATGGCAAAGTTTTTTTGAGCTTGAGTAAGCATTATGAAAATCTGATGTCTGTAATGACAGTAACTGGGTAAAACTATAGTTACAAATAAAACATTAAAACAAACTACAAATATCAAATCTCAAAGATAAAGTTCAGTGGTATTAAATCAGGGGACCTAGCTGGTTACTGAGTTGGTCCTCTTCTACCGATATTTGCCTGAAAATGTATGATATTTACCACTCGACGTTTTAAAATACATGTCTCTAAAAATGTAACTAGCCCCACTACCAATATGGCGGCCAGTTTTGTAAAAAACAGTCATGGTTCAACTTCTATCCCTTGTCCATAAAGGTCGGTTGGATATTTTAATATTTTAAGAAATTTACGATGTTACTCCAAGATCTTAACTAGTTCCTTTTCATGATAAATGTTTTTTTTTCCCTTACGGGTTGCGGTTTTGAAACTACCCGCTGTACTGAAGCTTAAGCTTATTGTACCCCATAGTCTCATTACTCCATAAGACCCGTTCTATTCCAGAAGGCGAGTATACAGTTTATGGGAGCTCTGGCTATCTCTTCCGGGGTTAAAAGTGGTCCCTCGAAGTGTATTAGTCTCATTGCCGATAGGGCTGGACATTCGCATAAGATGTAGTGGGGAGTTTCTTCCTCTTCACCACACATCCTGCAATCTGGATTGTCTTTCACCTTCATATTGGTTAGGTGTTTGTTTAGTGTGCAGTGTCCTGTTAATATTCCCACTGCACACCTCAGCTGTTTTCTGCTCAGCTTTAGCATTTCGTTGGTCCTTGCTCTAGATATTTCTCCGATGAACAAGCGTGACTATCTCATTCCCGGTATCTCTATCCAGTGCGAGTAGTGTTTCTGTCCTAATAGTTCCTTTACCGATCCTTTCGCGGTGCTATAAGAAACCCCGCAGGTCGGTTCGGGACCTGTTAGAATTGATTTAGCACCTTTTCTGGCTAGCATGTCTGCTTTTTTGTTTCTCGTATTTCCCTGGTGTCCTCGTGTCCACTACAGTTGTACACTGTTGTGTTCTGTAAATTTCTCCAGGGACTCCAGGCAGTCTTTTACTGTTTTAGATTGTATTTCTACTGCTTCCAGAGCTCTGAGGGCTGCTTGGCTGTCAGTGATGATGCGGATTCTAAATGATGCGGATGATAAATATTACAAATAATTAATTTTATAAACCTCTTATTTTTTTCTTGCACTATGAAGTATCTAGTATATAAGGCGCAGCAGAGAGGATAACCATAGACATTAATTAGCATATAAATTATTGTGCAATTTGCCCTGGAGTTTTGGTTTTAATTAAAAACACATATTAGCATATTTGATAAATATGGTAATCATTTAACCTCTGCTTGTATCGATTGTGAAGTCAGGCCTATTACCAAAAGCGACACGCGTAAATAATTATGAATAATGTTGGTCGTTTTCCTCACTTTAAGTGTCAGATATCTTGATACGAAACTAGCTATTTTGTTCTCTTTTGGGTTATGTACTAGTGCGAATAAAATTAAGGCCCTAAGATCGAGAATATTTATAACCGTTGGATATTATTTAATTATATTAGTTCGTATATGCCGCTATCGATGTAAATTTAGGATTGTTCGTTTAAATGCAGTTCACTGTAAATAAACGAAGATACCGTTAAAGCAAATAAGGAATGTTCAAGTGAGACAAAACTGTATTAGTGCAAACTAGTGACGTATCGACGACGAAACCAAATTTTACTTACAATTTTTTCCTTTATACGCAAGGCGATTGTACAAACATGCGGATTTTGATTTCACTGGATAATTCCGGGTGCCTTATTAAAATAAATTCACTCTCACTATTCCACTATACAACCAGGACAGAAACACGCACAACAACCATTCTCTCAGACATTTGCCAGATGCCGCAGCTGAGACTCGATCTCAGGAGAGATAGATAGGGACCAGGTGTTCTGCCCCACAACAATGCTCTAGCCAACTGTGCTGCCGACGCATATCTTCTTCAACTTTTCATTGGAACTAAAGTTCTTGTGAGTTGATTTTGAAAAATATGTAAAACTTTCGTCTGGTTTTTTTTGTGGTAACCGTTTTAAATGAATTGTAAATAATTAAGCGGATAAAATCTAATATGAAAATCATATCGCATAAACATTGAGAAGCAATGTTTGTATTTGTAAATTAAAAACCTGTCGTCGGCAAAATTTGCTTTGACAATAGTGGAGATATTAAATATGTTATTGGCGTCGAGATTAAATGATAGTGGTCTCAATATGGCGCTGTGTGGACTGCTATATCGTTCACTATATCATTCATCACTTTTAACACATATGAGAAGTAGGGCTGGGCAACGATTAATCGATTAATCGATCATTTGATTATTTCTTCTTATATAATCGATTATAATCGATTAATCGAAATAATCGATTATTTTTCAATAATCGATCATCGGTTATGACTTTTGACAATCGCCCAGCCCTACTCACAATTGATTTTACTATCTATGAATAGAAAATATATTAAGAAATAATGTAATAATAAAACAATAATAGATATCAATCAAAATATTAAAATAACAACTGTCCTTTATTTATCCTATCCTCATTATCTATTTTTTTACTTAATACAATTATTATAGTATTATAGTCATATAAATAAACAGTATGTAAATAAAATTGAAAATAACCCTAAGATGAATCCTACAGCTCCCTAAATTAGGGGTGGGCAAGAGAATCGAATAAATCGATTAAGGCTGGTTAAAATCGACTATAATCGATTAATCGCTTTTACGATTAATAGATTATAACCGATTTTCGATTATACGATTATTTGATTAATCGATTATAATCGATTAATCGAAATAATCGATTATTTTTCAATAATCGATAATCGATTATGACTTTTGACAATCGCCCAGCCCTAATGAGAAGTATATGGTTCCAAATTATCGACGTCATTTTTGATTGAGAGAATGTGCTCGTACTGTCATGGAGATTCGATAAATTGCCACAAGTTGATTAGGAAAACTTGTCACATTTTCTAGAATGAATGAGGTAAATTGCACACCTCCTTGGACTTATTTCAGAAATTCAAGAATATTTTTTTGACCAATGGCTCAGAATTTTCCGTTTCATTAAATAATTGATAGCTGGTTTTAGTAGGGCCTATGTATGTATATTTGTGCATGAAAAATTTAGGTGTACCAGCTTATAGAGAATTTTAAGTTGAATAATTTTAATTTATAAAATTGTTTACAAGGGATCTATCGTTGTCTAGTTGTTTTTTTTTTAAATCGACAAATTGTCCCACTTTGTACTGATGGGAGCTTTGAGTATGTTATTTAGGTCGATACTACACACAGTTTTAGATCATTAATCATTATAACTAAATGTATGCCTTACAAGTAAGTGTGTCTTATGAGAATAGTCGGCATTTAAAATATCGAGTTTTATGGTATACGATAAACATGAAACAAACAATTACCTGCTTCTTTAGTGATGTGAAAGAGTAGGTAAATAAACTCTATTTAAGGATCCTCAAACCTTAAAATTATTTCTCTATACCTACGTCTTGGAGTTGAGAGAGCTAATACTTGTACCACGGATGACGGATGACACAATGTCCATCACTCACTGATGACGTTGAGAAAGTGAATGTCACCTTCGTTGTACAATCTAGCTTTTTATCATTTTTACGACTTGCTATGGGCAATATTTTGTTGACGGCGCATTTCTTGCAGAGATATAAATATTAAAATGGCCTACTGCGATTTTCATTATAAATTTAAATCTAGCAAATTACTAAACGTTGTGAAAATTTACTTTATTACTTTATTTTTCCAAGTAGGTGCGTCATTGTGAAGTTCCATATCCAACAAATATCGGGTGGTCAAAAAAAGATTCTTGTTTGGGGGCGGATAAATATGGACAATGCGGCGTTTGAAATCTGAAACTTTGACGATTTTTTAACACACATACGAGTACATGTTTATCTTAAAACTGTGAACTCCATTTTGTGAATGTACCGTTCTTAAGTTGTAAAATAGTTCTTTGAATTAAATTTAAAGATATCTCTGGCCGCACATTTTGAACTTTTTCTTGCAAATTCTGTAACCTAACGTAAGGCTCTCGTAGCTGAAAATAAACATTTTCCTGTGGGGTGTTCCAAATAGAATAGTCAAGTGGATTCAAATCGGGTGAATTTGATGGTCACTGATTTGCTTCTATAAAGAATTTTGCATTTTGCCCTAAAAGAACTTGTGTTCTCAAAGCGCTATGACATGGGGCACCTGTAGGCCTTGTAGGAAAGCAGTCTCCACTTAAATAAAGGCGACGAAATTTTTTGTATTAAATCATTTTGCAAGTGGGAAATGTAATTGTTTGCGTTACTTTTATTTTCCTTGGGTACGCTAAATATAAACGACCTTTTCTATTCTATGAAATACATAAGAAACCACTAATTTTTTGCCAAACCATGATTTTGTGTGGCATAAAGGTTTATTTCCATTCTCTCAGTATTCAAAAAAACACAAAATGATGTTACAAGAACAACCACCACTACATAAACATAAACCGAATCGCGTGTTGACTTTTGTATAATGTTATTTAACACCCCAACTAGCATTTCGTATCTTTTTTAAAGGCTGTAAGAATGTTCTTACAGCAAATATATGTCTTAAAGCTGTATAAATTGCTCTTCGGAACGTACTTACACCCATTATAAGAGTTCTATAAGTGCAAAGGGATCACCACTTTATAAAGCAAAAGTTGCTCTATAAATTCTTATAAATGTTTTATTTATGTAGTTTAAAAATAATAAAACTGTTATATAAACATTTATAATACAGTTAATATAATATAGCTATTGTAAATCACTCTCAAAAGGATATATAGAGCAAGTATATTAAGCACCCATGAACAACTCTTATAAAATTGTCGTATAAAGTAGTTTTGTAAGAGTGTTTTAGTCTGTGAGGGTGTTTTAATCTGTAAGGGATGTGTATAAATAATTAAAAGCACTTTTAAATGCAAAATCTCCACGTACAAATTAAATCAATCTTATAATAATCTTATTACTCGACAATCTGTTATTTCACTAAATGCAAGAATAAAATCACGACTGGTACAAAAATGGGTGAAAATTTTTCTTTAGTGTAACGTTGATGATAATTATTTAATAAAATTCTCCAGCAACAATTTATAATTGTACCTATTTTGTAATAAAATATATATTAAATGTTCTACAGAACATTTGATTATTCACAGTGGTGTGCAAATAACTTTATAATTATTGCTCGTCAGTATCTTTGCTAGATATGGATGAGTCCTATATAAAACCACATATTTGTTTTATACAAGTTATATAGTTGAATCTAAGAGTTATTATAAGTATGCTATAAAGCAAAAATGCTTGCAGATCACTTTGCTCAAAGGCATATGTATATTATCTTTGCTTTGTTGTATAGCTGAAGTTGTATAGATGTTCTTTTATAAGCTTTTATAATATAATTTTATAATTTAGTTGCAAGAATATCCTTACAACATAAAATTGCAGGTATTTATAAATGGAAATCGAAACAGAGGATTTCCATTTATGTGGTAAATATCTTTACTAGTGGCCAATCGCAATTAAAACGTAATCACTTCTCTCGATATATGATACTTTATAAATCATTAAGAAGTGCGTGTTGGCAAAAATTTATTTAATCTCAGTTAAATAGATTGAGAGGATTTCGACTTTGGTACCTACTTAAGTATTATCTCTAGTATTAATTACTATTTTGTAAATTAACTTTTACCGTCTCTGTTGGAATACTTTGGTATTATAATTTTTATTATACTTTTATGAGTACATTTTTAGTTTTTTAATAGCATCTTTAATATACACCTTAAAATTAATTTTCCTAGAAAATATACTTATGGTGGGCCTGTAAAAATAGTATGGTATCGTACATTCTTGTCTAATTCTATAACCAATATATATATATATATATATATATATATATATATATATATATATATATATATATATATATATATATATATATGTTGTTTTTCAGGTTTTCGCGGGTGGTGAATGTTAAATTCGTTACTCGAACGAGTAACCAGAAGCCGCAGTAAGCAGGTATCTGTTAGAATCTGAAGATGGCAGATGAGATTCTGCCGAAACGTCGTTCAGACAACCACGGTCCCTCTCGGAACCTATCACCTACGCGGGAGTATACCCGGAAAACGAATTTAACATATATATATATATATATATATATATATATATATATATATATATATATATATATATATATATATATATATATATATATATATATATATATATATATATATATATATATATATATGTATATATATGTTTTAAGAAAAGTAAAATTTCTGCATTAAAATAGAATCCACATTTAAAAATGGATCTACATTTCATTATACACTAAAAGCTGTAAAAATTAGAACGAGGGAGAGTAATTTTGAAGAAAAGCATTAAATTAATAAAAATAAATCCTTGAATCAGATTAATGTACAGATAAATTCTAAATCAATTAATTATAAAATAATACGAGGAAGTTTTATCATTACCGATTTAAAAAAGATATAAATAATTTGTCGGATTGATAATAAAGTCTAAATACAGCTACACTGTGGGCCAAAAGTCTATATTCTTTTTCAACTTTTATAGAAGAGATTCTGTATTTTACGCATCTTCTTGTGAAATATCTTGGGTTCTCAACAAAACATTTGGTCAAACATTAAAGTCGGAAGAAAAGTAAAACTTTGACATTGGCTTAAACATATGCCTGTTAGGAATCGCTAAAGTGATTGAACTGAATTAGTTTCTTTCTCGTTAAAGCGATTGAACTGAATTAGTTTCTTTCTTTTTTGTCCCAACCTGGCGAACTTCCCATCAATTAATATTTCTTAAGGACAAATATTTCTCATCCCTGATATTGAAAAACTTCTTCCTATACTGAAGCAATTTTTATGTGCTGTCTCTTCATCAGCTTCGGTGGAAAGAGTATTTTTTATATTTTGGTGCGTTCACTCCAATTTACGAAATAAATTAAGAGTGAAGAAAGCAGAAAAAGTGTAATATTGTCATTAATATGAGGTAGCATGACCTATGAGAGTGTTGATTATGATTTTTATGCCGTCAACAATGAAAATAATTGGCGACTCTCCTATGGTTGAAACACTTATAGCATAGATTATATATACATAGATAATTACTTCTTATGTAAGTATTTACTACCCTAAAATTTGGACGCTTAAATTTTCATATCAACACGAGCAACGCCTGTTTAGGTTATTCTTAATTTTGATGTACTAAACGCGTACAAACGGTCCATATTAACGTATTTACAGTTTAGAAACCAACAAAATCCTATATAGGCACTCTTTTCAGCAAGCATATGAAAATTTTTGCGTCCTGAATTTAGAGCAGTAAATATTTACATAAGGAGTAACTATCAAATCTATGCCTATAGTTGTTATCATTCGAAGCCAAGCAATTATCAACTACTACTCAACGATTTTAGTTTGACACTTGACGACGCAGAGAGAGAAATATCGCTAATGTAGGACAGAGACTAACCAAAGCGTTTTACAGTAAAAGGGTGGGGTTTAGATCACTGAGCATCCAAATTCAAGTGCCAAGCTAGAATTGTTGACTAGTAGAATCTGAGGATGGCAGATGCGACTCCGTCGAAACGTTTAAACAACTACGGTCTATATCGGAACGATCAGCTACATAGAACTTCATCCGGAATATTCAGTAGATAGATAAATAGATAGAGAGATAGATTTATTTAACCAAGGTACAAAAATGTTTTTGTCTGGTTAAAAGTACAAATTGATAAGTATAATACACAAGAACTTTATACACAAATAGCAGTATAAAAGACGATATGAAACAGTATTTATATCTTAAGAACTACATATAAAAATATAACCTGAGCAAAAAAAGGACCGGCATTATACCACATATTTTAAATATTCGTAAATAGTGATCTTCCAGCCAGCATTAGTAGTTAACCTATCTGCTCTCTTCTGTAAACGAAAGATTTTTACTGCATGAGATGAACCTCCTCATAGGAGAATTGCATAACTAATGTGTGAATGGAAAATTGAAAAATAACATGTTCTTACAGTTTGAAAACTTAGTTTATGTTTTAGTCTACGTAACATGAATATAGAACTTAATAATTTGTGAGAGAGATGCTCCACATGATTGAACCAACTAAGAGTGTCATCTAAGACCACACCAAGAATTTTAACACTGTTACCTTTAACCATTGAGTTGTTTGTTGAAAATACCAGCCTTTAGGTTTTATCTTCATTCAGTTTTAAATTATTTGAGGAAAACAAAGAACATGCTTGTTTAATAGAAGTGCTCCTATCCTCATTTAAGTCATAAACATTCAAATTAACATCAATAATAGATGTGTCATCCACGTATGCGATGCATTTTTTGGGCATCATAAACTGGGAAAAATCATTGACATAATAAAACAGAAGGGGCCCTAAGACAGTGCCTTGAGGCAGTCCATGTTTGACCGGAAGATATTCTGAGTTTATGTTGTTGATTGAGACATACTGTTGTCTATTGTTAAGATAAGAATAAAACAGATTTAATGGCAAACCTCTAATACCATAAGCACTAATTTTTTTCGAGAAGAATTTCATGTGAGACACAGTCGAAAGCCTTGGAGAGATCACACAAGCTCATCTCAAGGCGCTCGACTATATCACAGGTAACAGGCTCAAGGAATAACGAGGAGTTGAATTTAGGCAAATATTTTAAATGGTCTGTACATCATTTAGCGTCCATGGAAACTCGAAAATAGTTTATGAGAGAAATTGTCCATTTAATTAAATTTTATATCATAAAATTATGCGCCTTCACTACGACAGATATAATGAATTACTTCATAATATGTTATTGAACAGCAAATACATCCTATATGCATTATTTTAAAACAAAAATATAGTTAGCAAGAGCCGATCGCGGAAAATATGGAACATTAAACAATAACAAATTGACATTAAATATGAAGATAATTATAAGCTTACAAATAATGACGGTAAATTAATTGATAAAACCCCATGAGCTAGTGAAAATGACAATAATTATGAATTGATTTAATATTTCACTTTAATATGTAGGGGGGAACGGGTTAAAAGTTTCACTGATATTAGATAATTGAAATGTTACTATATAAAACCCTTATGCACCTTCAAAATTTAATTTGACGAATTTGTTGAATATTTTCTAAATAAATCCAAAACTGATGATGACACATTTCTAAAATCATACATATAACATTATAAGGAGCTTATTTTCAAAACGCAATTTCTGCAAAACACTTTTTTTGGAGTAATTGCATAATTTTCTAACTAAAAAAATATATTTCCTTCATGTATTTTAAATTACAGAAACTGTATTTTGCTAAAAATAAACATACGATTTTTAAAACAGTTCATTAAAACGAATTAAATACCATCTACGTATATCTCAATGAACGTTTTGTTAAAAATTGCGTTTTGAAAATAAGCTCCTCATATACATTTTTTGTTGCGCCTTATCCAATTTATGCAACTGTTGGACTAATGACGTTATTTTTAAGATGGTTTCTTGCGCTAAACAAGAGTTCCCCTCCCTTTTTCTTTTCTTCATTCATTAAAATTCTGATTTTGTTGGGCCATTTTGGGT
Source organism: Rhamnusium bicolor (assembly GCA_029963845.1). Lineage (NCBI taxonomy): Eukaryota > Metazoa > Arthropoda > Insecta > Coleoptera > Cerambycidae > Rhamnusium > Rhamnusium bicolor. The sequence continues at coordinate 1,531,307 of JANEYF010003814.1, read as the reverse complement.
AACACGATGCGTTAGAATCATTTTTTCACATCAATCCGGTCGCCCCTATTTCCACATTTTAAGTCTTTTTAGCCAAGTGCAATTATTATTTTGCCATTAAGATTGCCTCAGGCCGTGTAACATTATTAAGTTTAGATCGTGTAGCTAGGCGTGTCGCTTTGATAAACGTGTGAACGTTTCTTCCAGGCATTTTTAAACTTATTTAAGTACGTATAATGAGAATCCGGATCATATTTTATTAAATTTTATAGCACGAGATTAACACGTAAGAATATTTAAAAATTAACGTGTTATCGCATACCAATTTATTAATTTTATAAAAGCATGTTTATTTTATTTTTTTGCGGTGTGTCGTGTACCAGAAAATGACATGCCGTATTTCTTTCACGCCGACTCTAAGATATGCTTTTTTGTACAGTAGGTCCACCGTTGGATTCAGAAACTTTATGGAAAAAAGTCATACTTTATAAAAAAGTCTGCTTGCTCCCAAACTATCGAGAACGTTTTAAAAAATAATAAAATAATTATTGGGTATTACATAACCATCTCTTTAAACCTAACAATAATGAATACCTGAATATACTTTTTGTATTTTACACTGTCATTCTGATCTGAATGCGTCAGTATAAAAGTATTCTTCGTATTAGAAGCAAAAAAATATATTGAGAATGAAAGACGATATACAGGGTGTCCCAACCAAAAGTAGGCACTCTGAATAATAACTTTTGAGATAAAATTTTTTTGAAAAATTGGTGAAACACATCGACCTTGTGTCCAAGGGGGACATAATTTAATGTAATACTTGTATATCTATCATCATCCCTCTTTCCTACACGGCCACCCCCTCAAAAATTCAAATGGCAAGGGGGATCGAGTGATACATCTTTTGAAAGGTCTTTCAATTCCCTACATAACTGTGTATTTTTTTTAACTTTTATCGATTCGTTCTTATGGAAAATAATTTTATTTTTGATGATTACACACAATCGAAATCGTTTAAAAAATCTGAAATACACGGCACTGCCCAGGTAGCAAGGGTACGTCATAATGACGTCAAAATCTGGTGCTTACTGGTCATAAGACGTCAGTGAACCAAAAATCGACGACATAATGACGTCTTATAAATGACGTTAAAATGACGTGCTGCATATCACGTTATATAACACGTCATATTGTCGTCTTTTTTCGGTGCTATTATTATATATCAAAGTCATATAGAATATGGAACGAAGCGGCATTTTTGCAAGTGACATATTGCCATCATTATAAGATTACCTGATTTTTTTAACAGTTTCCAAAGAGAATAATCAAAGGCATGCAAAAATATTGTTTTTAGTTTGTTTTGCGCAAAAGCAAAACATTTGCCTATATAATTTTTGCACAAATATTTTATTACTTCTAGGAACATTTTTGATATTTGCACGTCACAGCCATTCTTCATATAATTTTTGTGATATAAATTTCGTACCCTGTATCCCATTGAATTCAAAAGTACCGCTATATAACCAGACATGAGCGCAACTACGTTCGAAGTTCTGAACAACGTGATTAATATTAACCAATCGGTGTAGGTACAGCTTATGCGCGCGCAGTCCATCTTACCACAGACCACTGTGAATTCCCAGGCGTTTACGACATTTTGTGTTCTGTGTTTACTCTGACCTATTAGTGAAATATCTGGCAAATGTGTTGTTTTGACGTTTAACGAAAATTCTGTAGCAATACCTATTATTCACAGTTTAGTATATGATAGTAAGATAGAATAAACATTTATTTTTTTGAATATGTAATATGTTATATAAACATAAATTTTATATAATAATATATTTTTTCAATATATGTATAAACTAAATACTAATAGTTTTATCTGTATTACTGAAAACCTGGGAGAGGGGTACCAAATATAACCTGAAAAAGACGTCAAAATAACGTCTAACTAATGACGTGAAATTAACGTCAAGTAATCAACGTCATCGGTCCAAGACATTAGGAGGACATTTTCACGTCATATTTACGTCATTCAACTAGTCATTTCTCGTCACTCGGTGACCATTTTTTCACGTCATTTTCACGTGCTCTGGCTACCTGGGTGGGTATTGGTATTTATAAAAAAACTACATTTTTTGGTGCTCTCAAATCAACACGAGTTTTTTTTCGACAAAAAACACTTTCTTTGTCATTTTAGTTTTAGACTCATAAGTATTTGATAGTCCTTGAACATTAATTTGTTCTCAACCAATTTTAAATCGAGATATATTTTACCAGAGTGAGTTCTCAAATTGGTTTATACCCTTCAGGAGAGAATAGAAATTGTCAGCATTTATTTTAAAAACGATAATTGTGCTAGAGCTGTCGAGCGCATATTCAATAGAAATCACTCAGATAGAAGGGTTGGTTCTCAGTATGTTTTACAATTATTGACAAAATTTATGGAAACAGGTTCTGCAGGAAACAAGACGCATAAACCTCAGCGACCGATTAGGAATGAAGCAGTCGAAGTGGCAGTTCTGGGTCATTTGCAGATGGATAATACTCAATCGATCAGGAAAGTAGCTGAGCCTTCCGGTGTATCACGAAGCAGTGTTCATCGAATTGTAAAAGTCCACAAATTTCATCCATATAAATTTAAATTGGTACACGAATTAAACGAAGATGATCCCGATCGTCGTTTTGAATTCTGTAAGATTTTTAGTGAATAATTAAACGGTAATGCCAATCTACTGTACAATACGTGTTTTTCTGATGAAACAACATTTCAGTTAAATGGGGAGGTAAACAGGCATAATTGTAGGTATTGGAGTGAAACCAATCCACATTTGTTCATGGAAACTCATACCCAAAGGTCTCAGAAGTTAAGTGTTTGGGTTGGCATCTTAGGGGGACCAGATTGTCGGACCGGTTTTTATTCCTGACAATTTAAATAGCGAAAGGTACCTCGACCTGTTAGAAAATAACATCGACCCAATGATTACCCAAATCCTCGAAGAAGACGATAATCTTTTAGAGGGCGAACTATTTTTCAACAGGATGAGGCACTCCCACATTTTGCTATAGCAGTCCGTAAATTTTTGGATAATCGGCTTCCTGAGCGATGGATTGAAAGAAGAGGTCCTGTGGAGTGGCCCGCTAGGTCACCCGATTTAACTCCCTTGGATTTCTTTCTGTGGGGACATTTGAAATCGAAGGTATTTGCAACAAAATCCGCATCTCTGGAAGAGTTACGTGAAAGAATTGTTTGAGAATGCCGTTTATTGATTCCAGATGCGTTCAGAAATGTTCGTACAGAATTTCAAGACAGATTATACTACTGTATGGAAGTCGGTGGGGGTCATTTTGAACAATACATACAATAATTTAAACTGCTTCTTTTATTTTTATTTCCCGAACCTAAAATAATGAAACAATTATTTCTCAGAAACGAATCGATAAAAGTTTAAAAAAATATACAGTTATGTAGAGAATTGAAAGAACTTTCAAAAGACCCCCTTTGCCATTTAAAGTTTTTGAGGGGGAGGCCGTGTAGGGTAGAGGGATGATGATAGGTATACAAGTATTACATTAAAATATGTCCCCCTTGGAAACAAGGTCGACGTGTTTCACCAATTTTTCAAAAAAATTTTATCTCCAAAGTTATTCAGGGTGCCTACTTTTGGTTGGGACACCCTGTATATCATGCTAGGGGTCTTCGATTTTGTATTGGAACTGAAACATTTTTAAGTGTAAAAAATATTCTTGTTGGAGAGTCAATATTTTTTTTAATACCAATATACTTTTTAGAAATGCATAAAAACGAAGCAAATAAAATGTCAGATTTTTTCCCAAGAACGTACTTAAAAATTCAGTGAAAATTATGCTTATAATAATTATTATACTATGTTACTAGTGGTTGTTACTACTGTTATATTATGATCTAATTATTTGTGTCTATTGCAATATGTATATGTTTCTGTAACATTTGTCACATGCTGTTTAAAAAATCCAGATGTTATCTTCTTGATTTGAATTATGTAATATCAGTTTTTGTGACAATATACCGTTCCCACGCCTTGGATTTGCCTTCTTGTATAACAACAGAAATTACTCCTACGCCACTGTTTGTTACCTTTATGAATATTTTTAAAGGTAAGTTGTACCGTTGACATTTGAAGCTTGGGAATGTCTTTTTGAATGTAGATTACAATATTGTAAGGATGAGCTGAAATGACCTTAAAAAGTGGCCAAACCTACATATTCTACACTCCAGGATAATACAAACTGAAACTTTCACAGCATAGATGCATATACAGGGTGGGTAGCGATTAATTATCTTTACTTTTGCGTGAGTAGTGAAATATGATGTTTATGATAATTAAAAAGAATTTTGTTGTCACATTTTTTCATATTCTGCTCAATTTATGATGAATGTCCATATGAGATGGTGATTAGTTGTGACCAGGAATTTCATAACTTTCTTTTGGTGCCTGTTTCGAAAATTTTGTATTTAATTTCTTCAAAAATATTGTAAGTATGTTCTGGTTTCAAAAGTTAAACTTGGTTAAATTCACAATGCAAAATCTGGTTTTTCAGGTAATATTTTTCCTAAATTTCAGGCTTTCTCTACAAAAAATTTTCGCTTTTTTTAGAAGACTCTTTTCCTTATTAAAATTAATCAGAATCAAAATTTAATAAAGAAAAGATAATAGTGAGGTATCAAACTGGGTGCATTCGCGTATTCCTATTTATATTTTAAATATATGAAAGAAATTTGCCTTTTAATGTTTCAAAAATATTTTATTAGAAACTCTACACGTGTTTCTGCTTTTTTAGGCCTTTGTCAAGAGTACAGGCAATACTGAACAGTAAAATTTGTGTTCATTGCTTATATATAACCACATCTGGTACCTACTATAAAACTATTGTAAAATATGTTTTTATAAGTTGACTATTACTTTATTTTTTTAAATCTAAATTATTTTATTTAAAATATGGTGGCCGGTAAAAATTTGTTGGTCATTCGTTAAATTTTTTCTTATTTTTAACAGCCTTACTTATTTCTAATTGTTCTAATAGATCAAGTTTCTTTCCTTTCCTTTCCGAATGGAGTAATTTGACATTATTTAAATCTATGAAATGACTGTTTTCTATACAATGTGTTGACATGCCCGTACTATATACATTGTTTACAATAGATTTCCTGTGTTCCTCGAATCGCTTTTTTTACATTTCGTCCAGTTTGTCCAATGTATATAGCATCACAGTCACTATATTTTAACTCATATACTCCTGTTTTTTGTAGCTCTTCGGTTTTGTCTTTATTATTAATTAACATTTTACATAAATTATTTTTATTTACTGAAATTGTTCTACATCCCAGTTTATTCAGTTTATTACTAACTCTATTGCTGATCTTAGGCCTATAATTAATACATTTTCATCTCTTATTGCATTCCTGAGAAGAAGCGGCATAAAACTCTTTACGTAAATTTTTCCTTTGTTTTTTATTAGTTTATCTATTAGGTTTTCTTTATAGCCATTGTTTCTCGCAATTTCTTTGATTACGTTAACTTCTTTTTAAAATTCTCGTCGCTTAATGGAAATGTTAATAGACGATGTATGTAGCTGTGAAATGGTGACATTTTTATTTGCAATGATTGTTTAGATTTACTATGAATTATTGTATCTGTACAAGTAGGTTTACGATAAATGTCAAACTCTAAGCTATTATTGACATATTTTATATTAATGTCTAAAAAGTTTAAACCCTCGTCATTTTCCATTTCTAATGTGAATTGAATTTTCTGATTAAGTGAATTTAGAAGACCTAAGAATTTATTTAACTGCCTTTCCGCACCTTTCCAGATGCAAAACACATCATCTACGTAACGGGTCCAGAAAAATATGTTTTCAACTGAAACGTTTTTTGTATTAAAGAACACATTTTCATGCGAGTGACGTTCCAGGTTTAATAGTAAAAGTAAAGATTTCAGGTTCTAAAGCTGCTTTTTAGGAAATTTCCCTGTTTTACCTGACAAATAAATTTCCTGACAATTCCAGGTTTTCCGGGTTTCACCGTGAAAATGCATACCATCGAGGCACAAGTTAATTTTTATCCCTAACTGAGAATTCTACATTTCAAATGACTAACAAGACAATTTTAAACAATATAGAATCCTCAATAGCTAATTTACAATGTCCATCTGGTGTTACTATTAGGCAAAAAATTAAAAATGTTTGGAAGAAAAATTCCGATCTAGTAAAGTGGAAAATCATATGCGATTATTTGCAAGGTGGCAATATTATAGAGGATATCAATAAAAATGTAGCACCTTTTATCAAAATATTGACCACATCAACGGACGTTGAAAAAACTTTCTCTTTATACAAAATCTGCAAGTTTACAGTGTCTAATTTAGAACAACATATTATAATCATTAGTTTTAATTTAAATACAAAACAAAACGTCTTGTATTGCAGTGATATACTATGGAATATTTCATTTTAACTATTGAATATTACAAAGACGGTTTAGTGCCATATCCCCAAAAAAATACAGCTACGGACACGTGTTTCGGAGTTATTGCCTCTCATTAGCGTAGCGTAGCTAAGGAATTGGATCTAGGATGGGACAGATCATGAACAAGAACTAAAATAAGGCTGGAAAGTACAGTAAAGTACAGTACAATGAAGTCGGTAAGGAAAAAAATCAGAGATAAGTGGAACACTCAGTGGCAAGATTATGGTAACACAAAAAATACTTTTTATTTTAAAGTCCATCAAAACATACCATCACAAACATGGTTTGAAAAATTAAATACGAACCGAAAACTCACTACTACCCATAATATGGATGAAATTTAACCAAGGTAAATTTCCAGCACACCTATATAAAATCGACGTTATTTATAGCCCCGAATGTTTATCAGGATGTCAGGCAGGAGATTTTCTACATATACTATTTAACTGTAATTTATACAGAAATCACTCAGACATATTGACGAGCGCCAAAGAAGAACCACAATTTCCACGGCTCTTTTGGTTGCCATAAATTTTGTCAAGTAACAACGTCCAGCTATTCAAGGCAATTCAGCTCTTTCTAGCTTCAATAAGATTAAATATTTGATATGCATCACCCTTTTGGATGTTATTGTGCAGTCTGTCTTCGATTTAATTTCGTACTTCTGTGTGATCCTACTTTAAGTGTACACCCCTACTTTGCATGGTCTGTTTTGTGTCAAAATGAAAGTCGTCAATACTGACCCATTGACGTGCAACGTGTGTCCTTGTCATCCCAAGTCGTTTCTCGTTTCTTTATCTTCTGTTTTTTCTTTTCATCATTTCTTTTGACACCACGGATCAAACTGTAACACTTGGACACATTTTAAAACGTGCTTGGACCAGTTAACAAACATTAGACGTGGCTAAAGGACCTGGTATCCAAAGCCAAAAAGAAAAGAAAACTAAAATATTTGCCACCTTCGCACCGCAAGCATTGCTGGTTTCATCCACGCTAGTCCATACTTATTTGTTATTCAGTTCAGAATATATATTTCTGTTTAATACTGTCACATCTCTGTGATAAATAATTTTTTTCTTAGTGTCGTTTCCGGTGGCACCTGAACATTGCTATATTGCCCAATTTGCAAAAATTGAACGAGACATTTCAAAAAGTTAACCGGAGTTACCTTTAATTTCTCGTTTTCTCCGTATCTATGTGTTATTCATATGGACATTTTATAAATATTACGTATTTAGAGCGCAGTCCAATGACTTCAAAGTCATTGGTGTATTCATTTTCAACATGGGGCAGTGGACGTAAACACGCGATCCGCCTATATCTATGAAATGCTATTGGACATTCGACAATACCGAGTCCGTCGATTAGTTAGTAATTATTTTTATAGCTGCGAACTGTCCAATTACCTGATAAAAGACCTTTAATTTTGTGTTCCCATTTTTATAAGGAAAACAAATTTATTTCATAGGACATCTGGAATTTATCACTCTAGTGATAATGTAACAATTTCTTTAAAAAAATCTATTAACATTTGGCTCTAAAATTGTTATCAAAATAGTTTACCTAAAACATAAAAATTGTTGAATAATTAGTTCATCCAGTTTCCGCTTTTGGTAATTAGCGGGGTGCGTTGTGTAACTGAGGTATCCAGCATATTCACTAATTCATCTAATTCTACAATCGTTGGTGTAGATTTTCAGTTGAGAGCGGGTTTTCGATTCCCGCTTCGAGACTCATTTTCTTTAATTTCCAAATGGATTTAAAAGAATCAACTTTCGTATTTTTGACCTGTCAGTTTTTTTATTCTATAGGGTGCGACAAAATATACCCAGCCAATTTTTTTTTTTATAAAAAAAATTCAGCGCAAAAAAAATTTTTTTGAAAACTATTTATTAAAACATGTAAAATTATTTATGAAAAATATCGAGTAAATGACTGCCACGGCAAGCCAGACCATGACCAACCCTACTTTGGGCGTGTAGCATAACTTTACGCAATATTTCAGCTCGAATTTGCGCAATTTCTTCACGAATATTTATTTTTAAGTCTTCTAACGTTTGTGGGCGATTAATATAGACTTTATTTTTCGAGTATTCCAACAAGAAAAAATCTGGTGGCGTCAAATCAGGGGAATGAGGCGGCCACTCAATATCTCCATTTTTTTGAGAGCGGCCTGGCAGGGAAAGTGTCTCTAAGAAGGGCGACCGTTTCACGTGCTGTGTGGCATGTAGCACCATGCTGTTGGAACCAGAAGTTTTCTATGCCAAATTCTTCCAACTGTGGTTGCAAAAATTCACGTATTATTGTTCAATACCGTTCTCCATTAACAGTAACTGCATTGCCCCTAGCATCTTCAAAAAGAAGGGTCCAATGATTCATAAGGAGCATATTGCGCACCAAACAACGACTTTTTGATCAAACTGTACATTCTCTTGAATAAAACGAGGGTTTTCTGTTCCCCAAAACGATCATCTTGCTTGTTGAAACGACCAGAAAGGCAAAAATTTGCTTCGTCGCTCATTATCAAATTTTGCTTCGTCGCTCATTATAAAATTTTGCCAAAAATTGGGTTTTGCTTCCACTAAGTTTGTAACGATTTGTGCGTATTGCAGATGTCTTTGATTATCAATTGGCCGTAGTTTGAACACAGTTTGAATTTTGTATGGATACATATGCAAGTCTAAGTGCAAAGTTCTTCTTAAAGTCTGCTCAGACAACCCTAATTGTGCTGCACGTCTTTTTGTGGAGGTTTTTTTGTTCTGCCTGAACATCAGCCCGAACAAGCTCAATATTTTCGTTTGAACGACCAGAACGAAGTCTTCCAGTATGTTTTACATCAATTACTGTGCCATTCTGTAAAAACGCATTTGCTAAACGAATTGTTTCTCCGTGTGGAGCTCTTCGATCAGGTTACCCTCTTCAAAAAGCGTGTTGAGTTGAAATTATCGAAGAAAAGTTTTGGAAATACAATTTACAATTTCTGCACGTTTTTGAGGCGAATAACACTTCATAACAAAATTCTTTCTACTTTGATATAAAACTTCACTCTTGACAGTTGTCAAGGAAATAACAAAATTATAACAATATTCATTACTGATTCTGTTACTTTCTTCTCACTTATTAATAAAATCTATAAATTTCTTTTTAAAATTGTATGAGACCGCTCTGTATTTACACAAGTTATTACTTACCAAGACAATAACAAGGCGCAATGTAACAACAGCCGAGCCCTTTATTCTTGCTATTTAAAAATTGTAATAAAAAAATAATAACCTCCATTGTGCATGAGAAGATGTGACTTCACGACGCAAAAAACACCGTGAACTATTTTATTATTAAAGACAATAAAAATTAAATCGTGTCTTACATGAGGTTATCAAGATTGTTAAAAATTTTCAAATGTCATTGGTTCATAGTTGACGGGAGGATGCACTTGGCTGTGGCATTTTTGCGTTGAAGGGTAAATAATACGAAATAATATTCATACTTCTAGCAAAAATACTCATAATAAATATATCCACATTTATAAAAAAAAATGTCCTGACTGACTGACTGATTCATCAACGCCCAGCTCAAACCTGGATCTGGCAACATGCAATGTTTAAAAACATAAAGCAACACAAAAAAAAAGTTAGCGAAATCAAAAGATTGTTAAATCGACGAGGGGCATAGAAAACTAATTGAACGAAATCAGACGATTCTTAAATAAGACGATGATGCGCGACGACTCATGTAAATGCTGTACCATAATTGTGTCAAAATGATAAAATGTTAAATCTATTGGAGACAGAGGGTTGTTTTTCCTGTAAAACACCACTACCCTGTAGGATTTTTCCCATAAATTCTTCCTATATGCAACAGGGGATGATATATTCAATTTTTACTTCTTTCAACGCTAATTTTCATCATAAAATGCTATACCTATATCTTGGTTCATATGGGAGATAGAGACTTTTCCCGAGAGTCCCAGCGCCACGTAGATTTTCTCCTGACAAATGGAATAAAAGAAGTTCCAACCCCCCTATTTGCAATAGGGGTTGAAATAATAAACTTTTGTAACTTCATCACTCATTTTCAATACAAAATGCCAAATATTTGAGTTCATATGGAAGAAATGAGGGGGGCCTTGCCTACACCACGAGAAGGTATACCGTGTGTCTCAAATTCGATGCTCACCATTGCGATCTCGGAAATCATAAAGTCGGTTAAATGGGATAAGTTTTAGCAAATTTTATGCTGATTCCAAATCCGTTAAGAAATTACGGCTAACTGAAACCGTTTTTTGGGATTTTCCAGAAAAAAACAAAAATTTGTGTTTTCTCTTTTTTGTCTGTAGCCAAGTAATCCTTGGTCAGACAGGTTTTAGACGTTTACATTATTAGGACACTTTTTGGAGTCTAATATTTTGGTGTAGAAATGAATGATCGATATTCTTTTGTTTTCGAGATATTCGAGATAACTTTTGTTTCTCTTATGGCAGCCATATTGGATTTTTCGTTTCTCAGATTGCGCTTAAAAAGATGATGTATGTGTAAACGATGTATGTATAAATGATGTATCACATGCCGAGGAAAAATAGTTTTTCAAGGGTTTAATTTAAGAAAAGTTATCTATTGCTTAACAAAACAAAATTGTAGGCCATGGAAAACCAAAACGTTATTTTGATTTCATGATATCCATGAAATAGCAACTATTATTAGCTTTCGAGTTGTGTACACGTTAAGTCACTTGGGCGTATTGCATATTGTTTTTGTGTTTTTTATATTATTTGTTGTACTGTATTGTTGATACTAATTTAATAATAAAGCATGGCAGACGTAGTAGAAAACGGCTATTTGCTGACAAAGTGAATAAGTTCAGTGAAATCCTGGATTTATTCTATGGTGGTGCTAAAATAATTTGTAAGTATGCGAGAAAGATTTGATGTGCTGGGATAAGCGTGATTGTGGATTTCACGTAAATAGTGTACACCATAAAAATTAAAAAAAATGGCGTGCCTCGACAACACAGTTTATGTTTGATTTACCATTAATACCGATTACCTGTGATGTTCCGCTGTACATACTCGATAAACAACCATTTCAAGAGTTCTATAATAAATGCCCAGGTGAAGTTACCAAGTCGCACAAGGTTATGTAACTATCTACCAACTGTACACGTAGACATGGTAAATAAGATGAAATGTGAATTAAAAAATACACGGCTGTGGTTATCTATTGATGAGACAACAGATTGTAAAAAAAAAATCTATTTTAAATGTTATAGTACGAGTACTGGGCCCTCTTAAACTGACAGTTCCACTGTAGCTAGCAAAAGACTAAGTCAGTGTACTAGCGAAACAATTACCAGGGTGGTGCTAGAGACGTTAGAAAAATTTGAACTGTCAAAAAGTTAAGTGTTGATGTTTGTGAATAATGGTGTCGTGACAATGCGTTCGGTAGGCCGTTCTTTGCAAGAACAAGGTTGTACGTTTATACATGTTACGTGTAAAGTGCATGCTTTACATCTTGTGGCAGAAACTATTCCAAAAGGTTTTTCAAAGGTGGATGCATTAACAGCAAGTTTCGTAAATCTCCTAAACGTCTCCGTGCATTTTATAGCAAGTGTCTCGGTATTCCTAAACCACGACAGCCGATTCTTACACGTTGGGGAACATGATTGAAGGCAGCTTTTTATTATGCTGAATATTTCCAACAAATAATAGCTGTGATACTATAATGAGGCTGCAGCTATTAAGGAAAGCCAGACAAAATTCGAAAATATTTCCGTTGAAACAGCTTTAAAAAATATTGCGAAGAACTATAAACCATTACATGAAAGCATAAAAAAATTAGAAAACAGTGCGTTGTCGTTAGCGGAGTCACTGCAAATAGTGACCGAAGTAAATATACTGCTACACGCTATAGGTGATGCAACAAATGAGCGCGTTAAAGAGAAAAGTTCGCAAGTGTGTTAAATAAAGACACCGGTTTTACCAAATTAAGACAAATATGTGATGGTGCAACCCCAGATCCGTTAAGTGCGTTCAAAGACCATTTTACGTATACGTGTATTACATCAGTAGATGTCGAACGGTCGTTTTCAAAATATAAGAATATATTTTCACCAAAGCGAACATCACTCATGGAGACAACCATAGAAACATACCTGATGCTGCAAAATGGCTACACATCTTCTCCAGTTTGTGATAAGCAAGCTAGTTAAGAGGGTAAGTTTTACATACATTGTTATAAATTGTAACGGTTTATTGTTTCCCGTATTAGTTAATTTCGCGTAAGCCACTGTCCCACGGAACATTTTTGACAGCCCTTGTAATTATGAACTTTTAGGAAAATCCTGAAACAGTTTGTTTTTTTCATTTGAAATTTCCATTTTTCAGCATGAAAATAATACCCTCCGAGTTTACCCCCTTTGAATTATTACTAAGTGATTTTGATTCTCTATTCAGCAGTATAAAGTTTTTTAATTACTGAGAAAATTAATTTTAAAAATGTAAAATTTTGTGAATTTCAGTGTGATTTCAGTTGAGATGTTTTCTGCTAAATTATTGGTTTTGAATAAAAATTAAAATTGATCTGTTAAGATGATCCGATTATTCTTGACACCAAATCCTTATTGAAAGAAATCAGAATCAAGTGGTTGGTTCAAATATTCTCCAGTTAGAATTAATGAAATGAATAAATACTGCAAAATCGTTTATTTTTACAAAATATTGTATAAATCAGCTTCTTCAAAACTATTAGATACTCTAATATTAAGGGACCCTCCACAAGGTTCAAGTCTGAGTCCACTATTTGTACACATTTCATTAATGATGTTACTAATATTCTTAACTTCTCTCGTAGGATATCCTTAATAAATATTGTGGTTGAGTGCAGCATTCTGCAGGTAGAGCTAAACATAATAGGCCTGAACCATCAAGGACTTACTCCAGAAAAAGCAATACTATACTTTACTCTTTGTATTGGTATTAAGTCTTGTTATTTATTTTTTACATTTTCCCGCCACAATTAGTTACTTGTAGTTTAAATTGTAGTAAAATTACAGTAAATTTACTAAATATTTCATCTTATCCATTTCTCTGTAATTGCACTCAGACAAAATAATTATTGTTATTATAAATAAACTAAATTGTTGTTAACAAAGTAATTCATACTTTATGCACTGCACACCATATTTTTTACCTCAACAAGATGTGATATATTTATTTCTGATAGATTATACATTATTTTATATAAAAAACTTACTTGTGTCATTGCTAGTAGGTATTCACTAGCTTAATAATATCGAAACTTTTACATTTAATGGTAATTATCATCTTCTCAAATGCATTATTTCGTTTGTTAAAACAAACGTAGTTGTATTTGAACAAAGAAATCCTTGTACGGCAATTACTAACAAAAACAACATATAATTAGACACTAAATATATCTGCATGTTTATGATATAAATATAACCATTTTTGTACCGTTGTGCGTCGTAGTTTATTCTATTAGGAGTGAAGATAGGATCAATTTAATTATATCAATATAAAACAAATTAGGTCTTGGTAAAAGTTCTAATCTATTAAGAAATGAAATGGAAATACAATAACGACAAAATTTTTTCTCATTATTATTTTCTAACTTTTGCACAAAACTTATCATAGATAAGTATAACATATATATTTTTAAACAGGGACGACTTTAGGCAGAAATCACATGCAAGCGAGCTTTTAAATTTGCACCCCCAGCCAACCAACTCAATAATTGGAACTTTTGCATGCGGGAGGTGGGTGTTCAATATTGTCGAGAATCATAATCAAAATGTATTTATTGTAATATACAAGAAAATACTATTACATACTTGTATGACAACAATTATAAAGGAAACATTTAAATAAAATAAGTTACAGATTTTTTTCTGGATTTCTGCTCAGCGAATGTACAGAGTTATTCATTATAAATTACTCACCCCTTATCATCGTTATTACTGCATATAGAAAAAAGTTTTAAATAAAAGTTGTGTGGTTATGACTGAATTTTGTTACAATGCTATCAAAAGTACAGTAGCGTGCAGATTTCAGAGGATACAAAAAAAAATAATATTTTTTTAAATGGGATACCCTGTATATTATTAAATTTTTGGAATGATCCTTTGTTTCTGATTTCAAAAATATACCATATATTACTCCTACCATATACATATTGCACCGGAAATGGGCTTCATTATTTACATTCACATTGGTTATTTCAAGTCGAATCCTGTCTTTAATGACTTGAATACTATTATTATTATTATTGACAATGTCTTTTAGAAATTCCCAAAAAAATAAATCCATTATGGTCAAATCCGGACGATTAGGTGGCCATTTAATAGGTCCATTATTCCCTATCCATATTGGGAATACATTATTCAAATGATTTCGAACGGGTAGGACACTATGCGGAGTTTCCCCATCCTGCATCCAAATTATATTAAGCTTCCGGAAAATTCTGCAAAAGAATATTTTCTGCTTCTGGGATAATTATTTCCATATAGGTAACTCCAGTTAAAGTATAATCATAAAATATAGGCCCAACAATTTTGTTTCTGAAAATTCCACACCAAACGCTAACAGTTTTTCTTCCTGATTTTTTTTACTTGTTTTATCAATCTTTTTCTGTTGTGCTTGTTTTCCCACGACCTTCGATTTTTCCTATTAAAAACTCCTGCCGTAGAAAAGGATGATTCATCAATCCATAATATTTTAGTAAAAAAATCGGGATCTTCATCCAACTTTTAAATCATCTGGCGGCAAAAGTCCAGCCTTTTTCTTTTATGAGCCTCTGTTAAAACATGTACGGGTAAAATTTTATATGGGCTGTAGCTGTTATTTTTTTAACGTACGTTGTATTTTGGAATAACTGTTACCTAATTGATCGACTGCATTATTTATACTACATTCAGAATTTTCTAAAAAATAATACAATGTTTCAAAAAAGTCTATTCGCGAATAAATATGGATGGGCTTACCTTCGAAATGAAGCTGTTCTTCCTGGTTTGCTTGAACTACACGTTTTTTTCTACTAAAATGGAGGTATTATTCACCTTTCGGTAAATATTTTTTAACGCATTTTCTGATGGTGTTGGATGATTCGAATACAACACCCTATATGCTCTTTTTGCTGCACGTTTATTTTTGTTATTTTGTATATGACAAGTAAATATTTGGTTTTTTCTTCCTCACTGTAAACCATTTTGATTATTTCATTGAAGAAATGTCGCTTATCAAACATAATAGTTGTCATTTTCATAGCTCACTTTAATAATGTTAACTTTTCCATATTTATAGTAAATAGTTTAATTAAGATATTCCATGTTTAATAACTCAAAAACGGTGTATGGTAGGGGTAATATATGGTATATTTTTGAAATCAGGAACAAAGGATTATTCCAAAAATTTAATAATATACAGGGTATCCCATTTAAAAAATATATTATTTTTTTTGTATCCCCTGAAATCTGCACGCTACTGTACTTTTTTATTTTATTTTTGATCCCCTCTTTCCGGTGCTCAAAAAAAATCCGAAAAAATTCTGTGAGCTCATATTCATAAATACTATCGAAAAAACAAATAAAAAAAATATGTGGCAAATGCACATTGAAAGCATCGCTAAATTAGTACATTTTTCCAGCGACAGAGTTAATCTTAAATAAGTTTTAATTAAATTAAGTTTGGAAAATGACCTTTCTGTGGAAGCTACTGTTATTGGGATTGAATTTTTTACGCCTTTTCTTTCTGCGCCGTAAGTTGAGGCTTATACACTGCTTACGCCTAAAGACGCCACTGTATTTAAACAACTACTTTCCCGTCTATTTGCCAAACGATGAATATTGAATTATAAGAAAGATAATATCAATTTCGTAACGAACACGTGGTAAGTGCATTTCTGGGCAAAAATGCGTTAAATACGCTAAACAACAGTTACAAGTGTTTGCACTCATTTAGTATATTTAACCTATTTTTGCAAAAAACGCTATTTACCACATGTGTGCGTTAAACCATTGATATGCACATTACGTTCGGTATGACTCAATAATGTTATTTTTAATTATAACTATTCTGTTCAGTAAAACCAAAAATAAATAAAACAAAAGTACTCACCAATGCAACAATAACCTCAAAACTTTTAAATATTCAGACACGTGTTTCTGCATCTTTGCGTCGGCAGTATGACTCTTTCAAAGCCCCGAAAGTAACTGGGAATCTTAGTGATCCTAATGTAGTACCCTTGTTTTATTTATTTTTGGTTTTACTGAACAAAATAATTATAATTAAAAATAACATCACAGTAGTCAGATTTTTGGTATTTGGAGAGCGTATCAGATATGTCTCCAATCAGAAAGACCCTTGTTATCTATTGATGTACTGTTTACACTTTCAGTAAAAAATGTACAGCAAAAGCAAAAAACACGATCTAACTTTAAAGAATACATTAATCATTTATAAATAATTTCCGCACCATTTCTTAATTTTCGTCTAAAATAAGTTATTGAAAAACTTCTACCATTTGAATTCTTTGGAAAAAATAATAGTTTAAGGCCAAGTCAGAGAGCTAATACTAGATTATTGAATACTCTATAGATGCAGCAAACGGGAACAGAATAATAATTTTAATATTTACAGTAGTTATAGAATGCGGAGATAAATTCGGTTTTCGGTTATCACATTATCTTATCTAGGTATGTACAGTTGATTTCAATAAAAACTGGTACACTTTCTCTTAGCTATGTAAATCATTCGTTCTTTGATTGATATTAATAATCTTACAAATGTCACTTTGACATTAATCAGTGGCGTTGGTCCATAAGTTGACTTGCTGCTGAATACAATGTGAGTAAAACCACGATAATGAGTGTTAAAAAACAATGGGAAACCAACCAAACGGTATCTCGTAAAGTTGGTTCCGGTAGGCCCAGAAAGAGCAATAATCAAGAAGATGAAAATCTTACAAATTACCTAATAGAAAATCCTTTTCAGACTGCAGTAAATGCAATTTCAGAGACAAATTTCCCTGCTTCGGTATCTACTGCTTGCAGAAGAATAAAACTACAAAGCGACTTGAAGAGTTGTTCAGCGGCTAAAAAATACAAACTTTCAGAAGAAAAGAAGCAGGGTAGGATTATTTTTGCACTCAACTATACAATCAATGATGATAACATCTGGGGACAAGTTGTCTTTTCTGACGAAAAGGTTTTTAAATCCTGTAACGATGGACATGTTCGCGTATATAGGCCTCCTTCCACTAGATACGACGAAAAATATACTTTCGATCCACAAATATCAGGAAGGTTTTCAGTCAATGTCTGGGCTTGGATGAGCCTAAATGGGTTAGGTGTGTGTTGGAACAGTGGTGGTCATCTCAATTCCATTAAATATATTGAAATATTAGACAACATTATGTTGCCGTCAGTAATAGAGGTGTTTCCGGTAAATAATTTTATTTTCCAACAAGACAACTGCTCCATACATACGGCCCATCGTGTCAGGCAATGGTTTCTTAATAAAAACATGGAGTTGTTACCGTGGCCATCTAAAAGTCCGGATTTAAATCCAATTGAAAATGTATGGGGACTAATGGTGAAACATATAAGAAAATTAAATAACCATCCAAATAATGCCCAAGAATTGGAAGGGATAATTGAAGACGCTTGGGAGAACTTGTCTCAAGAAGTTGACCTTGCAAGAAATTTGATTTTGTCCATGCCTGCAAGACTTCAGGCACTTTTAGACGCTAATGGAGCAATGACAAAATATTAGGTAATTCTGTATTACGTAATTGAAGTTCATTTATTTTATTTTTTTATTGTATTTTTATGTTCAGTTTGCATTGTTTACATTTTTTTTTAATCTCAAGTGGTATTTTTGTGTTCTTATTTTAAAAATAGAATTATCATTATTCAGTTAGTATTTTAATTACAACCATTAGTAGAATTATCCGTAACAAATATTATTTTTTTTAAACAATAATATGGCAGGCTTGAAACTGTTTTGAAAAAGTTATTTTCTAATTATTTTTTAAAATTCCATTTGAATAAAATAAAAGAGAAAGGTTTAATAAGTTTAAAAACACAAAGAAAACCGACCTCCTCAAAAAAACCCAGGTCCGGGGTAAATCACCTCTTCTCCACCCCCCTCTCGACATGCCTGGCCAGCCCTATTTACAGACATATGCACACAACTAAACTATTAAGATTTTCGATTACAAGAGTTGTACCAGTTTTTTTTGAAATCAAGTGTACTTCTTTATCTACTAATCGTGATTTTTGCGCTTGGCGTCCCTAGCATATAATGTCTTCGTGTAGCACATGAAATGGCGGGCCGCTAGAAACGGTCCTGGGTAATTACAAGTGAAATTGTTTTATTTATTTCTCTCATCATCATATAAATATAAAATAGAGCCATAAGTCACATCTGCTTATAGTAATATAGGGATAAATAATCCACTATATGAAAACCTTGGAAAAGAAAAGTGAAAATATCAAAGTCAAAATTGTCTAAAATTATAGTAATTTAAATGAATAAAAATATTGTCTTCAATATGGCATTAAAATTATGTGTTGCATTTTTTATGGAGAAACGGCTGAAGATTGTCTAATAACGGTCGCTTGAAATTACCTACCTATTTATATTTGAAAAAACCAATTAGCGGATCCTAATTAACGTTATTATAAATAAATTACTGTAATGAAGTTATGAATTTATAATAATTATTTTAGTGGGTTACGCCACAAAATCGATCGTGAAAACATGTCTACATATTTACTATATTCTAGGTGTGAGTGGGGTAATAAAACGTCATACCATAAAGCACATTTGGAAGTCTGTAGTTTCGATAGGAAGTTTTTCTGGACTCATATTACGAGAAATTCTTCCTATTGTTTTTAGATCCTGAAGTTTTCATCACCACCCTGTATATGCGATACATAAATAAAATATATTATCTGAATTTTGAGTTAGGCCCTACAACTTCTTTATTTTTGGATATTCTTTCAAACAAAAATTTTCTAAAGGTACTTTTTTTACTTAAATTAAGATTCTGGAAAAATATTTTTTTCTATGAGTCGTAGATTTTGCTCAATGTACCAAATTTCACTTCTTTCACTGGAAATCATAGTTTTTTTATCTTAAAAAAATTGTTACTTTTCAGAAATGTGGTAAATGTATAATTGGCTATAGTTATATTTCGTACTAACTACGACATAAGCATTGTTATGTAAAAATTGGCACTCGTCGTGAAAACATCAAGAGAAACAATTAAATTTTTCTAGTGTGTCTTAGAATTTTTTTAAATTGTATAAATCTTGATTAAAATGATAAAAAAACTCATGTTTTTGGTCAATTTTTAAATGAAAAATACATATTTACTGGTCTAGCGCGGCAAAGTGACATAATGGATCGGTAGAGTCTTTACCGATCCCTTATGCATTGGTTGTAAGTATTGGTTGACAACAGTATGAATCATATTTGCAAAAGTTAAAAAGTGTTTAGAAACTAGCAAGAATGGTTGCGGAAAAAATATTGTACGCAACCAAGAAGTATAAAGTTTATAATCCTTGGTATGCAACCACCCGCAACGTATCTTTTCTGGTCTCACCAGGTTCCAGGGTTCGTTGGCGCTCGCCCTGGAAACTGCCAGCTCGCCTATAAATGAATCACTTTCCGGTCCTGTTAACATAAATAACATTCATTTCGATTCACTGTTTTTCTTATTTGAAACAGGTTAAATTGGAACCAAAATATATTCTCATGCAAGATATATTTAAACAAGTATATGCCAACCAAATAAGAAAATAAAGGCACTTTTTCCATAGATGCAGAAATAATTTACGTTATAACAGTTAAACACTTTTTATTTATAATAAAGGAATACAAGTTGCTAAATACAAAATAAAAGTTTTCATAAAATATTAATTAAAAAAATGTGTAAGTAGCAATCCATTGAAATTTAAGTAAAATTGGCACCTTTTTTACACTCCTAATGGTACTAAGTAAATGAATTTCGGTAACTTGTCGGAACGCATCCTTTACACTATTCTTCAAGATCATTGTACTCCTGTTTATGAATTACATTTTTTTAAAATCATGACAGCAAAAAGTCCAAGGGAGTCAAGTCCAGGGACCTTGGCGGCCAAGTGACTGGTCCATACATATCTTATCACTATTTGCATCTCATTATTTAGAAAGTTTCGAGTTACTAATGCATTATGCGCAAGGGTGCCATCTTGTTGAAAATATATCGTTTAATTCATTCAAAGGATGTTGCCTTTAAATTTGAACGTAGGCCTCTTAAGTTATTTTCACAACAGCAAATCCAATGATTTGCAATTTGCAATTCTTGCGTCGTGACTCCAAATGGTTTTCAAATGAAAGTTTGCATCGCATTCACAATTTTCAATAAATCAGTTATAAAATTCATGCTTTATTGCATCACCAGGATGATGCCGATGAATTTTTCGAAGACGGAACAGTTTATATTTATATTTCATGAGAATTCCCCTA
Source organism: Rhamnusium bicolor (assembly GCA_029963845.1). Classification (NCBI taxonomy): domain Eukaryota; kingdom Metazoa; phylum Arthropoda; class Insecta; order Coleoptera; family Cerambycidae; genus Rhamnusium; species Rhamnusium bicolor. Next base: position 1,510,290 of record JANEYF010003814.1, on the reverse strand, counting down.
AATTAAGATTAATTAGTTCCTAACTGCTGTTTCTGTTTTACTTACAGAATATCTTGAGTATGCATTGACGTAACGAATGATATTAATTTTCTGGTTTTCTTTTTGTTTGTAGTTTGCGACCTTGGCTTACAAAAGGAACCAAAGTTCTGTATTTTTTTTCTAGTTTTAAAAATACTTTACTCTTTGATTGATGCTATTTGTTTAAATACATCTTTTCGGCATGTCTTGAATTTCTCTTGCACTCAATAAAACATGAAACCATATTCTTTTCTCTATTTAAACATTCTCTAAATATGATAAAGCAAACAGAAAATTTCTCATAAAATTCCTTTTATTAATGTGACCGGTTTCGTGAACAAGTAATTACTTCACATCATTACTTGTTGTTCACGAAACCGGTCACATTAATAAAAGGAATTTTATGAGAATTTTTCTGTTTGCTTTATAATGAATAATTACTCATATGGGATTAACCTACCTACATTCTCTAAATATTTCAGATTTAATTTAAATAAATACTATTTGATTGTTCAACTGAATTTAATACAATTTGACATTTATGTTGTAAGCGTTTCTCTCCATAATGCACAAGTGGAGGAAACACGTCATTCCCCAACAATTTGGGACACCTTGCACATTAACCAAAATTAATGTCATTATTTCTGATGGTACGTATATTTTCTAAGCCATAACATTTTATTAGATAATTTCGTTCTGGAGATAGCATAATTAATAGCTGTGACCATAAATCTATGAAGAAACAAAAAAAATCTCGTTGTTATTTATTAAGAGGCTTTTAGTTTTACCTGGGTGGGACGCCATACTGCTCCTGACACAACCGAGCTGATCGAAAAGTATTTAAAATTTTGTTTTATGCCAAAGGGGGTTGGTACCCTTGACTAATACTTAATAACACTAGGTACTATACTCAGCGAGAATTTCGCCAATCAAGTTGGCATCATCTGGAGATGATGAACTTTTAATAATCTCCAAGTTATAATAACTGGATTGGCGAATCGCATGTCAACTATGATACCGATTTTGATGTTTGTGGACACCATTTAAGGTTTAGTTTGTTTTATTTAATTTTCAAATATTCACGGAAAAGCTGGTCAAAACGAATCAAAGCAAACTAACCCTACTTTGTGACAAGCAAGCTCTATCTCTACTAATTGAGGCACAACTTACAAGCCAACAGTATGAAGTAATAAGAGTCGCAGATAAACAAAAATTTCCTTCTTACAAAAAGATTCAAGAAACAAAGAAGCAGTCTTATCCTAAACGTGAAGCTATTACAATAACAAAAAAGAACGTTTATGTAGGGTTGCAGGCTCTATTGGATCACACAGTTAAGCGAATTATGAAAGTACAGGAAGAAGTTTACGAACACTTTCAAAAGAGCAACTTAGTAGCTTGGTATTATTGTCCAAGTGAGGGTGTGATGGGAGTGCAGGACAAAGTCAATAGAAACAGAAATTTGACGATGAAGAAGATTCAGATGCGAGCATCTTTCTTACTTCTTTTGTACCACTTCAACATATATCTGGTGAACCTAACTCGTCCAGCAAAATTATAGTATCGCAAAACCCCCGACCGTCTTCTCCCTCGTAATTATCGTCGTATTAGGCTCCAATTTGTACATGAAACGACGGATATTACTTTGCAAAAAAAAAGATTATGTACAAACTCAAATTCATCAACTTGTTCCAACTACCGCTAAACTCGAAGACGAAAATCTTTATTACGCATACTCTGGTATTTACAATGATAGATAGTAAAGTTTGCAAAGCTGCATCCTCCACAACCTCTACAAAAAAATGCTATATGTGTGGTGCTACCTCAAAGACATTTAATAACATAGATTTTAATGTTGAAACAGAAGGTAGATACTTCAACATTCCGTTTCGGTTTATCTACTTTGCATGCCTGGATACGTTTCTTCGAGTGTTTGTTCACGTGGCATACAAACTGCCTATCAAATCGTGGCAGGCTCGTGGGGAGAACAATAAAAGAATAATTGCAGAAACGAAGAAAAAAATTCAAGATGAATTCAAACCTAAGTTGGGTCTCATAGTAGATAGACCGAAAGCCGGTTTTGATAGTAGTAATGATGGAACTACAGCTCGCCGATTTTTTGAAAATTCTGAACTTTCATCCACCATTACAGGAATAGACATAGAGGTTATAGAAAGATTTAAAGTAATTTTACAAACAATATCAAATAGATACAGTATAAATATACAAATGTTTGAAAACTATGCTTTGACGGCCAGATTATTTGCAGAAAAATATTCCTGGTACAGTATGCCAACAACTATACACAACATTCTAATACACAGACCTGCTGTAATAGCGTCTGCAATACTGCCAATTGGGCTGCTTTCGGAAGAGACCCAAGAAGCATTAAATAAACACATAAGGAAATATCGTGAGGGATATTCAAAAGAATGCTCAGGCGAAAACACCTTAGAAGATGTTTTTGATCGACTTTTATTGTGCTCAGATCCTTACATATCAAGTCTTCGAACACTCCCAAGGAGAAAAGCAAAACCATTCGACAAGGAAGTTATGGCCTTGCTTTTATCTGCAGAAACTGGAATAGGTACAGCAAGCAAAGAAAATTCTGAAGAAGACACTGCTAGTGACTCTGAAGAAGACTCTGAGGGCTCTATCTTTCCAGACTAAAATTTCTTCATAGTTTGCAGAATCCCTGTTCAAGATTTTTTATTTATAAATATTGACATATAGCTATGCCTAAATATAAATTTACAAATTTTATAAACTAGATTTTTTTAATCGTCAGACATTTAACAAGTATTATGAATTTTTTAAGAAGTTTTAAAATTTTACTCACTTCAGTTTTGAAATTTTACTCAATTTTTTTTCGATGTCTTAAAGACCACCCTATTTCATCAAAGGAATTTTTTCACTATTTTTTCGTTAATTCGTCGCACGAATTCTATAAGAATCAGAAGTTTCCGACTTTTGCTCAGTTCTTTCTATTTCCACCCCCTAAAAACCACCCTATTTAATCAAAGAGATTTGTTCGCTATTTTTTATAATAATCAGAGGTTTCAGAATTTTACAAAGTTCTTTCGATTTCCACCCCCTAAAAACAACCCTATTTCATCGAGTTCTATAAGAATCCGAAATTTCAGAATTTTACTAATTTTTTCATCCATCCCCTAAAAACAACCCGATTTTATCAAAGGGATTTTTTTCACTATTTTTGACATAATGACGAGTTTATTTTGGACCATTTTTATTACTTTAAGAGTTTTGGCCAGCTTTTCGGGGATTTCGCCCCACTGTGCAACTCCTAAAAATTATTTTTTCTCATTCGAACCTTGACAAATACTAATTATATTAATTTTGCCTGTATTTACGGGATCAGCAAAAAACTAAATTAGTATGTATAATTTTCTCACTAATATAATTAACATAATCGAAATTGAATTATTCGAAAGTAATTACCTACCAGACTCATATATAATTATTTAAATCAAAAATTACTTTCCCTTGTAATTATTGGCGGCAATACCTTGAAAAAAGTTATTAGATTTAGAATGTTTACCATTAATTTAGCCATTTTAAGTGAAAGGTGCCTATATTATGAGTAAATATACACATGAGAATAACATGAGGATGTTAAAAATTTTTGAATACACCCACTTTGGAGTAATTACGAATTAGTATGAAATTAAGTTTATTTTTTATACTGACAACAAAATCAATGCTGCGTTAATGAAATGGAATAGGGTAAAGTGGTGATATCTGATTAGTAAAACTCGGACGGAGGTATCGCTTTCCATTGACAGCTTTTATGCAAACATAATATTATATCGTAAACATCTACTGAAAGATTCCCAAACAACAGAAAAACAGTTTATACGTGTTAAAGTGAATTTCATTTAATTTTAAAATGTTATCATGTAAACTCGGAAAACGGAAAACGTACTATATTAAATAAAAAAAGTAATAGATTCTTTTACAGTTGCATAACGTCGAGTCGTATATTTATAACAATAGCGCGATATTGTATAAAGCCGATCGGTCTTTTTAAAATGTCTCATTCCGAATTGTAATTTGACCGATACACGATTATATCACAGTAGCTGTGACAAAGCACATTCTTCGGCAAGTAACACGTTTATTAATAAACAGATTTGCTCAGAAAATCATAAAACGAGGGAGACTACTAGGGACTTAACGATCCACTCGGAATCTAATCTAAACTTAAAAAAAATATTATGAATTGACACAACAATATTGAAGAACTTTATTTATACTGCACATCAAACAGAAAGAATCTACAGGGACATTTTTTTTCAGGGGTCATGCCCATTTTTCTCCTTTCTCCTTTTTTTCGATGTGCCGCTGGTGGATTCTAAAATAAAATATGAATTTTCTGTTTTGTTTAGAAACTTTTTGGTCTCTTGTAGTTTTTCCATATATGCGACCGTTACCGAGAAAAAAAAATAAAAAACTATTTTCTGTAATTCGCTAGATAAAATTGAAAATTTTTAAAATGGTCTAGTAGGCTCCAGTTTTATTTGAATAATCTGTTGTTGTTATTAATTTTGACAGGTCGCATTTGAAATCGTAACTTGTGTCTGCATATGTGTTTTAAATACTCATTATAATCTCGTAAAAATGCCAAAAGAATCTTCAAATTTCAACACCCTGTAGATCAGTAAAGAAGCGTTTGCGGACCTATGTTTATACAAACTTTCAGTCATGAAATAAGCCAAAGAATTACCCCCTTGCGTATGTATATGATATTTAGGAACATCCTGTATAATATTTATTTACTTACTGACAGTTTTATAAACGACTTTACACTTGCACACTTGCAATTCGGCAACAAACACCACGAAAAACGATGGGAACTCATTATTTTGTACGATAAATAAAAAAAATGACACCGAGCGTTACTTGCACTTGTTTGTTTACTACAAGAATGACGTCACAGTAGATAGTGACATGGCGGTTCGTGTTCTCTCGCCAATTTATATATTTGAAATTTTGAATGCTATTTTATCCTATAAAGCGATTTCTTTTAAACGAAATAAATTCCTGTGGACTAATACTCGTTATGAGCATTTTAAGATAATTTAAATATAAGAGTCAAATTGAATTAAAGAACCGAATTCGTTTGGAATTAGCCGATATTAATGATGAAATGATGATGATTTGCATCATCGTGTAATGATAAATTTAATAGCTTAGCTAGAGACACTTAGGGCCATAGAATTAGCAAAGATCGAGAGCCTAGAGAGAGAGAGAGAGAGAAGCTATCTTAGGGTGCATTTATGTTGGAGATGTGATAAAAGATAAGAGCAGCTATTGTGAGGCGATTCAAGATACTTCCATATAAAATATGTTTTGATTTTCTTCAAATCGCTAGTAACGTTTAGTAATTATCTACTAAACAGTTCTCCTGCAGATTCCTTAGCTGCACCTACATGATTTGAATATGATTCCAAGATGGAATATTTACATGCCTATTTCTCCCAATTGTTTTCAAATGTCCATTTCCTGAACCTTGTTTAATAGAAAATATAAAAAAAAATTGTCATTAACACTATTTGTACGTAATAAATGTAAATATACATTTTCTAAAACTTGCTCCAATGCAAGAACATACAATAATTTGGGACCAAGCATCTCAACGTGCCGTTTTTTTTTTAATAAGACGGTTACAGTTGTACCAATGTATACTGAAGACACTACGGGATCAGTTTGAAGAAGTCTCTGAGGTTCAAATAATTAGCAAATAAAAAAGAGGTTTATATCAACTTCATTAAATGACACACTCAACATTAACACGTGTCGTTTTTGGGGCAATCAGATAATCAACAGAAATCTACAGATAACAATCCAGACATAATCAGCGAGAGTAAGCAATTGCCTCATGACAGCCTTGAACTAATCTCTAAAACCAGGATATCTCCATGCTTGTATATATACTATGTGATATAGAAAACCCAATACCTAGTAATCGTTTACATATTTTAAGATGTTTTTTTGTTAAACAATTGTGTTCAGGAAGAGTATCATTGGCCTACACAAATGAATTCCTTATATTTCCATACTACACACGGAAATATTGTTAAAAATTAATTGCTAATTCTGAAACAATATTTGTTGCCATTTAAAAAGATAAAAAAATCAAAATATTTAGAAAAGGTACCTCTTTTCCTGGTCCAATGTATCATCTTTGATCCACCTTATACAGAATATCATCACCACGCAATATGGACTTATTAACAAGTTAACAAAGAAACTTTGACATGCTTAATTACATATTCATTGTCTTAGACCAACTATTAGACAACAATTTTATAATTAATTACATAAATAAAGATATTAAACTACTACGAGTACAAATATAACAAAAAGGTTGGACCTTGGGCTTGCCCAAAAATTCAAGGTTTTCTTAAATTGCAGATTAATTATCAATATTAGTATTATAAACGGAGATTTCTATTTTTATATTTCAAACTGAAACGTTTTTATTTTAATTCTCGATAATTGTACAGAGTGGATTGAAAATATAAATGATACAAAATGTTTCATTATGTTAAATATGTATATCGTGGTATAACCACATCATATGGGTCACCCTCATATTTAGAACACAGTAGTTGTATCCTTAGTGATGCAACAATTTCTACATTTTTTCATCAAATAACCTAACCTAATGTTATCCTCAATTCTATTATTATAATTATTGACTAATTATTGTATCCATTTTTTCTTAATTACCTCCCTTTATAGGTCAAACATTTTACCTGCATTAAAAACGTGCTCGCGACTATTAGGTGATAAGATATATGAAACATTGCAAAAATACGATATGTTATATTATTTAAATCTATTTGATATGTTTGAATTGTTTTATTTCAATTCAATTAAACATAACACCATATACAGGGTGAGCCACGGTGGGTGGAGTATTAAAAGTATATGGAGAACGGATCAACCGACTGCTTTGAAATTTTGGTTACCAAGATAATCGAGTATGATCTCTCCAACTAAAATTTCTTCGAAATTGCGGTGTTGCCACTTATACGTAAAACTGGCAACATCTGCGTTATTTCTAATGGAATACCCTGTATATTTTTACATTTTTTGAATCGTCGTCTCTTTCTGAGTAACTTTTGTTAATTTTGCCCTATACCTATCTCAAGCCGTTTTCGAGATAATAATTCTTTTCTGAATTTATTGCCAAAAATTTGACTTTCATTAAATCGTGTTTTCTCCTACCTACGCAGCAATTAAAAGACAATTTGTTAGTTGCTGCTAGGCAAGGGCTGGGGGCATCTCCTCCATTAATCAAATGTTTCGAATATCATACAGGGTGAGTTAGAGAACGCTTTCTATAAGTGACTTAGAAAAATGCACGAAAGTCAATTTTTTAAAATGGAATGCCCTGTATATTATTACTGATTCGGAAAGGCGATATATTTACCTATTTAAAAAGGTATACACTTACTTATGAGCACTTTTCTGTAACCTTTCCAAGAATATTTGTGCTACAACTTTTCAAATTAGGTGCAAATATCACTAACGTCAAATTTATTTAGAAAAATAACATCTGTTGTCATTACAAAATGACAAAACAAAAATTTCATGGCCCACCCGTTATGATATACCAGAAGACTAATATTCTTGGTAAGGTTACAGAAAAGTGCCCATAAATCGAAAACGGTGTGCATTAGGTATAGAGTATATTACCTTTTTAAAGAGGTAAATGTATCGCCTTTCCGAATCAGTAATAATATAGAGGGCATTCCATTTAAACAAATTGACTTTCGTGCATTTTTCTAAGTCACTTATAGAAAACGTTCTCCAACTCACCCTATAAGATATTCGAAACATTTGATTAATGGAGGAGATGCCCCCAGCCCTTGCCTAGCCACAACTAAAAAATTATCTTTTAATTGCTGCGTAGGTAGGAGAAAACGCAATTTACTGAAAGTCAAATTCTTGGCAATAAATTCAGAAAAGAATTATTATCTCGAAAACGGCTTGAGATAGGTATACGGAAAAATTAACAAAAGTTACTCAGAAAGACACGACAATCCAAAAAATGCAAAAATATACAGGATATTCTATTTAAAATAACGAAGATGTTGCCAGTTTTACGTGTAAGTGGCAACACCGCAATTTCGAAAATATTTTAGTATATAACTCCCAAATATCTACATTATAACTCAGTAAATATTTCAAAACTTTGATACAGAAAACCATGTTTTATTGAACCTTGAAATATTACGCGCTTATTAAAACACCCTTTATCTATAATAAAAGTGAAATATTGTCATTATTTTGCATTTGAAAATATTTAGTTTTAAAAAATTGTTAGTGCACCAAATAAAAATGTTATTACTTTGTGCTTGTAATTGCAAACAATCGTTGCCAGCACGAACACTTATGTAAATTTTAAGATCATCTGCGAAAGGTAACCACTGACAACTGATTACTGTTCCTATATCATTTATGAAAATAAAAAGAACAGCGGTCCCAAGTTGGACCCCTGTGGAACACCTGATGTTGCGATGTAATTTTGAGACCTGTGCCCACAATATTCTATAAATTGCTCTCTAGAAAAAAAGTAGGATGTAAAAAGCAAAATCAGTTTATTTGAAAAGCCAAAAGCTTTTAGCTTGGCTAATAAATAGCAAATAATGATCTAGCTGATCAAATACTTTTTGGATATCTGCGTATATAGCATTTACTTATCCTCCTGCATCCACGTTTTCACATATAAACTGGGTAATGCAGGCAAGATTTGTTATGTTTTCGCCATAAAGCTATGTTGAGAAAGTGATATTGTTGTTTTAACAGCACCGTAAATATAGCTGTATAAAATTACTTCAAGAGCTTTGGCAAAATTTCACAAAATGGCGATGGGCTTGTAGTTATTTATAAAAGATGGATCCTCAGTTTTTAAAATAGGGCGTATTCTACTTATTTTCCAGATATCTGGAACCTGACCTCAGCGAGAATAGCGTTAAAAATAGTGTACAGCAGAATTACGAACACTGCAGCACAGTTTCTAACGATAAAGCTGGAAACCCCATCTATACCAGCAGACAGACTTGCTTAATGTTGGGTTTCATAAATAAATCGACTCTTAAATCGTTTATCTTAGATCAAAAATGATAGGACCGATGACCGTTCCTTGCGGAGCATCAGGCTTTTTTAACTATATTTTGCACTTCTTGTATGACCTAACATGAAGGAATATTTATATATCCAGGTAGATGAATACAAAATAAATAAAAAGAAGTGTTTATTAAAAAATGTATAAAAATGTCCAGTCAAGACTATTCCTACTATTACAAAAAAAATCTGTTAGAAAATTCTAGTACTGAATTTGACAATATTTCAAAGAAACTTCGTATTATTTATTTAATAAGTACGAATATTAAGTAAGTTCACCTGGTATAAAGTAGTAATAGGTTTTATGTGTCTTTAATGACAGGCACTAATTAATTTCTAATAATTGTGATTATTGCACTTAAATGCAAATTTAAATATTTCCTAGTATTTTCAATTAAGTACAGAAAAAGTTGTATTATCTGTTGATATAACGTGTAATTTGTGTTGATTTTCAAGTATGTAATCATAAATGGCTACATTTTATATAATTCACTCACCACACGGAAAGAAAACTATTCTATATCAAAGTAATCGATTATTCTTAAATTTTTATACTTGTCACTAGAATAATATTACTTGGCATAATAAATTATTATTGTTTCAATAATATACCAATTGTAAACCAAGAACAAATATATTTTTGAGCGCAAATCTTTAAGTCAATATAAGTTTGATTCCTTCGAAGTATAAGTATGTATTAAATATACTCCTAATAGCACACTTCTTTCGAGTACTGTTAACCGTGAGAGTAAGTATAAGGACATCTTAAAGTAAATTCTTATTTAAATGTTTCTTTTCACATAAGAATACTACTCTTGGAATAAAACTACAAACAACTTTGCTGGATGAATTATACATACTATTAATCCAATAACTGTTATCATTGATTGAATACTTACTAATATTAATGTGAAGTGTTCTAAAATAACGATGGAACAAGTGAATCGCGCAGTGGTGGGAGGTAGAAAGCTATGCCTTTGTGAACAAAGACGACATACCTTACCTACGACGCGTCGAATTGTGTGTGCTGTACTCTGTTTATAGATGTTGATTATTATGAAATCATTTATATTTGTAAAGTTACACTTGAAAAAGAAGTATATTAACATTATGAACTGTGAAATAGAAGTTAATGAGTCTACGATGGAAGAGCTATTAGCAAGTTGGGAATTGGAGTCCTTAATTTCAATATTAGAAGGTAAGTTTAATAATTCTGGTTTTATTGCATGCAAGCTATTTTAATTACGTTATACTTTACAAGAAATGAATACACAACGTCACTATATTGTAGGTGAAAAGGTATTCATCTGAAGTTTAATGATTGTGTATAGATTTCCCAAGTTATTTTCCTTTTTGATAATTTTGCTTGTGTTACAATCTATAGTCTAGATCTGCATTTTAATTGCAGTGGCGTTTTATTATACAATACATATACAGGGTGACTGGTAAGTCAGCTTATTCCTTTGAGGGTGGGTTAGTAGAACCCATTTTCAATTGATTTAGAGGTCTAATAATTTTTGGGATATTTTATTTTTAAATTAAAAAAAATAATAAAACTTTCTTTAATATTTCAGTTTCTTGCGTTAGTTTACATAGTTATGTAACAAAAATTAGGTTAAATACTTTAATAAGATAAAAAGACGAGCTAAAAAACTATATTTGTGAAAAAAATTTCAACCCAATCGTACATTCATTTAAAACTTGATAATGCATTAAACGTGCAAATTATTTAAAAATCTCTCTACTTTATATATTACTTTTCGAATGAGGTTTATACGAAGTTTTAAAAATTATTTATTTTACTTCTATAAATAATACAAAAATACTAGGTACAGGTAGAGCGTCCATTGTTTTAAAATTAAATAGACAGGTGTTTCGAAAAACATGTGCCATCGTTTAAACGGAGATTCTACACTCAAAAATAAGACAAATTCCTAATTCCTATCAACATAGGTCCATTTTTGCATCGTTTCTGAGATATTGAAGTTTTATTTTTCTTTGCGTTAACTGTAAAAAATATATACGCCACTGATTTTTTTAGTTTTTGATGGCCCAGTTATGTAGAAAGTTAATTTCCGAAAAAATGTCACCTCTTGTCATTTTTTAGATATCGTCATCATGTAGAAGATAAATGCAATTTTTAAAGTATTTTTAAGTCCATTAAAAAAAATTAACTAATGCTATTAAGTACCTTACATAAAAAAATTGTATTTATCTCCTAGACGAAACCTAAATCTAACAAAAACTAAGAGGTAACTTCTTTTCAGCAATTAACTTTCTACATAACTGTGCAATCTAAAACTAAAAAAGTCAGTGGTGTACATATTGTCTTTACAAAATTAACCGAAATAATAATAAAACTTCGATATTCTGCATTTCAAGTACGAAACAGCAATGGACCAATGTTGATAATAACTATTTGTCATATTTTTGAGTGAGAAATCTCCGTTTAAGCGATGACACATGTTCTTTGAAACACATAAGGGTAAGGGAAGTTTCTAAAAAATAATAATAATAATAATAAAATATCTCAAAAACTGTTAGGTTTTGCATTATGCATATTATAGTTAAATCAGTTGCAAATGAGCTCTACTAACATCCCTTGAAAGGAATACGGCGACTTACCAGTCATGCACCTTGATGTGTACCTATATATAACATTATTAATCAATGAATTTCAGAAGTCATTGATATTAATTTATTATCAGTTTAGGATAAAGTTCTTTGTTCTTGTCAAAAATGCTAGCTAACATATTAATTATTATGTATTTTAGCTGCCTATTTAAGGTTTGTATATATGCATGGAAATTTTGTGAATATTCAAATGGGCTAAAAATTTGGGTTTCATATGTACAAATCTTGTTAGCTGTTTGAAAGTTCGAGCATACTTTTTTATTATATAGTTAGCTACAATGATTTGTTTAAATTATTTATACTTTAATAACATAAATAATTGTCTTCTAGGTCAAGAAAATTAACTAACGTTGGACAATTTACTGGAAATTTCAGAAGAACAGATTATAGAATAATGTGCCTTCCTGTGGTAAATTTGAAGTCTCATATACAGTGTGTTCACGAATGGACTTATGATATATATACTTCCTCTTAGCTGAAGTAGAACCATTATTCTAAAGTTAATAATTAGTTATCATTAAAAGAAGGAGACTAATTATGACTTTTAAGAATAACGTTTTCCTTGATGGAAAAATATCTATTCTTGCGAATATATGAATACAATATTGTCTTAATTTCTAAAATTCTTAAATATAGTTTATTTTTTCCGTGCAATAAAATCTTATAATATATTTTAACATAATGGAAAATTGCTAATACAGAGGCCCATTTGCAAGAGTACCATTAACATTAAGATTACATATCAGGATTTTCACAGACAGGTTAATAAAGAAGTTTAATTTTACTAGCTTGTATATGGATATAATTTTTAATATAAATAATACAGACAATTTAATCGATAAAAAATAGTGATTACAAATTCTGTCCGATTTTCATTTCAATTTATTAAGACGGTGTAAAATCTGTATATCGCTGTAAATCGATGATAACTAGAAACAAAAACAATTAGTTTGTTATAAAAAAAAATTTAAAATTTTTTGTAAAAGTTATGACGTAACCGATACATTTTTTAAATGGCAACCTTCATTTTTAATAGTACAATTTGAGAGAGCACATTTTTTACATGTGAAGCATCAGAAATTATAATGTCACATAACAATTAAAACAAAAAATTTAGATGTTCAAAAAAATTCATACAAAACCTCATAGAGGGTTTTTGGTCTGATTGATCTAACTTCATTCCTAATTCTGCTCAATATTATTGAGTCTATCCAGAGAGACCTTGGATTTGAGGTAACACCACAAGAAAAAAATCTAAAGGGATTAGATGAGGAGATCTAGCTGGCCACTCTATTGTTCCCCCTCTACCAATCCATATGGTAGGGAAAATATTATTTAGGTAAACTCGTACGGTACGCAAATAATGTGGTCCACTGTCCTGTTGATAACACAAAATTTTATTATCTACAATTCTTGCCAAGACGTTCAGTTTTTCTGGTAACTGGGTAGGACCTTTCAGAATGTAGAATTTCTAGTGCCCAGTATGGACCATTCTACATATTCACAGTGTCAAAATACTGACGTAGGAGATGATTAGAATTGTTTAAGTTTTAATCATCTCCAGATGATGCCAACTTAGTTGACGATACGCGCGTCTAGTGCAGTATATAGTGTTTTCGTGTTTCGTGCAAAACTATATCAGTGTTATCTTCACATCAAAGGTTCCAACCCACTACAAATTCACACTGTCATTTAAACAAAAAATGGCCTCATCCGAGAATACTAGAGAGATCCATCATGATTTTGCAGAATTTAATTCTGCGATTAAAACATCCTTTTTACCTCGTGAACTAAATGTACTCTTTAAGTGGCCTAGTTGGGAAAAAGCTTCGGATAGCTGTGTCACTCTCTAGAAAGTTTTTATACATGCGCCGCTTAATAATTTTGCTCTTGACTATACCTTCACTGGACGTTTTATTCACCGACTTCATTGAGGTGCGATTCCCGATAGAGGTAACACTTCCTTGCTCCATTTGTAGTGACAAAGATACTTATTTAGAAAATTCATTTTAACCAAATAGTACGGAATAAAAGTTTGAAACTTGCTGAGCAAATTATGAAGATTCATTCTAGAAGACATGTATGAATTTTACTTCGAATTTTACCGATTGATATCATAATTCAGGAGCTAATCACGTCAAAATTTCACTTATATTTACAGTATTTTTCCTTACATAATGTGAAAATTCATTAAAATAGATATACATGTATCCTCTAGTACACTTTCAACTACTGATCCTCCAAATTTGGTGTAATTTGACCAAACCATATGGAAGAAATAAATTTTGAAAAATTATCTTACAAACACTGGTTCGATTAGCCCGCTTAAGGATGCCATTATTTTAAAAACATTTCAAATTTATTCCAACTTTACGCGCGCACTCTGTAAACAAAATTATGCTTTTAAACAAATGTAATCGACTTATTCCAAAATTACTCAACTTAATTTTCGGAACACAAAAAGTGAAAAAACATGCTTTGCAAATAAAATGCCTCAGATGTTTATCTCAGATGTTCCAGTATTCAAATAATTTTGTCATCATCTGACTTGCCTTGCCACGCGTCAGATTATAACCTAAAACGTAATATTTTAGTTTACTTTCGTGTTATCTAACGCTTCGAATCCTCAAATATTTTTTGTTTTTCTACATATTTTATAAATTATAAATAACCAGCTGGCCTAATTCCCTTTTATAAGTTTAATAAGTGTGCAAATTATTTATATAACATGTTTTATCTGGTCCCATGTCTAATTATGTCTAAAAGTTCCTATTTATACTATTCTAAAGACATTTAATTAGTAACAAGCCTGCGAGTAGCCAACATGAATTTTTAATGGTCGATTGAATCGACCTTTACTTGATGGTACTTTATGATTATTTTTATAGTGAAAATAGATTATTTAAAATCTGAAAAGGGCGGCGTGAAGGGGCGTATATTGGCACAGAGAGTCGAGTATCCTTTTAAAAATTTCATAGAGACACGGGTGCCTTAAATCCAAAAGCGGCGCCGGTTCAGTTTCATATATTGGTTTGAGATAATCCCATAAAAAGTCGAGTAGGGTCCAGTCCGGTAATCGAGAGGGCTATTCTGTTGAAGTGTTATCTGAGCAAAGAACGCGTTTTGCCTCCTTTTATTATAAATGTTGCAGATATTTTTAGTTGCTTTGGCTAAATAAAATCAGATCGAACAATTTATTTAAAATTAAAACAATGTGCAGCATCTGAAGCCACGCCCCAGGTTTTTTCATAATTTGCGAGAAACCAACTAAGTACATGAAATGTTGGCTTGTATGAGAACCAGTATTAGACTCACATAAAACAAATGGTTACAGAAAAATCCATGTCAAAAAAGGTACAACATACAAAACACCTATAAGCAAGACAGTATTTTTTCTTGTACATACTTAATTTATACGCAGTTGCTGCCAGGCGTGTGGGCATGGGACATGTAGGTCGAGGAACAACAAAAATTGTTTAGCACTCTGACAGTGGCATTTTGAATAGAATATTTATTGGTGTTATTTTTTATTTCCTGCAAGTCCATGTTTCACGTGGCGGTTTATAGCAGTCCGGCTAATTTATGTTTCATTAAAAGTACAAGAGAAACAGTTAGTGATAGTAGGTATTGTATGAACAAGTTAAGCTTTTATCGTGTACTTTAACTTTATAGCTGTTTCTACTAAACTTTACTGTTCTTGTAGTACCTGAAATCAAATATCACCGGTTTTATTTCGTAATTTTATTATATATAACAACTTTCTGTCAGAAAACTATTTTTTAAATACAATTCTAGTAATTTAAAATAAATGTCTGATTTTAAGATTAGATTTTTGAACATCAATGTTGTAAAAGAAATATACAGCAAAAAATATAAATGAAGGTATAAAATATTTACATAAATTTTACGTTTTGTGATATTAAATTTCCATGACAAATCCTTACCGAGGTTAAGATGTTGAAAATATATTGTTTCATTAGCATCTCGATCTCATTTTGCAATAATATGCCAAATATCATACATACAGGGTATCTTTAATTTCAATTCAATTTCAATTTATTTTTATCCTTAAGAATATATAGTGAATATTACGACGGCTCTGAAGGGCCACAAAACAAAAAAAAAATAGAAATTTCTACTTTTGAAAGTAAAAATTTATACTTTTAAAATAGAAATTTCTACATTTGAAAATAGTAATTTCTAGTTTTAAAGTAGAAATTTCTAGTTTAAAAGTAGAAATTTCTAGTATCAAAAGCAGAAATTTCTAGTTTTAAAGTAGAAAATAG
Organism: Rhamnusium bicolor; assembly: GCA_029963845.1. NCBI lineage: Eukaryota > Metazoa > Arthropoda > Insecta > Coleoptera > Cerambycidae > Rhamnusium > Rhamnusium bicolor. Next base: position 1,494,199 of record JANEYF010003814.1, on the reverse strand, counting down.
TAATTTCTAGTTTTAAAGTACAAATTTCTAGTTTTAAAGTAGAATTTTCTAATTTTTTTTAAATTTGTTGTGGCCGTTCAGAGCTATCATAGAATAAACATATAATACATACCTACATAAATTATGTTTTATTTTAATTTGAGACATACTTTAAATTTATTTTCAGCCTGTAGTCTACCACTTAGACACAAATTGCCTGTTTGTGGGTTTTACTATAGACCAAAAACATATATTTTAAATAAAAATGCAATTTTCTAAAGTAAACTTTTTGTGTGTCACTTAAAAAATTGAAAGTTTTTTACACAAAAAAAGGTCGTTTGCGTTTTTTCTCTAAAATTATCCGTTTCTGAGTAAAACTAATTAGAACTTTGTGCGGGAATAGGTTTTTTATGAATATTTTTGCAAAACAGAAAACCTAATGACAGGAAAACATAATTTGGTTACATTATTTTTTATTGGTCAACAATGAATTTGATTAAAATAAGGTAACTTACAACTTGCAAGAGTTGTTTAAAGTGCATTTCATCAGCTTTAACATATTTTTGGCACCTGCGCACAACTGAATGTGTAGCATTAAGAATGAAATCAGGAATAGCCAACAAAACTTCACACACTTTTCGAATTATTTCAATTAACTCTTCTCTGGCATTGTCCTTTAAATAGTTCCAGATTAAAAATCAACCGGAGTCATATCCGATAAACGGAGTGGCCAGACTCTTGGACCTAATCGATCTAGTGCCGGATGTCCGTCCATTTGATGCTAGCATTCATTTTTTTAATTGGTAGACATATCCTCGAGATATTCTTTAAAATGATTATTTAAAAAATAATGGTCCATTTAGACGTGTAAGTAGGATGTGAGGCCCACAAAGAGTCCCATTTATAACACCACACCACATATTAACATTGAACTCTTCTTGAAAACTCCTAGGGCGATTTATGTGAGGATTCTCATGAGCCCAAATTCTTAAATTATGAAAATCAATCAATCCACTAAGAGTAAAGGTACTGGCAGTCCAAATAATTTTGTTTACGATATCAGGATCTTCTTCCACAGCGTGTAAGAAACAATTACAAAAATTAATACGCCTTTTGGCATCACTTGGTTGAAGATATTGCATAAAACAGTTAATTTAAATATATCCAAAAATGGTCATTTGGTAATTTCTGGGACTATTGTTTGATTAGAAATTTCTATCATTTTTCTTTTATATGTAATAATATGTTAAGGTTGGAAATTTGGAAATATGTGACCTGATTATAAAATATGATTTGAAGAAGTTGTCTGTATCTTGGAGTCTAAAAGAACGTATGTGCTCTTTATATCTAATTTAGAATGAACAACCAGTTTAACCCACATAAAAGGCATTATAACTGTGGCCTTAAAAATTGAGGAAACCAGGACTTTATAAAATGACACTCTGTCTATCAACTGTATCCCTAATTCTAAGACAATAAAAATATACTGCTTGTCTTAAAATAATATTTGTATTCTTAGTACAATCAAAACGAAATCAAAACAATCCTAGATATATTATAAAACATGTTATTATATCTGAAATATACTATTTAATAAGAACAAGGCTGCTATGAAATCAGTTCTGATATAATAAAAAAGTACAAGATGTCATAATTATACCACTAACAGAATTGATAAACCTTTGTATAAAGGAAGAAATTTTTCCTTATATGCTAAAGCTAGCAAGAGTTTTACGTATATTTAAAAAAGGAGATGAATGTGATATAAATAACTATCGGCCAATATCATTATCACCAATCTTCTCAAAGATAATAGAGAAGTTTCTAAAAATCAGAATTGCGAACTTCTTCGAAAGCAATAATTTATTTAATACAAATCAATACGGCTCCAGGATGTCTCTCTCTACAACTGATGCCATTCTTGCTTTTACGCAGGTTGTACAAGAAGCTTTTGAAAATGGGCAGTACTTGTTATCGACTTTTGTTAACTTAAGTCTAAGGCCTTTGATTGTACCACTCATAAGATACTTCTAAATAAACTCATTATTGAATAGGGAGTTCCTCAGGGCTCAGTACTGGAACCGCTACTATTCTTAATTTATATTAATGATATTCCGACACATATAACAAACTGTGAATCAGTTTTGTAAAAATTCAAATCTAAACCATGTATTACACATATGAAAGGAAGCACAATCAAAGACAGAAGACTGGTTTATGGCAGACTTACTCTAAATTCTATAGATGAATGTAAACATGCATTTATAAAACTAAAAATTCTCATTTTTCTCTGCCTTTATATTTATCAATGCCTCACTTGTTTCAAATCAAATATAGATAAATTTACAAGGAATAATACGATACATTCATATAATACTAGGAACATATCTGATTTCAGATAGTCCAGTACGACTCAAAAAAAATTAAACTGGTTCGAACCACTATTATATTAAATTATTCAATCTTCTTCCTAATTCAGTTAGATCGCTAAACAATTTGAAAAATGTCATTAAAGCTTATCTTGCGCAAAAGGCTTTTTACTTTATCGAAGAGTACTTTTATAATGACCACAGATTTAAATGTATAACTAATATTGTTGATAGTTTGTAGAATATTATGTCTGTGTATTTTATACATTTCATTTTACGCTCTTTATCTTATTTATTGTTGTATGGAACTATTTTAACAATTATATTACTTATTTACTATTTATAAGATCATTTAAAAAAAATTGTATAGTATTTTAGTTTGTAGAATAGATTTATGTATGCGTGTCTTATATATTTCTTATACACTGTTTTATAATTTCTTTTTTTATTGTATATAACTATTAGTAATATGTATAATTACTATATATTTATCTATTGAACATTGTTGTGACCTGTCGGAAATTGTTCAAATTTTTAACGCCAATAATATATCTATCTATCTATCTATACTATTTTCTTTTCAATGAAGAAAAAAATAAAAACAATGATTTATTATGATCTGAATATACTATCAGTTTCTTGACTTACCATGAAAACCATGAAAATTTTTCTATCTTCTTCTTATCAGAGACAAAACAAGTCCTTGCAATTTATCTTCTCTAAACTTTGATGATACAATTAATCCGCGACCATAACACAATTTATTACAATATTTATCTATTTTTCAAATCACTGGCTTATTTGTTTACTTTACTGTTATTTTTTTTAATAATCGGACACAATTATCGTGATTTATAATAATTTTAATTAATGTCCCTTAATTTTTCAACCTCAAAATAAAAGCAAAAATTATCGAACGGTTCGGAGAACTGGCAACTTTCTATCTGCAACAAAAGAAATACATTTTTAAGAACATTTGTAAAATAACAGTTTATAGGGTGGGGCTCTGTACCATTTATTAGAAGTAAATTGACATAATTAGATAGTGTTATCTAATGTTATCTATTTACACACGAGGCGTTGGCAGTAGCGGTTCGAGGGGAACAAAAAAGTCCAAAGTTGCAAACAATTTTCACAAAGTTATCACAAGTTGGTATAACACCCAATAAAGGGCAGAAAGTCGTAGAAGTTTAGATCTAACAAGTTTTCGTCATACGAAATTTATTTCGCCAACAGATATAATAAATATGGGTTCAAACCTTTTAAATTACTGGCCAGCCTAGAGTTTATCGAGGATCTGTGCTAAGGCCATTGTTTTTAACAATTCTAATAAAACCAAACTATTTGCTCATGTATGCCGACAACTTAAAAATCAAAACACTTGTCAGAGTAGTCAATCACTGCCTTTATCTTGTACAGGTTGTAACATGAAAGCATGTCATAAGTGACTTCTGGGCAGAAAATAATGGCAATATATCCCAATTTACTTTATCAGTTAAGCCTTTATGGATATCTTCTTTAACTTTGGTGCAATTAACCGGTTGCCATATCCCAACATTTCAACAGATAATGACCAAATCATATCAAATTAAATGGTCATAATAGGAGGTCACGTGACCATGACGTATTAAACGTCATATTCGTCTTTATGAATTTTTATAATATTCGTAATTATCATCACATACGTCATCGAGTGCAGGAATTTAGAATTCACGTTAGACAGATAAAAAACAAACATTTAAAATTTGGTCAATATCGTTTTGGTGTTAGGACTGAGTGTTTTAATAATAAAAATAAATATTTTATTTGTAATATTTAGCGATGTATTAAATTAGTGTGATAGCGGGCGAGAATGAGTATATCATCCTTTTATCTATCATAAGATTTATTTATTAGTCTGGATGAGATAAGGAAAACAAGATAGAGGTATATTATCGCACTAGGTGGAAAAGTATACAGTGTGTCCGCGTTAACGTCTTCCCACCCTTGTAAAATCTTTTATTTTTTACCGGTTTTGATAAACTTTTTTTTTGTTAGGTAGGTATTCAAAATGCGCATTTAACGAGTGGGTAACTTTATATTTTTGCTGTAATCATGGTCAACTACGACCACTTTTATGGGCTCAAACTTGAAACAGTACCATTAGAGATTTTTTTAGAAAAAAACTAACGACGGATTTTTTTTAGAATCATTTCAAACGTTCCTGTACCGTTCCTGTACAAAATTTGCGCTACAGATAGCTCACAACTTACTTCTATTAAATTTTTGAACAGCTTTTTCAACTTTTTCCAAATTTTCAAGTAAGTTATTTTCTTGAACGGTGATAAATGTGTATCCGACTACTCTGTAGATTTTTTTGTGGAAACTGGTTCTCAATCCTTAGAGACGAGGTAAGTAGACGAAATATTAGTATAGCATGTCTCACGTGTCTATGGAAATATATAAACAGAAAACTGACATATTTGACATAATTAAAAAGGACAATTTTTTATCGAGGAAATTTTCCTAGTTTTGAGAACTTGTATTCCGAAACGCCAATTTTTAATCATCTACAATATTTGACATTTAAGTTTCATTTCCAAATTAATGTTTTTTTAGGTGTGAGACATTTTTGAATAGGAAAAAGTATTTTTTTTTCAAAATTCAACCTCTGACATCGTTTTGGACAGTGGCCTAATACCCAAAAAAAAGTGGGAAGAGACATTATAGAATCCCGTAATTAAAAAACCATAGACAATTCTATTAAAATTTCATCAGTATTAATAGATAATTGTATTTCATAGTAATAGCTTCTTTTTCCAAATTTATTAATTTATTTATTAATGTATAAATATTCATTTCAAGCGTATTGTTTGTTGCTTCTTTGTTTTTTTATTTTAATAAGTATCTATTATACCAAATTGCTTTTGTTTTAATCATAAAAACATTCCTTTATATTTTTATCGCACTTCTGAAACCCCTGTATACATATTGCAAAAAAAAATTCTTGGGGGCTCTCCCGGGCTTGGAGCTTACTTCTGCATTTGCCTCCGAACCCGATGAGTTGATTTTATTATGTGCCGCCCCTATTATTTTTTCTAGATCCGCCCCTGCGTGTGTGAATATGACATCTCTGAATGTAGAAAGTTCAACTTCACAATACTGTGCGACATTTACAGCAAAGCGAAAGCGTTTAAATGAGAATACTATAGAAACTTCGTTAATGATGCAGGTTTTGGTCGGGCCTATATTGCACTATTGAATTGGACGAAATAAAAAGTAAATGCAGTTAATTATTTCTAATCCCTCTACTTATTTTCCATCTTCAAGGTAACGACACTGGAATTAATGCCATTGCGCCAACTCTACTTATTTATTTGGTACTAAAAACTGCCGTTATAAAGATAATTTAAGATTTAAAATGATGTTGACACCTTTTGCCATTTGAAATTTTAGGGGTAAATATCACCCTATTTAGGGTAGACTGTTTTCAATGGGCCATCCTGTATATTGTTAGAAGATACTTTATATTAGTATTCCAAATATTATCTGATCAATATCAATAAATTTAAATAATGAATCTAGGTATCTTGATTGCTAGTAGTGACTAACAGTTTTTTTTATTGATACAGTTTTGATCAAGTATAATGTGCCTGTCTCAATGACACCTATATAAAACCTTTTAATTGTTATTTTTATAGATCTGATCTTTCTTGGTAATACATTCATAGTTAGCGTTTAAAATAAATGATTTAGCATGTTTTATTACATTAATGTCGAAAGTGTAGAGGGAAATTGATCTAAATAATTATATACCAACGCTGGGCTCTTGATGCCCTGATGCGACAATAAAGTACTATTTTCGCCAAAAATTTTGAAATTATTGTATTCAAATTACATTTCGTTTTGTTTAATAACTGTCAGTTTGAATTTAGAGCCACAAACGTACCGCTTTAACAGATATAATACACTAACGTTCCTAGTAACGTGAATTTTGTATCTACAGTTTTTGGATTGAACAAAGCCTTCGTCGACTTTGTAACATCTCAACTGGTAAAGAAGATGGCCTATTATGTACATCATCACTTTGAATTCAAATATAATCAGGCCAAGACTTGGCATACCGCAAGGTTTAGTACCGAGTCCGTTATTGTTTCGTATTTATATTAATAATTCACCAAATTTTATGATTAAATTTATTAATTTCACTGACGGTGTAATAATAATCTACTGTTCTGATAATGAACCTACAATTGGTGATTTGCTTCTAAATAATCGTTAATCCAGTTTGTTTTAAATAATCGTAACAACAACATAGTTTTTAGTCCAAAACATCACACGGTGAATGTTAATATAATCTTTCTACCACGTAGTTTCGTAAATAATGTTTTACAGTCAATATTACTAACAGAAAAAATAAATAAAATGTAAAAACATGATTTTTTATTCATTTCAATCACAACGCCAAGACGAATTCATTTCTAATTTTGTATAATTATATGTAGGTAATTAATATTTAGATAATTAAAGTAAAATGATTAACAGAAGTGTATGTTATCATGGAAAATAATTATGTACATAGGTATTTAAATTAACATCTTGAAAATTTTATGACAAAAGCCTACTTGATAATACTGTAACGTGAGATGTTCTTATCAAATATTATTGCAATACAATCGTTTTATTATTTAAATTATCTAATGTCTGAATATGACATCGCCGACGAAATATTATACACTCTTTGATAAGGAGCTCTAGTCGAGGTGAATCACCTAAATTTTGAGCGTTATACCTACAAGTACAGAATTTTTTTTATCAGATTTCATCTGTAACGAATGTCTTGTGTATTTTAGGGGTACAGTTTTCTTTGTCTTAATAATAAATAAACGTCACATAAATTAGACGATGAAATAAATATAACACACTATATAGGTTCCAAACAAGCATTGAGCCATTTCTTAAATATTCCTTGTTCATTATATTTCTCTTATGAAATATAAACTAGTGATATGATTAACCATCGAGGATATCACTCGTGAAACCAGGGCAATCAACTCGCCCTTCGAACTTGTTAAATCTCCAACTCGGTTTCAACTCGTATATATCACCAATGATACATACCACTTGTTATAGGCTGGTGTCAAGTATATACGAAAAATAGTTCTCCTATCAGCTAGCTTTTCTGGAACTAGCATCACTATGGCATGCCAATGACAATACTGTCTATCATCCCTCAAGGTTGTGACGGAACAGACTTTTCCAGCGTACCTTGTATGGACATTTTATACATTAAAATAAAAAAAAGTGTCTTCAGTATAATCGGGGTAATCTTGTATGAAATTGCGTTAGAAAACAAAAAATAATACCTCAGAAAAGGCACAAATAATAAAAGTGCCCATATTTACCAAAGGCAGGGCTACAAGGCTAACACAAAACATTTCTATCTCTGGTACTAAAACCTTTATATCACTTTACAGATCAGTGCAAATTTAATGAAATTGAGTAGTATTTTTTTAACTAGCACCAGTAACCCACTCACTAAACAAAACATATTTTATAGTGCGCCCAGCAGACTTGATTTTGTCTACATCGAAATCCACTTGGAGTGTGGAGCTAGAGTCTGGGTAGATGGTTATTTATATATTTTTTAAAATACGAACCTTTATGTACTAAGCAGATATCCCAGATAGGAAAGTACAAGGGATACAACTTATAATTAGGAATTAAACTGGCACCTAATACTAATATTAAAACTGGCTTTAAAAACTGGCATTGGTTGATAGAAAAATTCTTCGGAAATAAGTTACATCTATCTGTCGAATGTAAATTTCAGTTCATAGTCCAAACAAACATAGATTATCAACATTTAAGATTAGCTAGTCGAGTTTAAGCCGTAGTTTGACCACGTTTTCATCCCGCATGATCGCAGTTGACGTCTGACGCCGCCACGGTTAGAAAATAACAACTGATTTGTTTAGATTGACTATGGCATAGCGCACGGTGTGCACCGGGGCCCCACTATCCGTGGTCCCCACCCATAGTAAAAGGCTATGTACGGACATTCTAATAGAACCGCATAGGACGGGTTTAGTTTAGCAAAAACATAGGGGACACGGTTTATGAGGAGCGTTCAATATATCTTGGACCACTGCTAGGTAGACACAATAGTTTATTTCCGAAATAAATGTGACATACAGCTGAGTAGTTGGTATCTACTTAGATGTCAAAAAATGCTTGATTTTCTTGAAGTTTCACCTGCCATCTTGGGGCAGGACTTTGTGCAATTGTTGGTATCATTTGATTTAACACTTTTTACAGAGTATATGCTAAATCTGGTAATTCTCTACAACAGCCACTTCTATATTTTTCGTGTTCTTTTTTGTACACACACGTAAAGTGTCTCTATAGAAGACATTTGCTGCAAAGGAAATGTTGCGCAAATGTATAATTACCTATCGTATTTTCGTACTATGTTTTGGGGCAAGGGAAATAAGTTATTGTGTCGTGTTATCATTCACATAATAGATAAATGTAAGACTTGAATAGAATAAATTAAAGGGCAAGGGAAAGATATTTGCAATATTGTATTTTCGTACTATGTTTTGGGGCAAGGGAAATACGTAGATGTTAATAGTTACTCGCTGTCAACCCATAAGGAGTCATATAAAGCAGATATAGAATGAAACGCGCCGTATGAGGGTTATCGTAAATTCCACCAAACACATTGAAAAATTTTATTATATTTTTTGTGGCATTCCCCATCATAAGCGCAACATAATTATGTGGGATGTATTCCTGACATGACGGAGCATCGTACTGTGTATTTGTTTTTTTTGTCAGGCAGAAGTGGCTGTTGTAAAGAATGACCCTAAATCTATCCACAGACTTTGTACTTTTATTTGGCATAGGAAAAAAAAGAGAACAAGACCTCGTTATGTTTTTCCTACAGACCGCCAGAAAACTTTATGAATTAAACAAAAAAAGTATTTTCCGACTAGGACAAAAGTATGTGATCTGTTTTTAAGATATTTGCTTAGCATGACAATAGTTATTTTTGTATCTAGAATGCGAAATACTACTTTTGCGTTCGAGAATGAGATATTTATTCGATAACGTAAAATCATTTCGTATTTGAAACAAGCAAAATTTTTTCGAAAACTGAATTAATATTTATTTATTTATTTTAAGTACAACTGACCATACATAAATCCAATTACAGGGCAAGGAAATTACAATTTAAAGATACGTAGTATATTTACATAAATACGTAATAAAAAGGTTATAACAATATTAATATTTAAAAAATTTACACAAACAAAAAAATATATATATATACACTTATACAACCACATATATATATATATATATATATATATATATATATATATATATATATATATATATATATATATATATATATATATATATATATATATATATATATATATATATATATATATATATATATATATATATATATATATATATATATATATATATATATATATATATATATATTGTCATATATTTTAGTTTACTGATATAATTATTATAAAATAATACTATGCCTGTAGAAAGTAATGCAATTTGAAGGGCTGGAGATGTATAAACTATAAAAAAAAATTATCTCTTGGATAAAACATCAGAGTTAGACATATTACCATACTTTCAGGATAGATACGGGCTGAATTCAACGAATGGAAATTATTCTATTAAAAAAATAAATAAAGAAATTGTGTATATGTAAAAGTTTGTGTATGTTTAAAAAAAAAAAAAAATGTGAAAACATTGTTTGGTGTCGGACAAAAGCTAAAGCAAAATAAAATGAATCGAATGGAATCAAACTAACACCAAAAGAAGCAAAATAAAATTTAAGAAGGACATAATTAAAAAAGATAAAGAATAGTAAAAGGTATAGAGCCAATATAATTATAATAAATACATATGAAATTTGAAGCTAAAAAAAAATAGGATGCGTTGGGAGTGACAGAAAAGAAAACTGACAATTAAAAAATTCTTAATTCGAAATTCGAAAATTTTTTGAAGGAAGTGAGAGAACAGAAAAAAATTACGGAGAGATTCTTGAGAACAGTTTTAATTCTTTCCTGTCCTGAAACAGAGAAGAATATTGTTAATAAAAAAAAAAATTGAGGAAATATAATTTTGAGAGATGATGGAAAATTTGGTGTAAACAGAAAATGGAGATTAATTTAATTTGAAAGTAAGAGAAGTATAATAGGAGTAAGAATATACAAATGATATATTTACAAAAATAATAAAGAAAAGGAAGATAAATAAGGAGTATTGGTAGAAGGTGGAAAGATAAAGGAAGACACGAATAGGATTGACATTTAAGAAATTGATAAGATTATTTATCAACGAGGTAAAAGTTCAATCTAACCTTATAACGAAAAATAAATAAACATTTATTTAAAATTATTAAAAAAAAAAAAACGTTGATAATTAAATGTAATATTGAACATTGAGTACATATAAATAATAGGTATTTGTTGTTTTAAGTTAGGTAGGACAGTTTAGGGTAATTTAATTGAATATCTATTGTTGTTTAGCAAATTAAACTGTTCAGTTGAATTTCGTCTATCATTTGCCTGGAAGTATGTATTATAATTTACATTTACAAAGCACCTCATGTTGACTACGGAACCTAACTACAAACCCTGTTAGGAGAGTTTTCTTGTTCAAGCGAGTTAAAAGAAAAAAAAATCAAAAACGTAAGTATTAATAATTAAAATATTAAACGCGACAATATATATATATATATATATATTGAATCTGCAGGTTTAAAATAAGTTTCCTTATTTCACTTATTTTGGTATTAAAAACATCAAAGTTATTTGGTAAGGAAGCATAGTTGGAGAAAATAGTAGCAAATTCGTTCAAGGCGTAGGCAAATAGAACAGAGACGAATTCGAAAGAGTCTGTAGATTTGAAACATGACAGTCAAGCCAAGGATTTTAGGACTATCAATTTTTCCATATAAAATCTTGTAAAGGAATACAAGAGAGTAATAAGTACGACACGTTTCAAGTTCTTCCATGACACGTATACCAAAGATATTTGAAAAAGCGTCTTTGAAGTGTTTCAGTGTTGCACTTATGGTTTTCATAGCCAGGACTCCACACAACAGAAGCATATTCAAGTTTTAATCTAATAAACGAGTTAAAAAAAGTTTTAGTGTATTTCCATTAAATTCCTTACAGTTACGTAAAGTAAAACATAAGTTTCTAAAAGAACTAGCCGTAATTTCATTGATATGATCAGCAAAAGACAATTTAGCATCAAATAGAACATCAAGATCTTTGAACTTATTGCAACTGTTTAACTCCTCATTATCAACCTGATAAACAAATTTTATTGGATTCTGCATACGACAATGTATCATCGAATTGCATTTTGCGATATTTAATTTCAACTTATTTCCACTACACCAGGTTGATAGCCGTATGAGATCAAGTTGCAATTCAGCATGGTTTTCTATACTACCAATAGAACTATACAGTTTTAAATCGTCAGCTTATAGTAATGTATTGCATTATAAATCATTGGTGATGTCATTTATAAAAATAATAAATAATAAAGGTCCGAGTACGGAACCCTGAGGAACACCGGATGTTGCGATAATATCATTAAACCAGAAACCACGATATTGTAGAGTTAGCCGTCTATCTTCTAAGTACGACTCGAAAAATTTGAGGAAGCATTCAGGAAGGATATTAAGAAAAATTTAAATAAAAACTATGGAATTGTCAACAATATTTGACAGTTTATGAATAATTATAAAATTAAAACCCACCAGATATGCTTTGAATAGATTACAAGCAGTTAACGATAGACACGAAATGAACATAAACAAGTAAACAGTTAACACTAACATCGTAAAATACCTGACATTTTATTTGCATCATGTTTATGTATTTCTAGAAAAAAAATAATGAAATAATTATTGGATATTACATAAGCATCCTTTTAAACCTAACATGATAAAAATAATGAATATTTATTATTGTTATCATGTTAGGTTTGAAAGAATGCTTACAAATACCCAATAATTATTTAATTATTTTTTTCTAGAAATACTAACGTCGTCTTCCACAAAACAACAAAACACCATATGCTGCACTCGATGCATCAATTAAGTTAGCATCATCTGGAGATGATTAAAACTAACCTTATGCCAGTGCTGCCAATGGCATCAACTTCAATTATCCCCGGAGATGTTCGAAATTATCCCATTTAAACTACATATATACGCATTCAGAAATTCTCAATACAGTAGAAAATTCGTTTTCTGTTGGTTGCTCAATACTGCACTCAATGCCATATCCGACCAAATTTTGTGTTCTTCATGCTAGTTATTTACCATTAATTACTTAATTTTTAAATCAATTAATTATTATATACACAAGAGACTAGGAATTAAAATGACCCATATGCACCTAATACTGGCTGCGACATCTATTGTTACCATTCGTAAAAATATGTATATATGAAAATTATATTGGCAACACTAAAAATCATAAAGTCCACATACGCATTTTATAAAATTAAGTTGGAAGCCTGTTAACTGTCAATTTATTATCATTTAAAATGCTTAAAATGGAAAATAATCATTTAGAGGAGAGTTTACCAAAGGAGCCATGGACAAAAGTGTTACCACAATTCAGAGTAATTACTTTAGATAATGTAAGATGGCGTCGGAGTAGATAGTATGGCAGACTTTTACAATCAGTGGCGGACTGACACTTGTTGTTGGTTGTGACGCACATGTCCACGAAGGCCCTGTGTATACTTTGAATGGGGTAAAAATATCAAAAAACACCAATCACATAATGAGACATTCTTATTTGATTTAGCTTAAGTACAAAATCAAAATGAATTTTATAAAAATAAACTTTAAACTCTGGCTGTAAGGACTAGTTAAAAATATAACAAGCAATTAAATAGTAGTAACAATAAAAATAGTATTAAAAAAATATAAATACAGGAACTTTTAATATAACAGAAGTCTTCGTAATTCTTTTATAGAATTATCGTATTTTTACAATATGCTTTTAGTGTCTGCGATCATGTCTATTTGTCATGAGGCTCTCTAATAATGTTTCTTCCAACGTTGGTCAAAGGCGGTTTTTTTATTATTTTTAACTTAGAGAATACTTTTTCTCTAGCAAAATAACAAATGAGCACTTTTTGGGAACGAGTAGGGGGCGTTGTGACGATCGCCACCAAGCCACCATGGTTAGTCCACCACTGTTTACAATATTGCCAAACATGATGATAAATTGTAACGGTCCGTTTTTGGAAAATAAATAATTTGGATCACATTCCTTATAAGTAACCCTGGCCAAGCGATGGTAGATTCAGGGTTGGGCGCAATACCAATGCCATCGCGCGCTTGTTTACGATGATGATGACACGACACACTTCAGTTGTTATCTGTCGGTCGATGCATAGAGTACTAAGAAATAATAAATAATGTTGAGCGTAAAGAGTAGAAAACGACCGCACGCTGATAAAGTGAATAAATTTATCAGTGAATTTCCGGATTTATTCTATGATGGATGTAAAATATTTGTAAAGTTTGTGATCAGGACTTAATGTGCTGGAATAAATACGGCTGCAAAATTCATGTCAGTAGTAACCGGCATAAAAATAAAAAAATGGCGTGTCTTCTTTGGAACCTCAGTTTATGTTTGATTTACTGTTAATGCTGATTGCCTGTGATGTTCCCCTGCGCATATTGGATAAACCAACATTTTGGGAGTTCTGGAATAAATACAATCCCCAGGTGAATTTACCAAGTCGTTCATCGTTACGTAGATATGTACCAATTGTTCGTGAAGACATTGTAAATAGGATTAAATGTGCATTAAAAAATACACGGCTGTGGTTATATGTTGACGACACGACAGATTGTAAAAAAAAATCTATTTTAAATGTTATAGTACGTATACTCGACCCTGTTAAACCAACATTTTCACTTTTACTAGCTAGCAAAAGACTAACTGCGTGTACTGGCGAAACAATTACGCGGGTGGTGTTGGAGACTTTCGAAAAATTTGAACTGTCAACAAGTCAAGTGTTGATGTGTGTGACCGACGGTGCTGCGACAATGCGTTTGGTGGGCCGTTTTCTTCAAAGAGACGATTATAGGTTTTTACATGTTACGTGTAAAGTACATGCGTTCCATCTTGTAGAAGAAACGATTCGAAAATGTTTTCCAGAGGTAGATGCATTAATAGCAAATACAAAAATAGTATTTCTCAAATCTCCTAAATGGCTTCGAGCATTTCACACGCTGTGTCCTGGTATTCCGGAACCACCAGAGCCGATTCTTACATGTTGGGGAACGAGGTTGAAGGCAGCTTTTTATTATGCTGAATATTTTCAACAAATAAAAGCAGTGATACTACAGGTCAACCCTAACAAGGCTGCAGCTATTGAGGAAAGCCAGACAAGCTTTCAAGATGTTTCCCTTGAAACAGATTTAAAAACTATTTATAACAAATATAGAGGACTACACAACGCAATAGAAAAATTGCAAACTACTTCGTTGTCGTTAGTGGAATCGCTGCAAATAGTGGACGACATAAATACACAGCTACAGACTATAAATGAGGCAAAAAAATAAACCCGTTATTGAAAAATTCGAGAGTATATTACGGAAAGATCCTGATTTTACCAAATTAAGACAAATTTGTGATGGTGCATCTACAGCTGCGTTAAGTGAGTTCACAGAGTGTTTTACTTATGCCTGTATTACTTCCGTAGATGTCGACGGTCTTTTTCAAAATACAAACATATTTTTTCACCACAGCGAACATCGCTTACTGAGACAACTGTAGAAACATATCTGATGCTACACAGTTAGTATAGAAGTGATTCAGTTTGTGATAACGACAACCAAGCTAATTCATAAATCTGCTTAAGAAGGTGAGTTTTGTACATATTTTTATAAAGTGTACCAGTATTAATAAAATTTATTTCCATTTATTTTATTTATTTATTTATTATTAGTTAGCACTTAGATATACAATGTACATGTGTGAACGTCATTTAACAGTTTAATAATAATGTGCAGCACTAAGCTTACAAAATATAAGGAAATACATAAAAAAGAATTTAAAGCGAACTAAATAGTACAAAAACATACATCACAATATATAAAATATTTTTGTTTTTATTATTGTATTTATTCAAGTATTATGATATGATGTATACCCAGTACGTCTCTGTAGGATTAATGACCTTGGCCAGGCTTACTTATAAGTTAGATGGAATGGTTTGAGTTATAGATTAACTTCCAAACTCGATTGAAATAATTTCGTTAAACCTTATTGTACTACCCATGTAGTGTGCCGCTACTGTGCGAAAAATTGTTTACTAAGAAGTTTCATCGCGTGCGCGTGGCGAAAGGATGATTTCGGTGAGTACTTTTAGCGGGAGGTGGGCAGAACGAGGCTGGCTGGCGGCACGGCTAGGGATGAGTTGGAGACGAGGTGAAGTCAGTAGCGGTGTGCGTTACCTTGAATTTGCCTGGAACTACGTCAGAGAGCTAAGAAGTTATGAAATTGCTGAGCTGGTGTGATCAGGGAAAGCTCCTGACCGTGATCTTGGCCCAAGAGCTCCAAGCAAGATTGTTTCAATATAGTCATGTATAGGCGAAAGTCTGTAAATTTAGCAAAACAGCAAAACGTTTTCTTCGAACCCTAGGTACCTAGGCACCACGATTACTTCGTAATTAAACTCTGAGTATCTTGCACGTGAACAATAAATGGTCGACTTGAATTATAGTAAAAACTTGCAAATCCCCCCGATACATTTAGACTAATTTCATTTAATGTGCTGTACATTTATTTGTGGCTAATTATCATTGATTGTGTAAGATTACACTGCCTATTTTCCATCTTTTAAAGGTAGCCAGTTGTTTATTAGTTAAGGAGAATTCTTATATATGTTAAACTTAAAAAGATGGTAGCGTCCAATAACAACTAATTAAGTTGGATTGATATTTCGTATGATTTGAATTGGCAATTGCTATATAGATCTTTGTTGTTTTTTGATTAATTTAGTCTTAAATTTATTTGATTTGTCTAATTAACTACTCTGCTTCCCCGCCCGAGAAGAGAGTCTCACATATTGTTATTTTGAATATATGTATATTGCTATTAGTTTTTTGTTTTATTTACTAAAATTTTATTTCTATTTTAATGATAGTTATAAAATTAACAGAATTTTAATTTAATTGAAAATAGTGACTAAGAATTACTCAAATTATCCGCGTTTGGGATAATTATTCATCAATATTTGCAAAATTGTCCGAAATTATCCTCTTGATTGCAATATTACATTATTATCCCAATCAATCCAAATTATCCTCAGTTAGGATAATTATCCGCAAATTGTCAGCACTGCCTTATGCTAACAATATGTCCTATTTATGCTACGGTTCGGTGAACCGCGACTCACTAACCAATACAGCGGCCTATATTGGACTGACCCTCTGTTACTATTCATACTACTTTTCCAAACTTTCAAATGCATCAAGCTCTCTAGTATTTGTTACAGTCCTAATTAATTTTCAATTGCTACTATCAATTTTATGCTTCTATCATATTTTAGAAGCACCATGTATTTCTTAAATCTTGTTAGAATTAATCGTCTGGTTTGTCCAACATACGTTTAATTATAAGTCTTTACTGCTAATTTCGTAAATCCCCGATTTTTTGCTTGTTTCAATTTTGTCTTCTGGATTGCCCACAAGTTGTAGTTTATTTTCCGATGAATGTCAAACCTTTATCTTTAAAAACCTTACCAATATCACGGGTATTCGCTATTTCTAATTATTAATACATCTAAAGAGGCTGATTGTTTAAAGTTTTCAATTTCGTATGTGAATTTAACTGACGCGAAACGAAAATTTAAAAGAGTTGAACTTTGTATAACAAAGTAAAAAACTGTGGCTTTGCATACTCATTTTTGCGTTTGACAACAGTCAACTTGAGCAAAAATCTATGAAAATATCCTGGCAAAATTTGCAGTCAGCTTGATCCCTCATTTGTATTAAATTTTGTCTTATTGTCTATTAAACGCAATTATTGTAAAAATTACATTATTTTTTTTGTCCTACACCTACTAGAAATATACGCTTTCATGATAATAGACCGGATGACCTCTGTTTATGTTAACACCTTATATTTATTGACGAAAGCCTAATACGGTATAATTATTATTATACTCCGGCGTCAATTTTTTTAATGTTAGAGTATAATAAAAATATAAATATACATATAGTTCTTTATTCCTAGACAGTTCAAGGATACCTTGAAAAACGGTAACTATTTGTTAGCCATTATCGGAAAAAGGAAACAGTTCATATATATATACGTTGTACATGTATTGAAAATACAAATGTTATTACTAGACCTAAGTCATTGTATTACATGCGACATGACAAGATTATAATTTGGTCTAGAAAAAATTATGTCAATGTTTAACACACTAGGATTTGATTTATTAGAAAAAATTCTACGAATACCCAAGACGACGAATGCTTCATAAAGACAACATATAAATCGCTTTTTGCAGAAACGAGTTAAGTCATTTTCGGGTAAAATCGGGTTTTCTCGCGAAATGCCTCCACTTTACTTCCTTACATCGTCTCATGCAGAAAGGAGTTAATTCTGGTATCTGGCTTGTTAGATATCTAAGTTTAAAGTCTACGATTTATGCAGAAAGGGGTCAAGTGCATGACTTAGCACCTTTCTGTTTAAAACTTAATAGTACATATCAATTTTGTTTAATTTGTTCAGTATTGTGTTGCTTTAAAAAATATTCGTTATTAACAACGAATGAAGAACGAAAAAGAAAAAGAGCAAATCCGTCTAAATATAAGAGGAATATTATCAGAGCAGCACGTAAAGCTGGCAAGGCATATAAAAACTACAGAAGTACGAATATTGCAGAAAAATCCATTGGTGAGGATTGTCGGTAAGTTTTAGGTTAGATTTCATTAGGCATGTGGCTGACAGATACAAATTTTAGAAGTAAAAAAAGGCTGTTTTAACAAAATTGGCGAAGAAGAACGATTAGCAATATTCAGTAGGTTCTATGGGCTAAAGTCAAAAGACGAGCAAGATGGGTTTTTGCAGGGCTTTATTGATGTTTGTATGGTTGCCAAACATTGTAAAAGAAAGGAGAATGGCAAAGAACGACTGCATTCATTCAAGTATTACCTTTTAGTCAATGCGGGGTATAAAGTAGAAGTTTGTTTGAAGGCATTTTTATCGATATTGTCGGTTACTAAAAAACGCTTAGAACGAATAAAAAAGTTATCTGTCTTGGGACAGTCGTCGCGTGATATGAGGGGACAAAGCGTTAGTGGCAATGCATTCCCCGAACAAATCAGAGTGGCTATGAGGGAACATATTCAATCGTTTCCTGTTAAGGAGAGTCATTATTCAGGACGCCAATATAAATATTTGGAAAAAAATTTGAATGTAAAAAAATGCATCAGCTTTTTAAAGAAAAATTTTCTATTGGAGAAAAGGTTTCATACACCACGTACTACAATTTTTCCATGGAAGATTTTAAACTGTCTTTTGGACGACCCCAAGTAGACGTGTGCGCTGTTTGCGAAAGATTGAACATTAAATTAAAAGATGCAAATCTTAACAAAGATGCAAAAAAGATTGCTGAGGCAGAGCTTATGGTACATAAAAGGAGAAGTAACAAGTTTTATTCTAAACTTAAGTCTGAAGCGGACCCAGCACGTAATGAAACATATATGTTGTGTATATGTTTCGATTTCATGCAAAACATTCAACTTCCCGTGACTCCAGTAGGTGATGTATTTTATTACAATGAGCTGACTGTCAATACATTTTGTATACACGATATTAAAAAAAATACCGCCACAATGTACATTTATTATGAAGGTATAGCCAGGAAGTCCCCTAATGAAGTCTGTTCTTTGTTGCTTAATTACATAAATGAAAACTCAGATGGTATTACTGAAATTCGCCTCTACAGCGATAACTGTTGGGGGCAGAATAAAAATCATGCACTGATAAGAATGCTCCTTGCAATGACTGATACCGGGAAAATTAAAAAAATTGTGCAATATTTTCTTATCAGAAGGCACTCGTTTTTACCATGTGATCGAAACCTTTCGATGATTAAAAGAAAACTGAAGAAAGAAGATAGAATTTTTACGGTTCATCAGTTAACAGAGATCATAGCTATTTCCTCAAATGTTCACAAGTTTATGGCAAAAGAAATTTCGACTTGTGAGATTTTAGATTTCAAAAACTGGTGGCCAAGGTTCTATAAAAAAAAGGTTATTTCTCGAGAAACACGCTATGTACCTAAAAATGAGAAATGTGCATTTACTATAAGTAAATTTTGCCAATTTACATTCGACTCTGAACAAATTGGACGTGTGCAAACATCAGAATTCATTGATGGACTTCAGTGCCACACTTTTGATATGAAACAAACTGGAAATTTTGGAAACTTCTTACCAACTTTACCAAGACAACAAGCTTATCCTATTGGAAAAGTGCCAATTAAATCTAAAAAAATGAAAGGTATTGAGAAGTGTATCCAGTTTGTAGATCAAGAACACAAATTTTTTTTGGAAGACATATTGACATGGCCTACAACAACTACTGTAGATGCAGATGATGCAGGGGAGGATTATAAAATTATTTTTTGAAAATATATTTTTTTTTAAATGTTTTGTATTATAAAAAAAATATAAAGAGTTTTTTTTATGCAAAAAGGTGCTAAGTCAATATGTTCACTTTTTTTTTTTTAATTCTAAGAAAACTGAATTTTCTGTTCATATATATGTTTCTTGGTCTGTAGATATTTTATAAAAAAATATTCATAACTTTAATTTAAAAAACGCCAAATTGCGAACGATTTTTTAAGTTTTCTCCAAAGTAAGTTTTGTGTACTCGTTTCTGCAAAAAGCGATTCATATGTATTTGGCTAAGAAAATCTAATTAACTCAAATCCTGTAGTGTCTAGATTTAAGTTCCGCCTCCTCGTCAAGAACCTCAAATAGTGAAGACTGTTTTCCGATATATTCTATTAACGAAATAAGAAAGCAAATTTGGACTTTTTGACTAATTAAACGCTAATTACTTTGAAACATGCACAGTAAGCATGTTTCGCTTTGGTTACAATACACCGCTTAATGACTCGCATACCGGGGGCGTCCTTTATAGTTTTTAATACATTAAGTTTAAAATTTAAGGACTCCTCTAATGACAATGAAAAATCTTTATCTTTGAAAATACTATTGCAGGACTTCCAAGAGTTGTGCTTTATTATAATTTTCCTCATAATAGAGATCATGTTCCATTAAAAAAATTGTAACTCCAGCTTAGTAAAACTCTTGTTAGGAACTTTATACAATTGTTTCGAATGGTACTTCGCATTATCAAGAACAATGATGCTATTAGGTTTTAATTTTAGAATTAGGGTATTTTCAAACCATTCCTCACATATTTCTAACTCTATGTTCTTGTGATAATCTACGTTACAGTTTTCCATGTTCTTTCCGCACAGTTTCAATGCATTCCCAAGCAACATTCTGACGACGAACCGACGTTGCTGTTCGCAACTAAAAGTCGGTGTGCGACGTACACAAAATGTCGGGCTGACTCATATTTGTACTAATCAGGTCAATAAAATATGGGTCGATTCGACGTAAAGGACCGACTTTAGTCGTTGTGATTACCGACCAAATGTTCACCAAATTTTACGTCGGCTTAAGTTGGTTGTCAGGCTATTACCAACCTTATTTAAAATTTGCCCTTAATCTGACCTACAAAAGTAGGGTGTAGGTATTGAAACTAAGCAATTTTGTATATTATTCTATTTGTCGTACCTATCTATTTATATAAAATGGATAAGGCGTGTTTATCATTGACTACGTATTATATACAAAATACTTCGAATAAAATTTTAATAAATCTGGTGGGGTAAAAACTGAAACGAAAGAAATTTTATAGATACATATATATATATATATATATATATATATATATATATATATATATATATATATATATATATAAAGTAGGTCGAAAAATATAGTGAACCCATAAGAATAATGTTTATTTTAAGAACGAAAGTACTACTTTTATTTTTTTTACTTTCAAAAAATATTTTCCCTTTCCAAAGAAAGCTCAATTGAAATATTGTTTAATTAATTTTACGAGTAAATAAAAACTTTTTTGCTTATTTTATTTGAAAAAAGAGTCAAATTTTGTGTATTTAAAATAATTGTACACATAATCAACATGGCCGCCTATTATTTCCTTCTGTGGAACCAGAAAATATGGCGAAGGCGGGAGTAAGTGCAACTATTTTTACTAACAGCGACGTCACGGTTAAATAATTTTACCTGCACCAACTTTTAGTAGGCTTTGGTGCAGAAATCTACACTAACACTAACGTTTATTCCAAACAATCGCGATAATATCGACCGTCTGTTGCAGTTGGTGTATAAATCTTTACTAAATATCTACCAATACCTGAATTGTCGACATTAATTTTGAGGTTATGTTAGACCAAGGCCCAAAAGCCTAACACCAATGTCCAGCCGACATTGTTAGACGACTACGTCAGTCAGCAACGTCTAACCAACGTTGGAATGTTACCCAAAAATTACCTAAATCTACTTAATCAGTTATCAACGTTGGATAATAATCTAAAAACACACTCAACGTATTAAGTAGATTTCTGACATCAAACCAATGTTGGTTGGTTGGTTGACACCAACGTGCTAGATGTAAATAGTAGGTTTGCGAGGTTCAAGCTACGTTGCTCCGACGTTGTATCATAACTATAAAATTTAAGCCGCTACTTGACTATTATTTGTAATAATTCTGACCTTATAATTAGTAAAAAAAGTAGTCGGTAGTCGGTAAAATGTTACTTGGGATGAATGTAGCTACCCATCAAGTCGGTTACCAATCTTATACCGAAGTAGGTGTATTACTGAAAAATTAATCGGAGCTACTTAAGTTAGTCATTAACGTCTAACCAACGTTGGTTAATAACTAAAAAGGACCAAACCTATTAAGCCACTAACCAACGTCTAACCAACATAGGCAAGTGTTCCATAACAAACTTGACCTATTCAGTTAGTCACCAACGTCTACCCAACGTTGGTACGTTACTCAAAATTTAACCATACCTATTTTAGTCAGCTGTCAACGTCTAACCAACGTTGGTAAGTTATTCAAAGTATAGCCATACCTATTTTAGTCAGTTGTCAACGTCTCATCAACGTTGGATAATGACTTGAAAACATATCAAACCTTATTAAGTCGTTTTCTAACGGCAAATCAACGTTGGTAAATCGTCCAGACTTAAGCAGTAGGTTTGCGAGGTCGACGCAATATTTGGTTCGACGTCGTATTACAACTATAAAATTTAAGTTATTACTCGACTACTATTTGTAATAATTCTAACGTCGGAATTAGTGAAAAAGTAGTCGGTAAAATGTTGCTTGAGTTATCAACCCATCTATCAACTGATCCACAGTGTACTATAAACAACCGAGACCCTAAATTAAATATTGATACGGGAGTACCTCAAGGCAGTGTTCTAGGTCCTCTACTTTTCATCATTTTCGTAAATGACATAGCTTCTAGTGTCAGTCATCCATATCTAACTTTATTTGTAGATGATACCTCAGTCACTCTAAGTGACACGTTTCTGTCCTTACAAAACCAGGCCCAGAATTCCATAAATGACATGAATTTATGGTGCAGTAATAATGGGTTGGCGTTAAATAACTCTAAGACGCACACTGTAATGTTCACTAGTAGGGGACATAACACTGACAAAAGCATGTTAGTTAAAATTAACGGCAATCTGATAAAGTTAAATTCCTAGGAGTCACTATGGACTCAAATTGCACTTGAACTACACATATGTTCCAACTTTGTAGCAAGCTCTCTTCATGGTGCTTTGTTGTCAGATATCTGATGTTCTCTGTCAGACTAGAAGTAGGTAGTAATATCTTTTTATTATACGTTTGTACAGTCCAGACTAAATTATTGTATTTTGTGTTTGGGCAATGATACTGCCGTTTCAGGCGTTCTTATTATTCAAAAAAGAATTATCAGAATCATTTCTAATGTGCCTATTCAAATTTCGTGTAAAGAATTATTTAAGAACCTACGTATACTGACGGTTCCATCGTTGTATATTTTTTGCGTGCTGTGTTTATGTAAAAAAAAACACAAATCAGTTTCCCAGTGTAAAGTTAAAAACTTAAAAAACTATAAAACACGTCAGGCAGAAAACTTGTTCATTGAGTATTGTCGATTAGTTCAAGCTTCCAATTGACCTTATATTATGTCACCCAAACTTTATAATCACTTACCTCTAAATCAATAAACCAGTTAAGTAAATTCAAAGAAAACCTGAAGGAACTTTTATTAAAATACAGTTTTTATACTGTGTCCGAATTTGTGAACTGTGACTGGATGCAACTATGTTTAATTACGTCTACTAAATGTTGTATTTATTTATTTATTTATTTATCTAGTTTAGTAAGTAGTTTATATTGACAATACCCATACATGTAAACATGTCCAGTAGGTAATAATAAACATTATTAGGGAGCAATAAGATTGATTGACATTTCCTAGATCAGTCCATCCTTTTTTACGGTGTCATGAGAATCGTACGTTTCATCTAAATAATAAATTGGTTTATTTTCCCTTCCGAGTTCTTTTCACTTCTAGATATCCACTATTCGTCTGCTTTCCATAAACGCCATGCAATTATTAATAGTTTGATATTTAAATCCAATTTTTCTCAGCCAAGTTCCTAAAGTTCTTTTGGTATATTGTAGATGATAATCCATTTCTTTTAGTTTTCTGTCTATCACGTCAATAATTCAGATTTCATTTTTTCTGATACGCGTTTTAAACCTGTAATCACCAGTGACGGTGCAAAAGCACCTGGGGCCCCTAAGCAAACATAAAAAATGGGCCAAAAATATTAATTTATTTAGAGAATTTTATATTTACAATTACATTTTGCACAAAACATGCAATGTTCACATATAACAAAAATAAAAGAAAATCCTCATGTTATAACGAGACAGTAAAAGTACACATAAAAAAAAAATCTTCATGTCATAACATAACAACACAGTAAAAGTACATATGTCATATCACAAACAATAAAATAGAAATAATAAAATCCTCATGTCATAACAGACCTCAAAATAAAAATATGTATAAAAAAATAAGATAGGTCAGAAATCAAAATCTCTCTTTCTGGGCTTACAAACAGCAAATTGTTTGACAAGGTGTTTTATGTCCATAGTAGACGCTGCTTTTTGCTCAATTGCTAAAATTGAAAGATCATATAGTCTATGTTGGCTTGCGGAATTTCTTAAATAGTTTTTGATTATTTTTAATTTACTAAATGATCTTTCTGTAGTCGCAACTGTTACAGGTAAAGTCAAAAATAAAAGCAATAAAGTAATAACCTCACCAAGATCGCTTTCGAGAACACTATATTTTTTTAGCAACAGATTTGTCAAATCTCAAACACTCATATCATCTAAATCCACTTTCAATAAAGACACAACGTTAACAAACTGAATGGCGAGATTATGATTGAGGACATCAGAATACCTTTTCTGAAGTGAATCACAACATCGAACTATCTCAGCTTCTTGAATTTTCAAAATATTTTTTTGGTGCTAAAAATTCAAAACTATTTGATAATTTTTCAAATCTCTCAAATCGAGTCTTAAGCCGTTCTATTACAATGTCTAATGTGAACAAAAAAACAGTGATTTTAAATGATTCTTCTTGACTCTGAAAACGGTAATCAAAGGCCAGCTCATCAAAATGTAATTTTTTTTTGGTACGAGATAGCGTTTTCACTGCTTCACTAAGATCTAAGTTCTTTTTCTTTCTCTCTCTTTGCAAAATTTTTGATGGAAATTTATTTCTGTTAAAATTTTGTGCATCAATAAACATTGTAATACAAAGGGAAAAATTTCCATGCCTTTTCTCAAGCTTTTTGCTTGATCAGTCTCATTTCTTTTATTGCTTTTGAGTATTATTTCTGTCAGTGCTTTGATGATATCCATATAACGCAATTTTACAGCAGTAACAGATGTCAATCGCCCTGCCCAACGTGTTGGGTTCAGTTTTTTCAATGCTATTTTCGATTCAGCAGTGAAAGTACCTAATATATCCCAACGGTTTATACTACTGCCAAAGAAAGAATACAGACTTTGCAGAAAAGTAAAAAATGCCTCGATCGATTTGCAACCATTCACAGAGCATCAAGTACTACCAGTTTCAGGTTGTGGGCAGCGCAATGAACGTATTCTGCATTTGGCTGAATATTTTTTATTTTTTTTTTACGCCGTTATATCCACTCATTACACTCGCACCGTCATATCCTTGACCGTAACACTTTTTAATGTCAATATTTTTTTGTTTTAGTATATCAGTTACAGTTTTTAACATGCCCTCAGCGGAACCATCCTTTACTTGATAAAACCCCAAAAACACTTCTTCAATGCGCACAGTTCGTCCTTGTTCAGTCCCCTGCATAGCCTCAACTTTAGCATATCTGATAACAACGCTCAGCTGGTCAACTTTTGTGATATCCTGAGTGGTATCCAATATTAACGAAAAGAAAGCGACTTCATTAATTTCCGCCACTAAGGTATCTTCCAATTTCTTAGGGGCCCCGACCGGGCCACCCAAGGTCCGCGGCCCCTAAGCATTGCTTAGACCCGCTTATGCATATCACCGCTACTGGTAATCACTGTCACTTTCATTTTTACAAACACAATAAGATGTAGACGTAGATACCTCCCACAGTCGAAAATTTTTTACATTAAATACGAGGGTCTAAAACGCTTGTTAAAACATATGAGGCATTTAAAACGACCGCCTTGTACAACCAACTGATTAAATAAAAATATAGGGACTTTACATTTGATTTTTTGTGTTTCTTCATACAGGAAATCTTCTGATTATACACCGTGGGATATACGCAGTTTTAGTATTTTTTACTAGTAATAAATACATTTATATATGTACATACAAATATATCAAACGTAGTTATATGGCAGTTTATGCTACACACGCAAAGTAGTTAAAATTTTATGTGTGTATGATCCCTCACGTTTTCTGTTGTTTTTTTTATAATTAATTGGAAAGTATATGGTTTCCTTACGGATTACGTCTAAAAGTACAGTTAGGTAGAGAGTCTTATTTATAAAACGAAATCATATTCAGATTGATTTTTATTGACATTTGGACGCTGAATATTTACTAACAGAATTGAGGTATTAATTTGAAAAACTGATCAAGTTCAAAAGCATTAAAATTTATTCATATTAGCGGGCCAATAAATGACTGTAAACACTTTTCAGTTACTTGATAGTATGAAAGAATATATCAACACTACCCTCCACGTTGCAACAATTAGAGATCATTTGATAAAATGAGATGCTATAAGAATATTAGTATTAGCTTTAGGAAGATTAAAAACGTTGTTGTCTAGGATCCTGGGCACCGACATATGCCATAGAATATCCCGAGAGTTCAAAATATACATAGTTAACAATATAAAAATACAATCAGATGTATAGATTTCCGTTTTGACAATTCTTGAGATCAAACCATCTTAATAATGAATTATGAGAAAACTCTCTTGGCAGATATATGCCATCTAGTACATAACTGCAGATTTCATTTCAATAATCGTCTTTGTATTCTTTTAAATGCCACTACATGAATAACATAGATTGAGTTCCAGACTATTTGGTTAAGGTGCCCGTCGGGAAAAATTTTGCTGATACATACTCTCTCCAAACTTCGTGTATGGCTTCATTGGACCTAGTCTGACAGCATTTTCCTCTATCATTTTTTTTTGTTTTTGGGTCGTTTTCCCGCTAGATTTTCCGAAACATGTCATTTTGACGGCATATAAAAAATGTATAGATACTGTTATTTTTCCAAGTAGAATTAAAAACGTGAATTGAAACGTGAAGAAATAATTGTCTGACAATAAATGTGGGTCATTGGGCGTGTCCGCTATCTCGAACATGTCGGAAAAACGACTATAAGAAACTTTATTAATAACCAGCTGATTTTCGCTGTGTTAATTTATTAAAACATACAAAAACAAGTTTTCATATTGTCTGACGAAAATTATTTTCCGATTTCCCAGTCTGACGCGTCAAAGTTGTCGGTTTCATGACAGCAAAAAATTTATTCATAACCTTCAGACATTGGAAAGTTATATGCAGAAAATAGGTATTTAATTTGTGGTATAAGTGTCTGACAAATACAGTGGGGCATAACGAGAGTCTGACAAAAAAACATAATTTTCCAATAGCGGCCGTCGAAGTTAGGGCGATAAAAAAATGAAATTTCGTTTAGTCGAGAAGACGGTTAAAAAAGATACGGTATTTCAACTTACTTATTTTATAATCTTTATTTTGAATTTTTTGAACTCTTTTAGACTATCTGAATTCGACTTACCCAAGTTTTACGTTCGATAATATTGAAAAATACGTAAAACTTTTTGTAGAAAAAAAGTAGCGAAAAATTGTCTTTTAGTACGTTTAAAATCGCTGTATCTCCGGTACTACTAGTCCGAAAATTTTCATCCAGGGCCTAAACTATATTGAAAAAATCAGCTAGTTATTTATAAATATAGCCTCAATATACAGTGTGGAAATTAAGTAACGCATAAAGTTATCGATGGCACATTTGTTTTTATTTTGAAATTATACAAATAGTTGAAAAATCGAACTAATGTGATACACCGGCAACTAGATAAATTTTCCCAATTTAATGAATTTTTGTTATTTGAAATTTAAGACTGTTTTTTCTCGATTTTTTTCAAATAATAACATATCGAAAATTTTATACCGTCGGAACCGGAATAAAAACTACTACCAAAATCAATAATAAAAAATATAGGTTTGTATTTAAGAAAAAAGTCGATGACGTCATAACTTGAAAAAATAAATGACATAAGAAACTGAAAATAGACTGAAAATATTTGCTGAAGTCAAAATCGCTATACTCCTTCGAGATTTTTTCCAAAAAAATTAATATCAACGGAATTCCTGAATTTATGCTTTACTTAATTTCCACACTGTATACATATGAATGTAACATCCAAGCGTAGCTTGACAACCACATAGAAAAACCTTTTATTTAACATTTCCAGCTAAAAGGCTTTATTTCACCGTCAGACAATTTTTTAATCGTATTATAAATTTTATTTAAAAATCAAAAAAATTTGTAAAAAAATGTTATGAATAAATTTTTTGCTGTCATGAAACTGACAACTTTGACGTGTCAGACTGGGAAATCGGAAAATAATTTTCGTCAGACAATATGAAAACTTGTTTTTGTATGTTTTAATAAATTAATACAGCGAAAATCAGCTGATTATTAATAAATTTTCTTATAGTCGTTTTTCCGACATGTTCGTGATAGCGGACACGCCCAATGACCCACATTTATTGTCAGACAATTATTCTTTCACGTTTCAATCACGTTTTTAAGCTATTCTACTTGGAAAAATAACAGTATCTATACATTTTTCATATGCCGTCAAAATGACATGTTTCGGAAAATCTAGCGGGAAAACGCCCCAAAAACAAAAAAAAATGATAGAAGAAAATGCTGTCAGACTAGGTCCAATGAAGCCATACACGAAGTTTGGAGAGAGTATGTATCAGCAAAATTTTTCCCGACGGGCACCTTAGCTAATTGATGCGTATTATAAATCCTAATTCTAAAGATTTAATTGCAGATGAAGTGGTAACCTCAATATGTTTTAAGACGCACAGAAACATATTCGGGTTACAGAGTATTTCGAGTTAGAGAAGTTCGAGGTATAGATGTTCAACTGTATATTTATACGTATAAAGAAGTATGTACCAACTAGAAAAAAATTAGGAGCCTTATGACGGGGAAGGTCGAATACATTATTGTCACTTTGTATTTTAGATTAATAGACTTTGTATGACAGCTTTAAATGAATTAAAAATTTAATGTACCGGTCGCCCAGCGTCTTCTTATGCTGTGGCCGTAGTTTATAATGTTTATTATACGTGATAAAGTGCTCAGAGCTTCCTCTCTTAAGAGAATGAGATGAAGCTGATAACTTAAAGATTAATCACCATGTTTCTCAATAAAACACCTGTTAATAAAATTGTGACATATCACGAAATCATCGAACTACGATGGTACAG
Source organism: Rhamnusium bicolor (assembly GCA_029963845.1). Lineage (NCBI taxonomy): Eukaryota > Metazoa > Arthropoda > Insecta > Coleoptera > Cerambycidae > Rhamnusium > Rhamnusium bicolor. The sequence goes on along the minus strand of JANEYF010003814.1, from coordinate 1,464,568 downwards.
AAAAATGTATATATATACAGAGTTAGCCAGAAGTATAGAACAAGCCATTTCGCCATTATTGTGATGATTTTTTTTTTAATATAATCGATATCTACGGTTTTGGTGAAACTGGGAATTTTGTATAATTTCTGATTGGTTGCGAAAGTTATATTTGCTCGATACAAATGCAGCAATATAGAGTTTAGTGTCACCATCTAACTCGCTACTAGGATACGGAGAGAAACTAAAACTGCTAAGTTCTGTCTCAATTAATTCAGTAATTGTCCACAGGTATCTGTTCAAAATATCCAACATTTACTTCTTGACAATAATCAAGTCGATTAAGAAAACTTTCGAATCAATTCAACAGGATTTCCCATTTATCAGCTGAACACTTGGAAGTTTCCACAACAACAACAAAACTTCCCAAAAAGTTATCAGCTCTTGTAGTATAATCCCTGACAATTTTTAAATAGAAACAAATACAGTTTAATTGCAATGTTCTATTAACAGTTCAGGATGAATAAAGTAGTCTATTATACACTAATTACCAGCGGTTATTAGACGTATAAAATGTTTTCTTGTTTATAATATTTATTTGGGTTTTTAAGAGAATCTAACAATTCAAATGTCGCCCTTAATCCCTGGCGCATTCACCAATTCGCAGACTAAATTATCCAAATTCTTCTGCCTAATACCATGAAACCAGCTGTGTTCGACAAGCTAGTGTTTGCGCTTGCGCGTACCTTGCAATTAATGACCGTACCTTTTTTAATTAAGTTAATGTCCAAAAGATTATTTTACTGATGTCTTTTTCAAAATAACAGTCACAAGCATGCTGTGGCATCCACTTGAAATCAGAACATGAAAACATGAATACAAATTTTCAAAACAAAAAAAAAATTGTGTGAATTTTGAGCCAAAAAGTCGGAAAGTCGTAAGTTATAGCACATTTTAAGAGTAACTGAATAAGCAATCAAATAAAAATTACTAGTGATGATAAAAATATATGGACAAGATGTCGTGTAAATGATTCTTATTACATAATAAATATAGTTTAAAAAAACTAAAAAACACGCTTTTAAAGCACATCAAACTAAAAAGTGAAAAATAATTATTAATATAAACTGAAAACAATAATGAACGAAAAAAATACTAGTATTATTGTGAAAAAAGCGTGGGGCGCTTTGTGCCATATTTTTCGTATATCGAGCAACCCACGCTTTTTTCACAATAATACTAGTATTTTTTTCGTTCATTATTGTTTTCAGTTTATATTAATAATTATTTTTCACTTTTTAGTTTGATGTGCTTTAAAAGCGTGTTTTTTAGTTTTTTTAAACTATATTTATTTTTCACTTTTTAGTATTCTGGCGATCCTGATCAGGATAATGATATAAACTTATCAAATTATTGTATTGTTACCGGTTCTTCGTAAGTGTACAAAGTTTCAATTAAATCTGTCCGTTTAACAGGGGCGTGCGGTGAGTTTTGATACAGGGGAAGCAGTTTGTAATATAGGGTGATGGGTAGTGCGAAGCCCCGAGCGAAGCGAGGCAAAATTTTTTTTTAAGAAAAGGGGCGTGGCTTCCGTATACTCATTTTAAAGCAAATGTCGAAAGCTGCAAAGTTATGATATCTAGAAAAAAGTATACTTGTAGGACCGCCACTCCTCAATAAACATAAAACATAAAAACACCACAAAAATTAGACAACCCCCGATTCCAAAGCCGAAGCTGCACGGGCAAGGGTTACACTTATGAAAAAAACTATTTTCTTTTATAAAGATAATCAGTTCGTTGGCGTTATGTTTCTGACTAATATCTTCTGTAGCATAAATAACTGAAAGTTCCGATCGTAACCCAATTATATCAAAAAAAATTCCGTAGTTATCACTCAATGACTGAAGTGCGTTTTGTGGAAACTGTTTATTTTTAAATTCATTAAAATTACACAATTCTAAAAATTGTATATCACTAAAATTTTTAAATCTATTATTTAGTTGTCCAGTGATATTGTCCAAAATTTCGATAAAAAGTCTTCGATATGAAGTTCTATGATCCACTATAAATTCAGTTCGTATTCTTTTTCTTTGCGGCTCTAAATTGTCATTACTAGTTTTCTCCCAGAACTTTTCAAATTCATTCATTTTGTTACAAATCAAATTTTTGAATTCTTTAATTTTATTTACACAAAATCCAACGTGATTTGATTTAGTTTGCAAAATATTGAATAAATTGTCAGTAAATGAGAATATTTCGGAGAAAATATTTAACAAAAAATTAAAATTAAAGTCTCTTTTCAATGAATCTAAGTAACCTCTAGATCCATTCAAAGTCTCAATGTCTCAATCATCTTTGCTCTGTAAAATATTTTCAAATAAATCAATTAGAGACTGTCGATTTTCAGATACAGTTTGTACTAGCCTCCCATTGTAATTCCATCGTGTTGGAGCAACTCTGGGTAGTCTCTTCTGTACTTCCAAATCTAAAGCTCGTGTCCATTTACATGATTTTGAAAAAAAGGCAGCCATTCCACTAATACTTGAAAAAAAAATACCTTGCACTCTTTAAGACACGCTGCAGATTGAGCAAGAACTAAATTTAATCGATGCGCAAAACAATGTACAAATATTGCATTCTGATAAGTTTCTGTTACTTTAACCTGCAGGCCCCCCAATTCACCAGCCATTACAGCGGCCCCATCATAACTTTGGGCGATAAGTTTAGCACCACACTGTATATCATCGACTATCTGACAAACTATAGCATATAAAGCTGCGGCCGTTCTCTGCGTTGTTACGTCTAAAAATCCTAAAAAACGCTCTTGGACTTTCCCATTTGAATTTATGTAGCGTACTACGATTGACAACTGACTAATATTCGTAATATCGGTTGTTTCATCTAACATAATTACAACAAAAGGAGCTTTTGTTCTTCTTGCTTGATCTTTTTTAAAACAATATTGCTTATCGAATGAATCAAATCATTTTGAATATGATTTGATGTACCGCGAAATATCGTGGAGTGTTCCAGATGGGTACTTAAAATTGTATCGTATTCTGCTAATAAATCAACTAAATTGATGAAATTGCCCCTATTGGCAACGCTCCGAGATTCAGTATGACCTCTAAAACCAAGTTCATTTTCGCCGAAAAAACAAACAATGTCAATAAGTATTTTTATCACTTCTCGATTTTTTTTTACAAGTTCATTATGTTTACGGTCACTTTCTTTCAACTGCTGATCTAATGAATGCTCAATTCGTGACTTTCCAAATGTTATTTCTTTTAGCACCGCTCGCAAATGAGCTTCACACTTACCATGCCTGTTTGTCACTTTGTGAATGTTGTTTAAATCTGAAAAGCCATTTTTATTCCCTTTTCATTTGTGAAAAGTACACATGGCCAACAAAACAATTTACACAAATTTTCACAACCTGTTTACCACTGATTAGCACTGTACATTTCAATATTAAAGTACCTATAACATGATTTAACTTTCGTTTTTAAAAGTTTTAAATCAGGTGTTGGTCTCCCGTTTCTAATAATATCTAGTTTATCTTGAAACTAATATGTTGAAAATCCCTTTTTCAACAAATTGCACACCACACAAACGCAAATAATATTTTCCATAGTGCTAGGACCAGCTTCCATATTGAATAAGCAATTTTAAAACTGCTTATACGCGTACTAATGTTCAACGTTTTAAAAATCACTTGTCGCCGCACTACAGGTTTAGAGACACCTAAAAAGTTTTTACAAATATAGCACGAAAGCTGAGAAGAAGATTAATATTAAGTATAATATTAAAATCGATATTAAAATCGAGATTAAAATCTATAAAACAAGACGATATACGGCTCAGATATCAAGATTATGAAGTGGGGATGGGATGCATTTAAAGAAGTTGCTTATATCAGCTCTGCTTATATCGAAGTCGTGCGAGTTCGTGTTGGCTCGATTATTCGAGTGCTTCATAGTTACGTTTTAGTGTGCAACATTATCTCAGCTGTTGAAATGCAGGGCCGTGTCTATTGAAATTGGGTAAAAGTAAATTTTAATAATTTTTATATGTGATAAATAATAGGTTTTAATTATGTGTTTTTTTTAATAATCCCAAGGGAAGCACTGCTTCCCTTGCATCCATGGACCGACCGCCCCTGCCGTTTAAAGTGGGTCAAAATCGAGTCCAAAGAGTCGGTTACAAACAAACAAACTCACAAACAAACATACAGGTGAAGCTAATAAAAGCGTGATAAAAAGATGCAACACTTGTTTCAGTTTTACATCTCTCCGCAAATTGTACCAGTAAATATTTGCATGATGTGTGCAGAAGGACACGAAATTAAAGTATGCATGGCTACTACGAATAAATGTGGAAATTGTATACGTTCTAATAAACAATTTAATACAAATTTTGATATAAATCATGCAGCAAATTCCAATAAATATCCATGTTACTTAAATACATTAAATTCAATAAATACTAGAACCCTTGGTTCTCTAAATGATTAGCAATTAAACCAATCAACTAGTCTTTGTATGGTACATCATAACCTGCAATGTGTGAAAAATAAAATTGAAGAAACTGAAATATTTCTATCTCAGGAATATATTGACGTGCTTTGCATCTCTGAAACATGGTTTCAACCTCAGGAAATTAATTATGTATCTTTTGCTGGTTATAGTATATCTAGTTACTATTGTAGGAGATCTTTTTAACACGCTTTTATTAGCTTCACTTGTATGTTTGTTTGTTTGTTTGTTTGTTTGTTTGTTTGTTTGTTTTGTTTGTTTGTTTGTTTGTAACCGACTCTTTGGACTCGATTTTGACCCACTTTAAACGGACAGATTTAATTGAAACTTTGTACACTTACGAAGAACCGGTAACAATACAATAATTTGATAAGTTTATATCATTATCCTGATCAGGATCGCCAGTCCTTTCCTCACGTATCCTCTGCGTGAGAGCAAGAGGCTTAATATTATAAGTATATTCCGTGATTCTCAGTTCGGTCGTTGGCCGAGCGGGCAAGTCTTAGTCGACGCGAAACTACGGACTCCTCGGGCGTGAGTTCAAATCCCATGGCTGAAATAAAAAAAATATTTTTTTTTCAGAAATATCTGTTGGATCGTAATATGTTATAATATCAGCATCAATAAGCAATATAAATATAGTTTAAAAAAACTACAAAACACGCTTTCATAGCACATCAAACTAAAAAGTGAAAAATAAATATAGTAAAAAAACTAAAAAACACGCTTTTAAATCACATCAAACTAAAAAGTGAAAAATAATTATTAATATAAACTGAAAACAATAATGAACGAAAAATACTAGTATTATTGTGAAAAAAGCGTGGGTTGCTCGATATACGAAAAATATGGCACAAAGCGCCCCACGCTTTTTTCACAATAATACTAGTATTTTTCGTTCATTATTGTTTTCAGTTTATATTAATAATTATTTTTCACTTTTTTAGTTTGATGTGCTTTAAAAGCGTGTTTTTTAGTTTTTTTAAACTATATTTATTTACATGGAGGTACAATGATACTGACAAAAGCTTATCTAATGTCAAAAGAAATAACCCAACTTGTAAATTTAAGTATAGATAAGGTTTTTTGATTGTTCAGCTGTAGAAGTTATGATAAATAACATTGCACATTGCATTATTTGTTTATACAGAACACCAGATTCGGACTCTGATATTTTTATGTATAAATTAGAGGAAAGTGTAAACCTCATTCTTAGCAAATATCATATTTCTCAAGCAATTATTTGTGGCGATCTCAATATTGATTTTTTATGTAAAAATAGAGATACTTTATACCTTATTGATCTTCTCAATTCATATTGTATTTTTTTATTCTGTGTTTGAGGAACCTACTCGAATTATAAACAATTCAATTTCAGTAATATACTATATACTCACAAATTTTAATGATAAAATTATATACAAAAATATATTAAATACTGGATTATTCGAATGTCCCAAAATTATAAACACAGATTTAGAGCATTTTCTAAAAACAGTATTATGAAATTTAAAGAAATTCTTAACATAGAAACGTGGAGTAATGTTTACAATAGTGAAACAGTCGAAAATAAGTATATAGCATTTCATGATATATTGCACAACCATTATGAACTGCGTTTTAATTTTGTCAGTAAAAAACTCGACTTTGATAATAATTATAATTGGATAACTGCAGGCATCAAAATATCCTCAATTCGCTTAAAAGAACTTTTCTCCCTACAAAAAAAAAATGGAATTATCTACTCTAAGTACTATAGAAAATCCAAAAAAAATCTATAACCATGTTATAAGATAGACTAAAAGGTTGTACTTTGACAACATAATAAAAAATTCGGCAAATAAATATAAATCAGTATGGAAAATAATTAATAGTTTTACAAGAAATAATTTAAACAATCAAAATAACAATAATGCATTGCAATTTGTAATAAATGATCAATTAATTACAAACAAGTCAAAAATTGTAAATGAAATTAATTCATATTTTATAAACATACCCAACTCTCTGAACTCTCTGAAAACACCCCAGTGTAACATTATTGAAGCAGTACCAACTATCAATGAAAATTCAATTTACCTGGAACCGGTTACGATTTCTGAAATGATTGACACAATTAATAATTTAAAAGATTCAAATTCTGTAGGGCACGATGACATCTCAATAAAAATAATTAAAAATTATTTCTTCATTAAAAAACTTTATTTCCTATTTTTATTTTTTAGAGGAGTTCCAACCAGGTACATAAACAATTTATCCTACGTTTCGTCCGAGTTTTCAGACTTTTTCAAGGTTAAAAGCTAAAAATAATGGTTTTACATAAGTCGTAAATTAGATTAGTGATAGAATGCATATCTAAAAAAAGTGTTCTCTTACCTAATATAAATTTCCTATTTTAATTTCATTGTATGGGCTAGTTTTATTTTGTTTTTCATCATTTCTTATTTGGTAGGTATGTGATGTACTTGTAGTTCGACGAGTTAGGCAGAGAATGATCAGTATTTGGTGTTGTCGTTGATGTGTTTCTTTTTAAGAGTAGGTAATTATAACAACTGATAGTATACTTAGATTTTCTATATCTGTTTGATAATTTACTGTTTTTTTGTTGTTTTGTATTTCGGCCATTTCCAAAAACATGCGTTTTTTGGTATTTCCTTCTTTATGCAGTATGGTTGTATCCGGAAAGTTAAAATTGTGTGAATTATTTATGGCGTGTTCAGTTAATGCTGTGCTACATAAATTAGGAGTTGCTATGGAATTTCTAATTGACAATTTATGTTGATTCATACGTTTATTTAAATATTGTTGGGTTTGTCCAATGTAACACCTATTGCAATCTGAGCAATCAATTTTATAAATAACATGGCTTTGATTTAATTTCTCTATTGGATCTTTTAGTTTTGAATATAATTTATTTTTTATGCTATTATCATTTCTGTATGCTAATTGTATGTTATATTTACCTATATTGTACCTGGCTGGAAGTCCTCTAAAAAATGAAAATAGGAAATAAAGTTTTTTCTGTTTTTTATCGAAGAAATAATTTATAATTTAACAGCCAACAACTTGTAAAATATCAACCAAAAATAATTGTTATGTGCACATCAAATTGCTGATCCATTAACACATATAATCAATGAATGCTTTAAAGAGGGTGTTTTCCCCAGTTTTCTTAAATTATCAAAAATTATTCCTCTATACAAAAAAGATCACAAAAATATATGCAATTATCGTCCGATAGCAATATTGTCGGTGTTTTCAAAAATATTTGAAAGACTACTAGCAAAACGTATAAAGATATTTTTAGAATCCAACATATGATCCCCAAATCAGCATGGTTTTAGAGAACGGCATTCAACGATTACAGCAGTCACAAGCATTTTGGATTTCGTTTACAAAAATTTAAACCAGGGGCATAAGGTAATTGGATTATTCATTGATCTTTCTAAGGCATTTGACCTTGTAGAGCATGATCTTCTTTTAAACAACATTGAACATTATGGTATGCGAGGCACATGCAATAAACTTTTAAAATCGTACCTTCATAATAGAAAACAGTATGTAGATTATTGTGGTGTTAAATCGAATGAACTGCCTATTGATATTGGTGTTCCACAAGGTAGTGTCTTAGGACCACTATTGTTTATCCTATGCACAAATAATTTGGACAACTACTTAACCACATTTTATGATGCTTTTGCTGACGATATATCTGTTTTTGTAAGTAATAAACAAACATCTGTTTCTGCTGACAAATTAAACACAAATCTACAATCTTTATTGCAGTACTTTAATAACAAAAAATTAGTTATGAACCACAACAAAACGGTCTTCATGCAATTTCATTCTATTGAAAAAAACTATACCTCTAGTTTACTAATTAAGCATAAAAATAAATCCATTCATCAAGTAACATTGCATAAAATTTTAGGTACTTATATACCTAGATCTTTCTTTGGACTGAAAAACACATATAACATATGTATGCAAAACCTGTGCAGGTAATTGTTTCGCATTGAAACGGTTGCGCCACGTAACTAGTACAGAAACTCTTAAGATATATTACGTTTCTAACGAGAATTCGTTATGAAATTATTTTCTGAAGCTATTCTACATCTGCAAACAGAGTATTTGTATTACAAACAAGAGCCATGCGCTGCATGTTTGCATCCTAGACATTCTCGTAAGGAAACTTTGCTGAAAATAAAATTTTACCTTTACCTTGACTGTATATACTTGAAACACTAAGATTTGTGAAGAAAAAACTTAAATAATTTCAACACCCAAAATTCTTATCACAACTATTCCACAAGACATGGATCTAACTTACAGTATGATATACATAGACTAGAACTATACAAATCTAACCCTTATTACATGGGTTCAGTGTTTTATAATAAATTAAATATGAATTTAAAAAGTTTAGTTAGTATAAAGTAATTTGTGACGTCTCAAATCTAACCCTTATTACTACATGGGTTCAGTGTTTTATAATAAATTAAATGTGAATTTAAAAAGTATAGTTAGTATAAAGAAATTTGTGACGTCTGTAAAATCATTTCTTATTTCAAATACCTTTTACTCTGTAGAGAAGTTTCTCAATTTTTAGTAATTCAAAAAAAAAATTGTTAATTTAATATCTATTGTATAAGTATAAATATGTCGCGCATGTTTATAATTAATGTAAATTGTTTATTACGTTTTTTTTAATATTTGTTAGTGTACCTATTCTGATGACTTGTCCTATATCATATTATAATCTCTTGGATTAGTAAAGATATTCTATTATATAGCTTTAAGTACAATAAATGCATTCAAACACAAAAAAATTAATTTTAATATATTACGTTATTAAAAGTTCTTGTAGGTACCTAACAAAATGGATAAGTTAACTGTTTCTATAGGCAACTCAACATACACTTATCAAGATTTACTGAAAGTATATGTCTATTACACCGGCACACACAAAAAAAAAAAGTTGTTTGTACATGTGACGCCACCTACCTCCCCGACATGTATTTCGACCCGCTGAATCCGAATTTGAAGTCAGTTTGGACCGTACACCCTCAAATATCGAGTAAATTAAAAAACCGTAAAAAATAGCGAAAATTGGGTGTTTCGGTAATAAAAAAATTTTTTGTGGATCTAAACCAAGCCTAATTTTTTTATATTTCGATCCGCTGAATACGAATCTAAAGTATATTTAGACCATAAACCGTTTTAAATCTAAGTAAATTGTAAAAGACCCTCGAAAATTGCTAAAAGTGGCAAAAAAATTGTGATTATGTTGATGAAAAAAATTTTCATTCTGTTCATACGTCATTTTTTATAGATTTTACAGTTTTTCACATTTTCAGATTCTAAACTTGTATTTTATGCATAAAAATATACAAGAAACATATTTAATCGTGTTTCATAGATTTTTTTCAATTTTTTTCAACTGCAATTTTTTGCTATTTTATCGGTTTTTTGCGATTTTTTGAGATTTTGAGGGATTAATGGGCCAAATATATTTCAGATTCGGATTCAGCAGATCAAATTACATAAAAATTCTCTTCGATCCGGGTCTACGAAATTTTTTTCATCAACATAATCACAATTTTTTGCCATTTTTAGCAATTTTCGAGGGCTTTTTACAATTTACTTAGATTTAAAACGGCTTATGGTCTAAATATACTTTAGATTCGTATTTTTTTCTAAACCATAGCCAATTGAAAAATTTAAAAAAAATACAACTTTATGCCATAACTCGAAATTTTACCTTTTTTTTTATTAACACGCTTTTTTAACACGCTTTTATTTTAGCTTCACTTGTATGTTTGCTTGTTTGTTTGTATGTTTGTTTGTAACCGACTCTTTGGACTCGATTTTAACCCACTTTAAACGGACAGATTTAATTGAAACTTTGTACACTTATTAAGAACCGGTAACAATACAATAATTTGATAAGTTTATATCATTATCCTGTTCAGGATCGCCAATCCTTTCCTCACGTATCCCTGCGTGAAAGCAAAGGCTTAATATGTCAGTAGATTCCATAATTGTTAATTAGCCCGGTGGTCGAGTGGGTTAAGGCACTCGACGCGAAACGACAGACTCATCCGGCGTGAGTTCGAACCTCACGGCTGAAATAAAAATTTTTTTTTTTTTTTCAGAAATATCTGTTGGATCGTAATATGTTATAATATCAGCATCAATAAGCAATATAAATATAGTTTAAAACAACTAAAAAAACACGCTTTCATAGCACATCAAACTAAAAAGTTAAAAATAAATATAGTTTAAAAAAACTAAAAAACACGCTTTTAAAGCACATCAAACTAAAAAGTGAAAAATAATTATTAATATAAACTGAAAATAATAATGAACGAAAAATACTAGTATTATTGTGAAAAAAGCGTGGGGTGCTCGATATACGAAAAATATTGCACAAAGCACCCCACGCTTTTTTCACAATAATACTAGTATTTTTTCGTTCATTATTATTTTCAGTTTATATTAATAATTATTTTTCACTTTTTTAGTTTGATGTGCTTTAAAAGCGTGTTTTTTTAGTTTTTTTAAACTATATTTATTTAAATTTCTCGATGCCACTATTTTATACGGAAAAAGGTGCCTGAAGGATTTAAAGTGGTTTTTTCGTAACTTTACAAACAACCAAGATATTGACATGTGTCTAAAAGTCGAATAATCTAACTATTGTTTCGCCAACCAAGTTGGCATCATCTGGAGATTATTAAAACTGGTTTCAACTACAAACTGCAATCGACGTGCGTTTCGTTAGCCAAGTTGGCATCATCTGAAGAACACTAAAACTAGTTTTAAAATCTGGAGACCATTTAGACTAGTTTTAATCAACTCCAGATGATGCCAACTTGATTGCCGAGACGCGCGTCGAGTGCAGTGTTTCGATGTTTTGTGGAAAACTACGTCAGTGTTGCCAAATATACATATGAAACTTTGGTTAAATTTATTTAATTTAGCTTTTAAAAAAAATACATTTCTAGACTCATGGAAGAGCTCGAAAATTACTCCAGTTTTTAAAAATAACAGTCATATTGATTAAATAATGATCGTTCTATTACTATACTTAATTATTCAACAATTAATAACAATAAGTTTGGGCTACACAATTTATCTCGTGCTGAGCTCATCTATTTACTGTAAGAGATCGGCTACTTATTTTTAGAACACTCTGTATATTCATAAATGTAGAAGCAAAAAAAACAAGAAAACTGCATAAAATACCAGAGAATTAAACTTTATTAATACTATGAAACAGATTTACAATAACGATATAAATTAGATTTTATAAAAAACACAAACATTTATAAATTTATAAAATTATATACATAGTTGTGGGCCAAAGGGCCCGTTCCCATTATCGATATTGAACATATCCCATAAATATTTAAACAAAAAATATATAAATTAAATTATCTACTACATATAAAAAAATTACTATGAATTCTCCCCGTTTCCAAATGTATTTCTATTTTTTTAAATCGATAATAATACTTAATATAAAATTTTGTCAGTTCATTTATTGGTATTAAAGAGTTACATCCGATCAACTTTGATTTGTAAAATACAATGATTTAGTATATGGCACAGATAATTTGCTTTTCACAATTTGGCGAGAATAAAATTAATGCCTCCTATCGTGCTGATTGTATTGTAGCGACACGTGTCTTTATTTATTGAGTGTCAATGCACCCCCAAAGTACGCTGTAAGTAGACAAGGAAATAAGTGAAGATAGCATAAATTTCGTTATTTTATCAATAAATAAAACCCTAAAAATATGTAAATATACTATAGGAGCATCAAGAATTAAAAAAGGGAATTTATAGTCTGCCACCTACTGCTATTATTAATTTAAATCATTTTCAAAAATCATGCAAATAAAAGAACAGGTACCGAGTCCGCCCCTGAACAAGAATATGAGTTGCTTTTCTTGTAAATAGAGCTCGGACTGAGGTATAGGTTTCCGGTAACGGCTTTTATGCAGATGTAATATCATATTGTAAACACGCATTGAAACTTTCCCAAGCAACAGGAAAACAGAAATTTACACATGATAAAGTGACCTTCATTTCGTTTTAAAATGTTAATACGTAAAATAGTTTTATCGGAAAATGTATGACAAAAAACAAAAAATTATGTTTTTTTTATTTGATTGATTCCTTGTTAAGGGCTACTCAGCGGTAGGGGTTTCAACCTCGTACAGGTAGGTAGTTAAAGGTCGTAGCCGTTGGCTGCCTTTGATATATGCTGGCAAAGGCCCAATACTTTCAGTCCTCTTAGAGTGAGAGTTTATAATAAATTGACTTTATCAACTCTGGATATTACAAAATTCACTAAAAAAAATTACAAGGTAAGATATATTCTGTCATACATGCATGAACATATTTACGTTCTAAGACAGAACTACAGCAATCCTGGTTTTAACTTCATCAATACCTAAATTCCGATCTATACTTATAAGTAAGTCCTTGTGGTTTTGACACGTATGTCGTATAAAGCTATAAACCACTAATAACAATTGAGACATTCCCCTATTTCGGTGTTTCCTATTGTCAAGAGTATAGGAATTGTAAAGGTATAATGGAGGAAGTCAACCTCTTTTTTTTTACTTATATATAATTGTGACAAACCAAATTTTTTGTACACTGGACTGTACACCATTATATGACAAGTACAAGGGTTAAGTTTTCTTTAAAATTTTAAAATGTGGCTGAAATTTTCCGAATTTTTCAAAAATAATATTCAAAATTACCTAATGCCAATACACATATGGTGATGAAAGAAAGGTTGTTTTTCTTAAATGGAACGCCTTGCATATTTTTTTATGGGTTTGTAGTAATCATTGAGCTGATTTCAAAAATGTATAACTCCTTTGAGTTATACATTTGAGAAATATTTGATTTCACTATTTCGAGGTGACTTTGCTTTCTGATTTAATTGTTGATCTTTAAATCTCAAAACAATTGACTGAATGTTATTCTAAATGTAAAATAGGGTATTCTATAGAAGAAAGATGTGCAATTGCCAAAATTTATCTTTTGTGTAATAAAAATAAAGCTGCAGCATTGCTAGAAGCTTCACCAGACTTTGGTCCCCTGCAAAAAACACGTTCAAGAATTTATATAGTAAATTTAGAACAAATCATGGTGGCTTAGCAGATTAAAAAAAGGGAACGTGTTAGGGTGCTTACTGCTGATGTAGAAATGACAATTCTGTTAGGTATATTTTATAGAAAATAATAGAAGAACTACAAAAATGGCCCACGAACATTTTGGAATTTCTAAGGCAAAATTTAAAAAAACACAAGTATAAACCGTTTAAATTTTTGTAATATCAGAAACTATACTACCAAGATCTGCGAAACAGACTCAACTTTTGTCAGGAAATATTTCGCATGGTTAATGTTGGTAGACATTCTTCTCATGAAATACTCTTTAGTGATGAAAATATTTTTTTCAACATTTCATTGGTTAAATGGAAAAAATGAACTTACCTGGGCGACAGATAAACCTCATTTAGTATTCCCCATTAGACGACAAGGAGGGAGCAGATTCAACGTTTGGTGTGGGATGTTAAATGATAGAATACTTGGACCTATTTTTGTAGAGGAGATGTTGAACGGAGAAAATTACCTAAATTATTTAAGAAATCTATTAAATAACCAAATACCACTTGTCCGAAGGTTTGAGGTATTGTGGCACCAGGATGTGGCACCTCCTTATAATACTAATTTAATACGCCAATTTTTAAATCAACATTATACGGTGCGGATAGACAATGGTGCTCCAATTTCGTGGTCGGCTCGTAGTCCAGACCTTAATCCTCTAGACTATTTTTTATGGGGAACAATAAAAAATAGTATATATAAGGAAGTTGAGGATGTGGATGTATTAAGACGAAGGATCATTGAAGAAGTTAATAGAATAAATAATAATCTATATCGTCTGCAACAAGTTCGGTCAAATTTTTTAAAACGTTGTCAAATGTGTATACAAAATAACGGAGCGTATACTGTAACTCATTTCTAAGTAACTGTAAATTTTTTGTACTTTTTAAATTAAATGAAGTTGATTTTTTTTGTTAATTATTTTTATGTATTTAAATAAGTTTTCAAAAATGTTTTCTTTTTAATAAGACATGTTTCATCTTGGGGAGATCTTTAGGTATTTGATATTTATTACTGATAAAGATTGTTTTGACAATTGAAAATCAACAGTTAAATCAGAATGCAAAGCCACCTCGAAATTGTGAAATCAAATATTTCTCATGTTTATCCCCGAATATCTCGACAGATTTTGATATAAACTAAAAAGAGTTATAAATTTTTGAAATCTGCTCAAAGAGTACTACAAACCCATCAAAAAATATACTGAACATTCTATTAAAAAAAAAACTTTTTCTTGCACTACCCTGTATGTATTGGCATTAGGTAATTTTGAATATTATTTTTGAAAAATTCATGTAATTTCAGATACGGCCACATTTTAAAATTTTAAAAAAATCTTCATAAATAAGAAAATAAAGGGAAGATCAAAATTAAATTTGACACCCTGTACTATTGACGTGGTAAGAGGAATAGTGGACAGGGTCAGACTGGCCTAGTCGGCATTTGCCGACGGAGCCAAACACTTTTGGAGGCCAAACCACAAACTGAAACAACGTTTTTAATTTTTTTGTTTTTTTTTTTTTAGAAAATTGTTTCCTGTTAATAAAGTTAAAAGTATTTTCCTGGCACTCAGGCATCAGCTAGCTCAAATGTACCTTTTACTAGTGTAACCAGCGTTCCATAAGAAGCTGGAAGCTTACTAGTAATGCCATGCATCCCATACTAGCGAGGTTACTGGTCGCGCTCTTCTCGGTCCTGCTAGGTCAATTAGACCCCACTACCTCGGGTGTTACGCTATACTCTGTGCAATTTTCTATCGATGAAATAACTATTTTTCACTTTTGATCAGCCGATATATCACATGATGTTTATGGTGTTTGTTTTTCTTTTCGTGGAATTTTTTAGTTTATTATAGGTGTTCTAAATAAGAATAAGTCAAAATATTTTTTTCAAACTTGTGGCATAAAATGCACCCCTAAGCAATTAGAGGCCTTAAAAGGGTTGAGATGAAATTGGTTTTTTTCCATTATTTGAGGAGCGCTAAAAAGTAAATAGACAACATTTTTGTCATACATTTAGTTTTGCATGCTGAATAAGTTGAGCTAGGTCATTTTTGGTTATTGAAATTACGGACGTCTCTTTTAGGGTGGGGACAAGGATGTTTCACCTTGTAACTGTTTTTTAAAACTTCCATTTAATTTTTAAGAGGAAAATTGGATTGATCGAGGAGGTTCGGTTTCTGCCTCTCGTCATTCCCCTGACCATAACCCCCAGGTTTATTTGTCGTGAAGTCATCTCCAGACGAACGTGTATACAACGGCACATGATACCACTAAACAATTGCGCGAGAGAGTTGAACTAACATGCATGAAAATAAGGCAAATTCCAGGAATTTTTGAAACCTTTCGCAATTTTTTAGGACGTCGGGCTACATTGTACGTCCAAACGAACAGTTATTATTGTGATTTATTTTATGTATCCTCAATTAAAATATTGTATTTGTTATGTCAAAATTACAGTTGTATTATTACAGTTCAGTATCACTATTATTTTTAAATATCAAGTTGCAAACGTGTTGCTAGTGCCAATTTCTTTTTTTACATTCATTATTGTTTGTTCGTTGATAGCTGCATACTTTTTCTTCGATTAAATAATAACGTTTTTGATTTTTTTACTTTACTTTTTTTTACCCTCATGCGTCAGGATAATTTTCAAACTCTATTTACTGGAAAGCGGTTGCCGACATCGACATAAACAAAGAGTTTAAGTAAAAATATCCAAAAAATTCAAAATTTATGGTAAAATTTAAAAGAAAGTTGAACAAAAAAAAGTTACAGGGCGAAACACCGTTGTCCCCCTCAAAAAATGATTTCAATAACCAAAAATGAATTAGCGCATCTTATTCAGCATAAAAAAGTAAGTGAACACAAAAAATTTTCTGTATTTATCTTTTGGCGGTCTTCAAATAATACAAAAAAAACTAATTCCATCTGAACCCTTTTAAGGTCCTCTAACTTCCTAGGGGTGTATTTTATGCCACTTTTTGACTTACTTTCATGGGTACTACACGATGTAGAAGTTTGGAATCTTATTTTAAAACAAAAATGCTAATTTTTACTTCTTCTTTAACTATATGATTTCTTTATATCCTAAAATGTTTGATCTTTTTTTGGAGGAGGGGTAGGACGTAGGGGCAAAATTACAGTTGTTGCCTACGGGGCCAAATGAGGCCAGTCCGACCCTGATAGTGGACACTCAATATTTGCAGAATCGCTTGAGAAAAATATGATATGATTTTTGTGTTATCAAATTATATCAGTGGGTAATTTAAGTTTCCTCCTCGCTCTCTAGATGTAAACTAGGGGCAAAATATTGCCATGTGAAAAAACTCTTGGTCTTTTTACTGAAATACATGATCTACATTAATTCAAATCCTGGTAAATTTGCTATAACAACACGAGCGATTTTATTCCGGTTTGTTTAATTCGATGGGGTATTGCCTCATTAGGGCACTAACTGTTTTATAACATATAACATAACAAGTCCCTATTTATGTACACATACAATATGCGTTTAAACAAAACTTTGAGCATCCTATCACAAAATAAAATGAATATTTTTATAATACTTTTACAATTTGTTCAAATATTTCTAAACACCCTAGATCGTTATATCTTAAACAAGAAACTTAAGACAAACATCGAGAACTTTAACAAGAAATAACACAAAACGGCTAAAAGCGCATAATGTGCTATCATAAGCTTGTAGTATTTTACAGCTCCTTTGGAGATAGTATCCAGGGGATCCTTTAGCACATATGCTCTGGCTCCTCGTGTGTACGTGTAAAAATACAAGTCCCAGTTGAAGTTCTTCATGCTAAACTCGAAAAGTTCCTTGTCATGTTTTTTCATTCTGTTCCACAAGTCCTGAGTATTGCCATTTTTGAACTCCCACTCCCTCAGGCAGAAGTACGAGATAACATTTGCGAATTTGTTGATTTTCTGATAACCTTTCACTAACCTAAAAAAAATAAATTTAATTAACTGAATTCATTATGTAACTTGTGTGATATTCTCAGACATATTTATTATCAACAAGTTGAACGTCAACCCAGCACGCAGTTTCTGTTCGTGCATACCTTAATGAGAATTTTCTAAATCGATGGATAGCTAGAAGAGTACCTATGCAATAGCCTTCTCGATAACCAAATTTGACTCCATTTGATTATTTTTTTAAAGATGCTTGAAAATTAATATTCACAGATACTATGTCCATTATTCGATTATACCACTCAATTTTACTTACTATATCATAACCATGACCTACTACAAATCGATATTTCGCTGTACACCTTTAGGCAAGTAACAAAATATTTAAATCAACTTTGCTCGAAAATGGAGCATTTTATCGAGTTAAATCGAGAGCATCTTTCTTTTCGCAAAAAACTTTAAAATTTTATATCAATATTTAAAAAAATTGATACATTATCAAAAAGTTGGTGCACATTGTACCACTAATTCCCCCTGTTTAGGACGCGTCCTGATTAAATATTTGAAACAGCTTTTATATAATTATGTATTCTCAAGAAATTATCAGCTCTTGTAGTATGGTTTATCCAATATGAATTGGATAAAGTGTTTATACCAGGAGGGCGCATTTCCACTCTCATCGTCAAAGAAATAGAGCGCAAATCGTGATTGTATTTATTGAACTACAATACATTCGATATGAGAATGTGGCAATGCCGCGGACCAGATGTGAAACACGGGCGGTAGTGTCCGAACTCTGACGAATTAAGTCGTGATTTGAATATACTACTGGACTAGTTGTTTATATTGACCGTACAGTGCAGTTCATGTAATAATTTTGGATAAATAGAATTATTTTCTGTGAGGTATTTATAGCATTTTAGTGATCTTATTAAGTGGTTTTAGTATTATTTCAATATTTGCATTAATTATTATTATTAACATGGCTTTTTGGAGGCCCTTTGAAACGCATGAAAATGAATTATCTGAAGAAAATATTGAACCGGTGGCGCCGTTAATTGAAACTAGTTCGGAGTTTAATAAGAACAAGAATTTACATGTTCAATGTCAGCGTCTTATTTTAAATATTTATGAATGTTTAAAGAGAGAAAATATTGAAACGACAGATAGGGACATTGTAAATAGAATTCATGAATTAACTAAACTTTCGACTTCTACGATTTATCGCGTTATTAAGGAAGGGGATGTTATAGATCAGTCTACAAAGTGGAAAGGAAAAAAACGAAAATTTTGTAGAATTGACGATACCTCGAAAGACGTTATTCGGCGAACGTTTTATGGTTTCTATGAGGAAAATAAAGTACCAACTTTAGAAATGATTCGTGATAAATTGCGTGATTATCCGAATTATAATTATAAATCTTTAAAAACGCTACGAGGTATTTTATTAGATTGCTGCTTTAAACACAAAAAAATAGATAATCGAATGGTTATAATGGAATCGCGACGTATCATTGAACTTCGACGAGAATACTTACACAAAATGAAAGAATACCGTGAATCAAATAGGCATATAGTATATCTCGATGAGACCACCTGGTTTGACACACACGATGTTGTTCAGTACGGTTGGGTAGATGATTCTAAAAATTGTAGTTTGAATACACCTTGCTCGAGAGGAAAGCGCGTTATAATACTTCATGCTGGAAGCAAATACGGTTTTGTACCCAACGTATTGCTCTTGTCGGCCAAAAACATAACACAATCCTCTGCTGATTATCATGAAGACATGACTGCGGATTTGTTCGAAAAATGGTTCGCTGAGCAGCTTCTACCTAACATTCCTTCAAATTCGGTCATTGTTATGGACAATGCTTCTTATCACTCACGTTTATTTCATAAAATACTTAATAATAGTACCAAAAAGGAGGACATATTAAAATTTATGAGGAATAAAAATATGGACATCCATGAAAAGGTTCCGATAAAGAAAGAATTATTAAAACGTATAAGCGAGCATAATTTTTAAAAACGAATATTTAATTGCAAGAGACATGGTCATACGCTCGTACGATTGCCACCGTATTATTGCGTATTTAAGGTTTGGGGCACTATAAAGAAACATTTACGGAAATGCAATCAGTCACCAACTTTAAGCGCAGTAGTACTTGATAATATACGACAAATAGTAAATGACATTTTATACAAGACTCAATATCAATTTATCAGTTTTACAGTTTTTACAGTAGAAAATGTCATTAACTAAGTGAGTAAGATTCTTAACTTTTATTCAATCTTCAAAATTGCTTATTCAACTAATATGAATAAATAAACAAGTAAGTAAATAAATAAAAAGGTTCTTATAGGCATTGTACATACATATAAACTCATATAAAATAGTAAAAAAATATTCGATTTATTTTAAAGAATTAAAAGATAATTCTAAACCTTTTTTGGTCGACACTCATGGATATGACTCAATTCCCGTTGTTGGCGTTTTTATGCTGTTCCAATTCATATTGGAAACACTATACTACCCCTGATTACATATTTTCAGTGTGGGTTCTGAAACTTGTGCAATCGAGTCCTGTTAGAACTCAATGATTTAAATCCCATCTACAAGATTAAAAATACAGAAGAAAGGGAGAAATAAAATTATACTTACATTGGTTTTTTTCCTATGCATAAGGCGATGAGGTCGACAAAATAGGCGGGGATGGTGTGAAAAAAAAATGTTGCAATTAAGTGAAAGTACGTATTTGTTATTATGCGGAAATAACTGTGCCAAACACATTTTTCCGAAGGTATTTGTTTGCAATGCTTGGTGGACAAAATCTGAAATTCATCTGAAAGAAAAAAATTAATGTGATATATCAAGGAATCATCATCATTGTCCTAATTCATGACAATGCTAATAATTAAACAGATTGAAAGTTCGTTGGATTTAAAAATCAACCATATACCCCAAAAAGAAACATCATATCCCATTATTTATGCTACGGTGCGCTGATGAGGGGCACTGATTCCCACACATCAATATCCGCATTTGCGCCATGTTTCATTTTGGGGCATACAACAAGAATCCTTTTTAGCAAGCAATTAATTTATATTTTATAATAATGTCTAAATATGTAGGAAATTGTTTCTGTACAGACGGGAATGCATACTGAAGCAAGGATAACTTGTGAAAGGATTAAAATCAACTTACCCCATGTAAATGGACTTTCAGGTGTGCTGACAAAATTATATACTGGTATTTCTTTGTCAAATTTTTCTTCTCGACTCTGTTCGTCCTGCGTTTCTTTATTGTCATTCAGAGTCCTAGAAACAGATAATTCAAATAAAATTTTTTAAGTAATAAATAACAAATGTACATCACTCCACGGTTTTCATTTTCATACCCCCTTAATGAGGAGAGGTTTGAAAAAGAACAACAATTGATTAAGGATATAGTGAGTAATAGTGAGTGAGAGTCTTAAATTAAATTAAATTTAAAGAGACTTCGAAATTTCTCGACCTTTCAAGATGAAAGAAAATTCGAAATTTGTTCGATTCCAAACGATCATTGATTCACTCGTGGTATTGGTAAGATTGTTAAATTGTTATGACAGTGGTTCAATCACTGGGACATTGCCTACAACAACTTTTAGGCAATCCAAAAGACAAACTAAAGAAAAGTCGGGGATTTACTAAATTAGCTGTAAGGACTGTAACCAAAAGTATGTTGGACAAACTAGATGATTAATTCAAACTGGATTCAAGGAGCATATGGCTTATCTCAAATATGGTGGAATAGATAAGTCTATTATTGCCCAACATGCATTTGACAACAACCATAATATAAATAAGTAGAAATTTAAGATTAATTAGGAATGTAACAAATACGCTTGGGTAGAATACAGGGTATCTCATTTAAAACGAAACACCTTAAATATTTATTAAAAAAGTGATTTCATGAAAAAATCCGAAACAAGGCGATTTTTATTTTTCATCTTTTGACATAACACCCTTAGATATCATTGCTTCCTCCTTCTCTGTACAACCACCCTTTAAAAAAATTTCAAATGGGAACGTAGGTCGAGTGATACATCATGTGAAAGGTCTTTTAACCTGATGACGAATGTGCCTTGTTTGTTGCATATTCGTCGATTAGTGTTCGAGATCCTCGGTAACGAATGTTTCATCAACGTTTCTATTCCTAAGTACCTAGAAAAGATTCATAACGCATGGCATTAGTTTAATGTTGCATTTCTATTATTACTCAAGTGTATTTTCTTGGTATTTTTAATAAGTCACGCACAAGAAATTTTAAAAGTTAAAGAAGGAAAGAGAACAAGTGAGGTACATTCACCGCTGCGGTGAAGATGCCATATAGATTTTCAGAAAACAGACAAAGTACATCGGATCGGTTCCAGAATGATTTGTTATTCGATGCCTGCAATCGTTGTTAAAATTGCCTAAGACGCGTTCGGGAATGATCGCAGCGGTCCGGGAATGCTCGAAATTGCTTCCTCATGTTCGGTTTTATTGAAAATGATACCCCACATGCCTCGCTTGACCTCGGGTATCTTCGGGTAACTTCGGAAAGGTTCGGGTCCAGTTCGGGTTTTGCGGTTAAATCTGTAGCTTCGGTGGCTGTTAATACCCTTGAAACTCGTTTGCCCTTTTTAATTTCTTAAAACGCTATTAAAAGTGCTTATAACGCCTTCGGGAATGATCGGAGCGGTTCGTGAATAGTCGGAATCGGTTCCTTGTGATCAATTTTATTGAGTCTTATGCTAATATGCCTATATTCGTACCAATTCGGTCAATATTTGGGACATTTATTGCATTTCCAAAAAAATATCGAAATTCTTAATTTCTTTGCCCCACTTCCCGTTTTTGGAACCGGATTAAAATCAACAGGCATATGTATACCATAAAGGTCTACCCCTGTTGCAAATTTCAAGTCGATCGGTCAATATTTTGAACAGATATCGCATTTCAAAAAAAAAAAAGATAAAAATGGCTTTTAGGCCATTTTGCCCCACTTCGCGTTTTCAAAACCGGCCCCAAAACAATAGGCATATGTAGCCCTTAGAGGTCCACCCCTGTTCTAAATTTGAAGTCGATCGGTTAATATTTAGGACAGTTATCGCATTTCAAAGGAAGGTAAAAAAAATTGGTTGTTAGGCCGTTTTTGCCCCACTTGCCGTTTTCGGAACCGGCTCAAAATCAATAGGCATATGTAAACCATGGAGGTCTACCTCTGGTAAAAATTTGAAATCGATCGGTCAATATTTGGGACAGTTATCGCATTTCAAAGAAAAGTTTCCGGACTACCGGACTTCCGGAGTTCCGGACAGACGGAAAGTTTCTGGAAATCTCGAGATTCGGATAGATTCCAAATTTGAGGTCGATCCGATCAGCCGTTCTCGAGATACGGGGGCCCAAAGTCGCCGAGCATAAATGTATATATAGATTTTTTTTAAGAAAATCTATATAACAATTTCAATTAATGAATCAAACAATGTGAAATCATTCAAATATCAGTTAATTAATTGTTTAAAATGTCCAATACTGACTTCCATACAGTAACACAACGTTGTTAGAAATTTTTACGGACTGTCTGCATCAGTTATGGCGCTATTCGACGACATTCCTGCACACTCTTCTAATTTTTTACGTTTAGTAACATAAACTTTAATCTTAATGTGCCCTCCCAGAAATAAATCCAGTGGTGTCAAATCTGGGGACCTAGCCGGCCAATTAACTGAACCTCTTGTACCGATCCATCTATCTTTGCGCTAAGCTTCCTTCACTGGTACGCATAATGTGGGGTAGCCCTAACCTGTTGAAATAATAACGCAACTTCAAAAAGATTGCCCTCTTCTTCTAAAACTTGAGTAATCATGGGTTCTATCGTATTATCTAATAAATTGAGATACATTTTTCCATTAAATAAAAAAAATCCGCTTTTTTTGCGTCTTAGAGTATGATATTCCCTAGGGAGTTTTCGTCATATCAATATCTACAGTTGTGTCTATTGAAGGTTCCTTTAAGAAAAAACGAAGTCTCATCCAAAAAACAGATGTTATACAGCAAATTTAGATTTTCTGGATAGGATTGGTCATGATTTCGCAAAACTGCACTCAACGATCATTTTTATCCTAGTTCAACTCTTATAAAAGCCCAATTTTATATGGATAGAAGTTTGTGAGTCTAAGAATTCTATGAATACTAGTTCTAGGCACTCTAAAATCTTGAGACAACTGTCTAACACTTTTGGTTTCAGCCCTGTCAAATTCGACTTTCGAGATGTCCAAGTACAGCTATTTAATTATTTTTTTAATTATTTTATTATTTATTTATTTATACACCATATAACAATACAAAGATCATTTACATGATGGGAAAAACACATTTAGTACAAAAAGAAAAATAGAAACTAACATACATAATATATACAGATACATAATACACACATACAGATAGATATACATATAAAAAAAAATTATAACTGTAACTCTATCATCTCAATGGATCAGAGATGTATTGCATGACGGTTATTTTATTGTTAATTGATAGAGATGTATCAAATTTTCTTATCAATTCCATTCCACACTAGTTATGTATAACATTTTTACCAGGGAACCTTTCTATAAAAATAAGAGCAGGGGCTTTAGCTCAATCGTTACTATACTACAATTTTAAAATTTCTCGACTTCTCAACTATAGAATCATGGGGCGAATTACTGCGTCCGCTTACATGAACACATAAAATATTTAAAAGATAAATATAATATTCCAAGGAACTTACTTTATTGTGGCTACATCCCAAGTAGCTGCTAAGCAACTGTTAACAACATAGTCAGCAGGTACCATGTCGGCGTGGTTTTCCTTTCTTCCATGTAGCGTTCTGAGTAAACCAACTGCTACCCCCAAAAGAACACCCGTGGCACTATAAACGTTGTCTATCCAGCCAGCGACTGGTTCTCTTACTGTGGCGATGACTGTTAAGAAAATATATAGACAATTAATCGATGGTTTTCAGGTTTGGTCATGCTACGTGCCTGCTACACATGGTAGAGATGAAGTATTTGAAGCAAAGTGTGGGGTAATGTTTGGTCTATTTTTGCTAATTTTATTGAAGAATATATTCGATATATGTTGACGTATAATGCAATACAAGATATAAGAAACATATGATAAATATATAAATATAACTTTTTTTGTTGATGTTTGCAGTGGGCTCTTCGATTATTAACATATTATCTTTGTCTGTATGCCACTTTCGACAAAGGAACAAGATAAATAGTCCAAGGCACCTTTGTTGCAATTGCTGCAAGTCAATTACCCTTCGACGTCAACGAGCAATTTAAATCTATAGCTCAAATTTCTTATATTTTGTATTAGATTATGTTTGTATCAGTTATTTAAATCCTATTCTACCCAGCTAAACTTATCATTAACTAGTCCAAATCAAAGCAACCTTTCAAAACATTAACCCCTGGGCTCTTGATAGTATGTGGCGTAGCCTTCTGATATAATCTAATATTTCAAACTATTCTGTATTGTATAAAGGAGAAAGAAATAAATATAAACTAACTTATTTATTACATGAACTACTCACTTTTTACGTATATAAAAAAAGTGACGAATTACATCAAAAGGCCACAGGAATGAATAAAATAATCTGAGAAAATATCTGAGATACGTATATATTTACCTATAGATGGACGATAAACGGCGACGGGTAAATTTTTCCCTTCAATTCTTACTATATCTTCTGCTACACATTTTGTAAAAGCGTAAGTATTTGGAAATTCTCCAAGCAATCTAAAAGACAAATTTTATTTTTACAGAGCGTTACTGTTTCAAAAATAATATTGTATTTTCTGTAAATGTGCTTATCACCTGTAACAACTTTATTACTCTAGCTTTGAATAGGAGGTTACATGTATCTAATCCAACTATAGATACCTAGATTGTATATACTACTTGCCTATGATACATAAACCAGGAAAGTAGGTGTATCCTAATGTGTCAGTAATTGGATCGCCGACTTACCATCTATCAAAATGGTTAATAGAGGTGTTCGAAAGCACAGTATAACCAGTAGATTATTTCAACTACATTTTATTCATAAATCCACTGAACTCTCTGGGATCTCTAACGCAGGTGGTTGCGTCACACGCGTAATATTTTACAAGGATACCATGGGTGTACGAAGCATATTTAGCGTTGTTGAATAATTAATAAAATAAATAATTATTAGTTAGGAAAGAGACCACGGATTTTTAATATTTGTGCAGCCAGGTGCATATATTTCAGTTTTTTACATTTTATATTGTTAAGTATTTTCATGAACAGATTCGAAATAGAAGCAAAAGAAGATGTCGACTATTTCCCCAGGGTTTGGCTTGGATAGGTATGTGGATGATATTTTTACAGTGTCTGATATAAAAATCACTGGTGTTGACAACTTTGTTTTTAAATTAAACAGTCGTTTTGCGTCAGTTAAATTCACGTATGAAATTGAAAACTGTGGATAACTACCATTTTTGGAGATATTAATAATTAGATAAGTTTCACATATACAGAAAAGATATGAGTACTTTATGATACATCCTAAGAACTCTCACCATTGCTCCCAACACAAAATGACGAGTTTTAATTTTCCAGTTCATCCCGTCAATAAGGAGAAGTTTGAAAAAGAAATAGCATTTATTACGGATATAACTGTGGGTAATCGATTCGGTAAGTTTAGTTGATAACATAATTAGGAAACGTAAATTTTAAAAAGAAACTTCGAAATTCCTCGACCTTTCAAAATGAGAGATAAAATCCGAAATTAGTATCGATTCCATACTATCCTCGATTCAACCGTGGTATTGGTAAGACAAATATAGGTATAATGGTTCATTGATCGGGAAATAGACTACAACAATTTTAGACGCTCCAAGCGACAAAATTGAAACAAATTAAAAACTTTAAAAAATAGTTGTAAGAATTATAACCAAAGTATATTGGACAAACTAGGCAGTCGATTCAAACTAGATTTAAGGAGCATACGGTAAGAAATTAAAGAAAAAACAAAAACCAGAAGTAAGTAAAAAACATGAAATGTATATAATAGGGTAAAAAGATGAATAAAATTGGTAGAATTGTACGAAATTTAAATAACTGGGTATGTTTTTAAATTGTTTTAACACTAACTATCCAATTAAAGTTAATATGCTTATGTGATCTAACGACCATCATTTGTTTGTGTTAATTTTTAACCCTTGTAATGCCATAAATATTGTATTATGGACTCTCCCATTATAGACGCAATGACAACAGTCGTGATTTATTTTGTCACAAACGTTGTCCTATACTGGGTGTTTCAGCAAGAGGTAACCGATTTGCTTTTGTAATAACTCGAGAAGTAAATGAAAAGTCTGGATTCTTTTACATGTACAGTTGCGGTCAATAAGAAAAAATAGGACAGCTATTCTTGGGTAGTGTAAAACTGACTTTTTAAATGCATGTCAGTCTTGCCGTATCAATAGTATGTAGCCTATTAATATTAATAACAAATACATAAATAAATGTTGCCAAAAATCTGTAATAGAGTTGTCCCATTGTTTTTGCCCGCAACTGTACATATATTTTATTGACTATACCATTAGACCTAGGTTAAATGGTCGCTTCGGCTTCTCTGGCAAATATGGACTCTTTTCACAATTTGTGGCCTTATGTTTGCGATAACTGTTTAAATCTTTTCTCTCAGATTAGGTTTCTGTTCTCACTTATTTTAACGGTCTTTTTGGACTAATTTCCCAACACTAAGCTCGGGTACACTTTAGGTGTTTAAAATTTCAAAGCCCATATCAAAGGCAGCATATGAAGTATCAGAACCACCGCAAGAGAAATTGCAAATTTAAATCGGCCATTTATTGTTTGAACACCCCTGTGGATACCGATCGTTGATGCTAATATTTGTTAGTTGAAATTGTTGCCAAATTGGAAATAAGGACCTCATACGTTACTCTTGGGCGGTCTACTTACGTTTGTGTAAATGCGTCTAATTTTTCGTCATCAAGGCAATCGACTAGAGTAATTAACTTTTCTCCTGAGATAGGTGGTTCATAAAATGTTTCATCTATGGTTTTTTTATCACAATTTGAAAAGGCTGTTGAAACGTGTAATACTGCCTAAAACAAACAAATAATAATTAGAAAGGACCTGTCAAGAAATATGTCCCACAGATGTAATATTGTGTCTACGTTCTTAATTGTTTTTCATTTCAAGAATCAAATTTTTAAATAAATTATTGTAGAAGAGAAAAAATTAATCAAACTAATTCTACTGAATTACTGCTTTAATATTCCTAATTTTACTGTTTATTACAACGAATCAAACTATAATCAAAATGATGGAGTAATAGTGTATATCAAAAATAATATTTCTG
This sequence comes from Rhamnusium bicolor, assembly GCA_029963845.1. Classification (NCBI taxonomy): domain Eukaryota; kingdom Metazoa; phylum Arthropoda; class Insecta; order Coleoptera; family Cerambycidae; genus Rhamnusium; species Rhamnusium bicolor. The sequence continues at coordinate 1,436,497 of JANEYF010003814.1, read as the reverse complement.
CTAATATGGTCAATTTCGCACTGTCTGAAACTAAGTTACTAAGATTCTCAATTGAAATAAATAAAGTCAGTGTAGGTTTCGTTGATTACTATAGACCTCCGTCCACAAACCTGAACATTTATATAACCGAACTAGGACAATTCATCACTGAAGTACATAAAAATAAAATTGAAATATTTCTAGGAGATATCAACATTAATTTGCTTGATACAAATTCAATAGAGGTGAATAATTATATAAATATGTTGACAGAGAATGGGTATATATCATATATAAACTCATGTACTAGAGTAACGGAAACTTCACAAAGTATCATAGATCATATATTCATTAGGCAGAATAATCATACTAATACTTGCACTAAAATCAACCCTATGATTATTGAATCAGATATTACCGACCACTACATCGCATCAGTAGTTTTAGGATTTCTTAATAATGATACATATAATAAAGAGTTACAAAATAAAGTAATTAGTAAAATTGATTTTAAAAAATTAAAAATATATTAGAACAGTAAACTTGGCAGGAAGTAATAAAATGTACTCAAACTCAAGACAGCTATAATATTTTTATTAATAAAATTCATACGGTAATGAAAATATCCTCAAAATCTGTAATTATCGAAAACAAATTCTACAAATGAAAGCCGTGGATAAATGATTAATAAATTCTATTAGGCACAGGGACTACCTAAAAAGAAGGTTAATAAAAAATTACTCACCTGAACTAAAGAAACAACATGCAGAATATAGAAATATGCTGAATAAATTAATCACAGATGTCAAGAATCAATATTATAAAAATCAGCTTGCAGATACACAAGGAAATTGTAAAAAAAATTTGGGAAATTGAAAACAGTGCCTCAAATTCGACGGCAACACATAAACAAATTAAAAATATCAATATATTAAATGATGAAGGACTCGAAATAACAAGTAATATAGAAAAGGCTAATGTTTTTAACGATTATTTTATAAATATTGGCAAAAAATGTCTGAAAGAATTGAAAACATTGATAACCTGCCTAACAATATCCTAGAAAATGATTCCATGCTATCATCGATATTCCTTAAACCTGTAAAAGAAAATGAAATCATTGAGATAATTAGCAGTTTAAAAAATAACTCTTCAGCTCGACCAGACGGGATATCAGCTAAAGTAATAAAATCCATACACTTATATATAATTAAACCATTAGTACATTTAATTAATTTAACATTTAAAACTAGTCTAATACCATACCAATGGAAGGAGTCAAACGTTACCCCCTTGCATAAATCTGGTGATTACAAAAATAAATGTATAAGTTAGTATTGAATATTGTTCGAAACTTCCTCTTAGCTGAAGTAGAACCATTATTCTAAAGTTAATAATTAGTTATCATGAAAAGAATGAGACTAAGATAATGACTTTTAAGAATAACGTTTCATGGAAAAATATCTATTCTTGCGGATATATGAGTACAATAATGTCTTTATTTAAGAATAGTAGTCTTAAAAATAGTTTAGATTTGTTTCCATGTTACAAGCATATCGTGGTAAACATCGAGGTTTAATACTACTCAAACTTATTAAAAACCTGGATATACAACCATTCCCACAGACATTGCTAATGCCGGTGGCGGGATTTGAACCCGCAGCTACGATAGATAGATTACTAGTCACGCATGTCATCGTGCTCTGCAGCCAACTCTGCCACCGAGCTGGTGGTCAAAACACTCGACGCTCGTTTCGCCAACCAAGTTAGCATGATCTGGAGGAAATTAAAACTGTTTTAATCATCAACCATTGTGCATTTAATAAAAAAGATCTTTTCATTATTATATTTGTTGCCGATTGGATTGTTTCGGCTCTCTTTATTTAATGTAATCTAATACATTATTTTCTTTTACATGCCCTTGTTAGAATGTGTTTTCTTTCTCTGTATATTGACAAACAAATTGATATGCTGAACAGATAAACTCGTCAAGTTTAACTGGTTCTTTGTTCTAAGTTTAAAACTAGATTTCCCCACTTTTATAGATCCTGTTATCAGTATACAGTATTACACTCTGTATGCCAAACTTTAAATCTAAAGAAAATATCTGTTTTACTCAATATCCAGGATAATGATTCTGCAATCACAAAATGCCGGACGCACAAGCAACGATCGAAAACAGGCATACACACATAGGTGGCCATTTTTTTACGACTTTGTTTTATGGGCGATATTACGAACTATGTATTCAGCGAATGTAGTTTGTAATATGTTTTATTTAAATGGGCAATTAGATTTCAACATTTGCCTCTTTTTTTTAGTGCGGGAATATTTATAATATAACAAGTACAAGGTAATCTGCTCGCAGACGATCCGACTTTATGAAGTTTCTAGGAATGTAATATCGTTCTCTTAATTTAATATTGTCAAATCTTATTTATAACAGCATTTATTTAACACTGTATATTATTCTAAATGGGATCAACTTGAGGTTGAGGAAAGAATTTTGTTATGAAAATATTCGAATAATAGAAAACATATGAGTATTTCTTCGAGTATAGTCGTATTGCGTCAGAGGTTTTCTAATGACACTGAGCATGATTTAACCTCCCACTCCAATACAATATTTCAGGAATCGAGTATAGTCGTATTTCGTCAGGGGTTTTCCATTTGCAGATGCTACCATCTTAGGCAGCGGTCATGGCCTAATACTAGTCAAGTACAGCACGATGAACCTGCCTTTATGACTTAATGACATTGAGCATGATTTAACCTCCCACTCCAGTACAATAATTCAGGAATCGAGTATAGTCGTATTTCGTCAGGGGTTTTCCGTTTGCAGATGCTACCATCTTAGGCAGCGGTCATGGCCTAATACTAGTCAAGTACAGTACAATGAACCGGCCTTTGTGACCTAATGACACTGAGAATGGTTTAACCTCCCACTCCAGTACAATAATTCAGAAATCGGGTATAGTCGTATTTCGTCAGGGGTTTTCCATCTCCAGATGCTACCATCTTAGGCAGAGGTCATGGCCTAATACTAGTCAAGTACAGCACGATGAACCTGCCTTTGTGACCTAATGACACTGAACATGATTTAACCTCCCACTCCAGTACAATAATCAGGAATCGAGTATAGTCGTATTTCGTCAGGGGTTCTCCATCTGCAGATGCTACCATCTTAGGCAGAGGTCATGGCCTAATACTAGTCAAGTACTGCACGATGAACCTGCCTTTGTGACTTAATGACACTGAGAATGATTTAACCTCCCTGTCCAGTACAATAATTCAGGAATCGAGTATAGTCGTATTTCGTCAGGGGTTCTCCATCTGCAGATGCTACCATCTTAGGCAGCGGTCATGGCCTAATACTAGTCAAGTACAGCACGATGAACCGGCCTTTGTGACTTAATGACACTGAGAATGATTTAACCTCCCTGTCCAGTACAATAATTCAGGAATCGAGTATAGTCGTATTTCGTCAGGGGTTTTCCATCTGCAGATACTACCATCTTAGGCAGCGGTCATGGCCTAATACTAGTCAAGTACAGCACGATGAACCTGCCTTTGTGATTTAATGACACTGAGCATGGTTTAACCTCCCACTCCAGTACAATAATTCAGGAATCGAGTATAGTCGTATTTCGTCAGGGGTTTTCCATCTGCAGATACTACCATCTTAGGCAGCGGTCATGGCCTAATACTAGTCAAGTACAGCACGATGAACCTGCCTTTGTGATTTAATGACACTGAGCATGGTTTAACCTCCCACTCCAGTACAATAATTCAGGAATCGAGTATAGTCGTATTTCGTCAGGGGTTTTCCATCTGCACATGCTACCATCTTAGGCAGCGGTCATGGCCTAATACTAGTCAAGTACAGCACGATGAACCGGCCTTTGTGACTTAATGACACTGAGAATGATTTAACCTCCCTGTCCAGTACAATAATTCAGGAATCGAGTATAGTCGTATTTCGTCAGGGGTTTTCCATCTGCATATACTACCATCTTAGGCAGCGGTCATGGCCTAATACTAGTCAAGTACAGCACGATGAATCTGCCTTTGTGACCTAATGACATCATTCAACCTCCCACTTCAGTACAATAATTCAGGAAACGAGTATAGTCGCAATTTCGTCAGGGGTTTTCCATCTGCAGATACTACCATCTTAGGCAGCGGTCATGGCCTAATATTAGTCAAGTACAGCACGTTGAACCTGCCTTTGTGACCTAATGACACTGAGCATGATTTAACCTCCCACTCCAGTACAATAAATCAGGAATCGAGTATACTCGTATTTCGTCAGGGGTTTTCTGTCTGCAGATACTACCATTTTAGGCAGCGGTCATGGCCCAATACTAGTCAAGTACAACACAATGAACCTGTCTTTGTGACCTAATGACACTGAGCATGATTTAACTTCCCACCCAAGTACAATAATTCAGGACTCACCACCCAAGTGGGACGCACATCCAGAAGCAAATACTCATAAACAGCTGTATTATTTATAAAGTAATGGCACTAAATATACATCTATAATAGTGTTAGTTAGGTACCTACCCTCAACTTTTTCATTTGTCGACAAAGCCTTAAAACGTCTCTCACGCCCCTGACGTTGATATTGGTCGCTGTCCTTAGTTTTTCATCGAATCTAACGGTAGCGGCAAAATGCATCACGCAATCTACTTCTGCAATAAGTTCTTCTTTGTCCTCCTCCTTAAGACCCAAACCTGGCAAGCTGATGTCGCCGCTGATAATTCTTATTTTTCGGTTGAAGTTCGGGAACTTTCTCTTAAGAGGGTCGAAACTCTGAAAAAAAAAATTCAGTTAACACACTGGCCGACATAATTTTTGTAACATTGCTCACACTACTGTTTTTATATTGCTAATACGTCCCTATTAACTGAAAAAATATCCAACAAGTCCTAATACGTACACAATAGACCCTATTATATTGCCAGGTAATAAATTTTATGATGGATCAGCAATTTTAGATGAGCAAGTTAAAGTAAGGTGGGACATTTTCAGTATCAGTCTAGTTTTGATCTTCCAAATGCCCAACTGTGTCTATTAAAAAGTGTTTCCGTTTGTCTACATAACTAACTCTGTTACGTTAAAAATGTACAGTCAAACGCGCCCGAAGTTGCAAAACGTCATCTGACAAGTTTTGTTACATTTGTGAAGAATTTCTTGTGAAGTCACAAGCGAATCGCGCCAAACATAAAAAAGGCATTTTTATTGGTTCTCAAATTAAAAAATTTGCTTGACGATTCAGATTTCAAAGGAACACTCAACAGACAGGAACTTGGCAGGGCTTGGAACTCATTTGTAAGAGTAGTCGGGGGATTTTTAGTGGACAAGAAGGATGAGAACTACAAGCAATTAGTAAACGAATTTTTAAATTCGTACCAAACGCTTGGTTGCCGTATGTCTTTAAAAATCCACTTTCTGCGTTCTCATTTAAATTTTTTTCCAGAATATTTGAGTGCGGTAAGCGACATGCAAGGAGAAAGACTTCATCACGATATCAGGACAATGGAAATTCGTTATCAAGAACGATGGGATCCAGCCATGATAGGTGATTACGGTTGGTTCTTAAAGCGAAACGATTTGACCTCCCATAGAAGAAAAAAAATGAACTGAGCATATGTTTTTCAGTTTTTAACAAACCCTATTACTGGAACTTATCCGTACACTATAGGCATTTTTTGTTTATAACAACTTTTTATGAGTTATGCAGCCAACGTTAATTAACATTGTGCCCAACAGACGATGCTCGAATGTGTCTTTTGGGCTTATAAAGAATTTATAATCTTCTTCTTCGTCTTCTTCTGCATCGTCTGGAGTTTCTTCTCCCTTTTCTTCTTCTTCTTCTTCTTCCAAATGGTTATGTCATTCTCTGAGAATTAAATCTTCTTGTAAGAGGAAACAAATTTTGTTCATCAAATTTGGTTTTGACCCTGGATCAAAATTTTCGGCTTATAGATTGTCTGACTGAAGGTGGATAGATCTGTTGGAGTTGTATTGTGTAGAGTATCATAATATCGTATTTCCCGCATCCAGATGATATTCTGTTATTAGATTTATATTGAAACAAACTTACTTCAATGTAAAAAAAAAATTATAGTAAAAGCATATAAATATAAATGTTTGCAATTCTTACCGGTTCCTCAAATAGTTCATCGAATCTCTTGTGCACGTCTTTTCCTTTCATTGGCCTAATAAGTATGTATATTTTATTTAAATTAGAACAGGTACGAAGTAGTTTTTCTAGACATAACTTTCCAAGAAATCCCGTGGCGCCGGTGATAAAAATTGTGGAATTCTTATAAAATTCCATGATGTCGCTGTCTTGCTCTGGAAGAATCATGTCCGACGCCGTTATGTCCCCACCTTCTCTTTCATGTTGGTCCATTTTTTAAATCTTTGGTAGTCCTGCAACAAAAATACGTAAATTCAGTTATAAATCTTGATATTGATTGGATGTAAATCCTTTTGGTTTGACGCATGTCATACTCAACATTAAAAAAAGTGAAAAAGTGAAATTATATAGTTTTGTTCCCAAATGACGAGCAAAACTGATAGAGCACCACATTATGAGGTAAATGTTAGACACTATCAGTACCAAATATTGCCCCAACGACATACCGGCAGAAGAGAATACATTGAGTGGCCACCGCGTACGCCGAACCTAAACACTCGATTTATTTTTTGGGAATACGAAGTCAGTAATTTATAAAAACAAACCCGTCAGTTTACAGGTTACAGGTAACAGATAGCCGCAGCCGTTCAGGAAATATCATTGGAATAGTTATTCAATACATTACGTAATCTCTGATATCGTAAGACACTGTGAAAGCTCTGAAGGCCAATATTTCGAGCACTTACAGTTACAATTTTTAATGGAGGGTGTTATCCCAAGTAGTACAAATTGGTTTTTAGAAGCACTAAAAATATCGACCCCACCTTTTTATAAAGCTTAATGCTGTATAATTAAGAGTTGACAACAATATTTCAGTATTAAAGAGGTATCGATATACCCCAAATAGGCACAGTTTATACAGGCTCGGTAGGCTTCGTAAATAGTACATAAATTAAGTAGCAATATAGCAACATTTCTGTTTCATTTTACCATCTTTTATAACCCATATTATAGAGCTATTAATAAATTACCGTATAAGGACTGCAAGTAAGTTTTTATGCAGTAAAAGATTGTTTTAAATGTGAGGTACTGTTTGCAATTATAAAACAACCGTATTATAGTGTCTGTAGCAACTCCAATGTAGTAACTTTGTAGTTGTTGTATTGCAGAGATATAACTGAAATAAAGAAGTACATAAATGCTTAAAAAGCAAGAACTTTTTGTAGTAAACGAAAATTGCTGAGTTATGGTTTCCAAGTTGTGAAAAGAATATCATTTTGTAAATAATTGAATGCTGAATTTCCTCGTAACATCATTGTATTCCATTCTCTGACAAAAAAGTTTTAAGTCGTTTTGTTGTTAGGTGACACTGTCAAGAGCGCCCTCTGAAAGTTTTAACAAAAACAAACAAAAATGTGCAACAATGTTCATACCAAATTTGACACAAATAGGATGAACAGAGCAAAAGACGTGTAGAGAAAACCATTTTAAAAATTTGTCATTGACCTCCTCTCAACGTCGCACAGTGGACAGAAACGCCAAAAAGCTGGCCAAAATTAAAAAAATGAAGATTTTTTTTTTGAAATGGAAACGTTTTAAATCGTTGTAGTGGTACCCCTAGCATTAGAAACGACCGTTAATACCGATCCGGGTTCACTACCTGAGCGAGGAAATTACTTATTGTGCGACCGTGCAGTTCGTCACTTCGGCAGCTCGCAACGCTTCAAAAATCGATAAATTTTGTCTGCAGCGTAAAAATTCTCAAAGTGCAGTTTTCTGTGTCATAAAAATGGATTCTGCATCAGAAAGTAAGTACAATTAAAACGTCTCAGTATCAGATCAGTTTATTTACATGGTAATTAGTAAATAATTATCGAAGTGGAGTGCATTTTTGTACATGCAGCGATTCATAAACTCCACAAAAAAAGCCATAAGTTACGCGGTTGGTGAGGGTTGGTCTTGAAACTTATTGGAATGTGTTCAGTGAACATTTTTTTCGAAAGTGTATAAAAAATTAGCTGCATCTTTTTGCATCTTTGCGAGATATTGACCAAATTGTGCGCGAATGCACGGATGCATGCACATTCGTGCACCATAAAGTGGGCTCCTTTTGAATGCGTTCTCATGAAATGAGAACGTCATGCGTTCTCAACTCATGCGTTCAAAGTCATTACACATTTTTATTCCATTCCCCAGATCCTAATTTTCCCGAAACAAATGAAACACATGAATTCGCTTCAATTCAATAATAATTTTTGAACTATGTATATATTTTTGACCGTAATTTTTTTTAAAATTCTATATGAGATTCTTCATCAGCGACCCAAAAAAACTGTATACAAAGTTTTGTAAAAATGCAGCTATAATTGGCGATTTTTGGTATGTTTTGGGGGGATTTCATGGCCGCCATTTTGTTTTTTTCAAAATTCAACTTCGGATTCTTGATCAGCGACACAAAAAACCCCTGTATGCACAATTTCAGTAAAATAGCTCAATGCCTTTATATTTTGGCCAGCTTTTCGGAGTTTCCGTCCACTGTGCGCCGCACAAAATGTAAATATGAGAATGAAAAAATACGGGTCTTTTATTTTTTATTTTCTATATGCTACTAAATTTCGGTTCCATCTTTGTGAATAACTGTATATTTTTAGAGAATTAAAGCGGGTGCGATGTATCTGGCGAACTGTGTATATTACAAAATACGTATTATCGAAATAATTATTATTATAGACTAACACCAGATTTACATGTAATACAGAACTGTTAGATAATTTTTACCAGACAAAATGGACCCGTTTGATCGACATGCTTTCTACCTTATTTTCTTCTTGCAATCTAGTTTTGATGTACAAAAATGCAGATTGCACATAGCTCGACACTTTATAAATTTGTTCTTGATACGAGTGCTCATGCACAAGTAAATTGTAATATAATTATATTATGTATTATACATATAAATATATGTATAATAATACAAACGTCATCGATATATTTAATTAAAACATATTAAAACATTTATCTTTTTTTTATAAAATGCACTCTTCACTTAATTGCAATATCGCATATTAATATTATTTATTATTTGTCCACAATTACCTGACCTTGCAAAATAATTTTACATTATGCAGGCAAATCAATCAAAATGTAATAATTGTTCAATTACAAATAGTTAAAAGCTATTACTATACATATACTAAGTAATAGTATTTTCCATATATATTCAATTACCTTGCTTTATGAACTACATAACAGACTATTTGAATTACTTGCCAATTTAAATTAAATTCAGAGATGTGATGTGTGTGTGTGATGTACTGATTAGACATTGGGAAAACTTATGACATGAGGTAAATAACAATGTTGCACTGGGAAAGGAATATACAGATTTTTCTTCATAGCATTTTCCAATTATAATCAAACAGTATCTTACCTTGTAAATGTTTTTGACTAAAGTTAGAGGGCGTAGAGAGGTGTAATTATAAAATAATTTCATGCTGTTTGAAGAGGGTTATATGAAGACAATTACAGGTATCCTGTTACATACGACCAGTCAGTTACTCCGGTGTAATAATTAATAAAAATGTATCCTTATTTTGTTCATAACCGACCACCTCCACAATCGCTTTAAACTGTCACGTACAAGAGTGGACACACTGGCTGCGTTTACCTTCTCAAAGCTTTGACGCTGAGAATTAGCGTCTTGTGACATGCAGATCCTCCAAGGTCCCCGCCAATACGTTGGCTATTTTCGATCCTGCTGTATTGGTTGTCTCATCCACGCTAAGCCAAATATATTTGCCCTAGAATTCGGAGCGAACATTGCCAATAATATGGTCAGCTACTTGGGGCAAACAGTCTTTTCTTAGTGTAATGGAACTATGCAGTTTCGTTTTCGCATACTATCCTCTAAACATGTTTCTATAAATTCCCTGAATATCAGATTATAAATTTCTTCTAGGGAATGTCACCCCCCACCATCAACTTTAGTAACACTAATCAGAGAATCTCGTCTATATTGTAAACAAAAACCTACTTTGCCTCGCTTCCTATACGTACAACACTTCAACTAAATAATTTGTCAAACCGATTTGGTCGGCACGGGAGAGTCACAGCTCCTCGCGAATCCGCCCAATGAAGAAACGCTTGCCCACCAAATAGATGCATCCAGTTCCACCCTAATGCACCCTATATTGCCTATATGACGTTCAGATGAAACATTAACTGTGTATTTTACTTTTTTCCATTAAAATGGATATATTTCTAACACCACATAATCAGATTAGTATTCCGTAAATCTGTGAAAAGTTTCATTTACTTGCATTGTTTTTACTACAAATGTAAAATAACATGTTATTGACGCAAAAATTATTCGTCTTTCACTTTATATTTCGCGGTGGTGGACCCCACATCGGGGCCGATTTGACGTGAAAAAGCTTAATGTGTGGATTTTTATGATGTTGTAAATGACATATCTTTAGCATGCGTTGAAGTGGAAACCCTGACAAAATAGCCCCAATAAAATCGCCCATTTGTGTATGAGCTACTTTGCCGAGGTAATTTTGATTTTGTCAGGACTATTATGTCGGGACGATGGGTAACTGTTCCAATGACTTATCCTAAAGTTCATCAATGGCCTCCTTGGTGTGGTAGAAACATTATTTCTAATATTAAAAAAAGACATTAACAACAACAAAAATACAGCAGATATCCAAATAATATGATTTATAACAATATCTCTATTGAGAATTCTCATGTTGATGCCAGCATTTAATCCTTTTTGCAATAAACGCCGTTTGACAACCACTAATTATCCATTGTTCTAAGTTCTCTACATTGCTTACAAGTGATGTATAAACAAGGGATTTCAAATAACCCCAAACAAGGAAACCAGATCCGGCAAGCGACCTTGATCACCTCTTTTTGAAAACTTTAGGTAGCTAGCACCATTTAAACGATTCAGTAGAATATAGAACCCAATTAAACATCATCAATCACAGCCCTCCAACTTTATTTAAGAATCTGTCCTAGTAACGTAATTCAAATTAGATATGAGGGTTTTCTTTGGACCACACATGGTTGTTGTGAAAATTCACAATTCCATCTTGATTTAAATTTGCATCATTAGTAAACATGGGTTTATTACTACATGCGGCATTTACCCTCCAACCATCTACAAAAACCTAACCTCAAAGCTAGTCTGGTAATCCTATACTTTCAGGGCTGTACCCGCTGCATATGATATGGGAAAGGAGCTGCTCATGGAAAACCCCCCATACAATACTTTTTGGAATACCCTCTTAAGCAGCACTAATTCTGGGATTATTGTTTACTTTTTGTAAGATTCTCTCTTCAACATCAGGTGCCAGAGTCATCCTCTGTACTTCGCAGTCTTGTTTTTGCTTCATAATACAGGTTTGTCTCAATCTGCGATGGATGTTTGAAAATGTTTGGGTGCAGGGCAGTTGCCGCTTTGGGAAATCCTCAACATACAATCTACTGCCAACAGTGCAGTTCTGTTGTCTCTACATTACAAAAATGGATATTGGTAAATTCTTCATTTGAATATTCAACCATTTTTGCCCATTTCATGGCAAAAGCCTCAAAAATCTAACAAGAAACTTAATAGTTAATTATGACCAAAGCCTCAAAAATTATGTAATTAATAATTTTGACAGTCTGAACTGACTTGCTCAGAACATAAACAACAAAGTCTTTTAATTAAATCAATTGTAAAATATCCGGGTTTGGCCAATTAAGAGTTTTTACTCTAACTTGTCAAATACGATATTATAGACAGTATAGCCGTCGCGTCGATCATCAGATTTGTAGGAATATCATTTGAATATTAGAGTTATTATTTGGTATGTTGTACTGATGTTAACTAATGTTTCTTTAATGATAATCATTTAATGCAACTTTTATAAAATTTAATATGCCTAAACCCATGACCTCTATCATCTGAGTATTATAATTCAAAGAAAAATTGTATACTTTCTGGTAGTGGTATTTCGTTAGTTAAGTATAATTAAATAGGCACTAATTGTCAATTTTTTTTTATTTATACTGGACTATGCAAAAGCCTTGGACTCTTATTATATAACAAAAGAATTTATTTCTTTATATGAAAATTATGGAGAAAAACGAGTAATGCTACGTAAAAAAAAGATTTGTTAACCTTCATAGGTCTTGCAATTGTAAGAATAAAATCCTCTTACATGTAAAAATAAAGTTGATTTTTATGGTTTTGTTTACATACATTCAAGGAAACAACGTTTATGTAAAGGAATACATGTTTTACAATGACAAAATTGTAACACTCCTTGATCGAGCGGCTAGGACAGTTGCCTGAGGTACTGGGTTCAAGGAACTTGTTTTTTTCCAGGCGCAGAAATGAATCCCAACATACTTGGATACTGGGAGTGCGTAGTCTCCAAATGTACAGCACTATAGTACAAGATTACTTTAGGGGTGCCGGGGATTTTATTAACTGTGATATTTAATGTTTTATTGTTTAGTGTACACGGTGTCTCTGAATAAGACACATACACTTCACTAGTTTCAAATTTCCTGTTAATTTATGAGAATTGTATCCGAATTTCATTTACTATTGAATGCAAATGGTTAAAAAAGTGTCAAAAAATAAAAGTCTCGTTTTACTTTTTCTTTACGAGCTATTTACGAAATGATAACCATTAGATTCTTAAAAAATCCTTTTACTTTTATTTATAGGAATTAATGAGGTTTATGACCTTACATTTTTTCACGCCTCAATGAAATCTCTTAATTATGTTTACATTATTTCCAATATCATAGCCTCAGGATGGACGGTGATTTTACAAGAATATGTAAATTACTACGGAATTATTCATGATCCATCATCAAATTTTGCAGAAATGATTGAAACTAAGCAGCGGAAATGTTTGCCATTTTTCAGGGCCGGCAGTTATGTATAACAAATCCTATTTTTTAAAGAGCCTTTATAAAGGGTGTTTCAATAAAAGGTTGCATTTTGAAATTCCCGCCATTTCTATTATGTCAAACGACAAGCGTGTACAGTCATATTTAAAAGCTGTCATCACAAAGCATTACGATTTTAACAATGCAACGCTTTTCGCTCGATGAACGTTTACTTATAGTGAAAACACATTATCAAAATGAGGAAAGTGTTACAAAGTTTCCAGGTCGTGTAAGTTCTCACTTTGGGGATCAGAATTGGCCACCCAGATCATGCTACCTAATGCCCTTAGACTTTTTTTTGGAGTCTTTTGAAAATCAAAGTCTACGTCACGATGCTTAAAAGAGTCAAGTCTTGAAGGACGAAATTCGATGCTATATTGCTGAAATAGAGCTGCAGTTATGCTAAAATGTACTGCAAAACCTTCCAATTCATACCAGAAAAAATTTTGCATCATTGCACGAGACGGATGATTATGTCTACTGAAATTCTCACTTTCCCTATTTTGATAATCGGTTTTCACAACAAGTAAACATTGTTCGAGCGAATATCGTTGCAATATTAAAATGGCAATACTTCGTAATAACAGCTTTCAAATATGACTGCAAGGTTGGCATTAACAGAAATGGTGGGCATATCAAAATGCAACCTCTTGTTGAAATACCCTATATAATTGAAATACGTATGCATTTATTTATATATCTGTAACACTTCTTGGAATCAGTATTGACGCGGGAAGCCGGGATAAACGTATATAATATTATACGTAACTTTTCTCTCATTCCTCAGTTAGTAACACGATCGCGTACAGTTATTTTTGCATTTGACATATGGTCCACTAGCATAACTATAAAAAATGATTGAAAACTACGATGACCTTACAACAGATAGGTCACATATTCTGTGTACCTCATTCAATCGACTTTCTTATTTCGTACACGCCGTGATTGTGAAAGACATTTAAAATCGGTTGTATCGACAGAATAACCAGTAAAGTTACAAAAGAATAATTATGAATAGTGTGTCATATTCTGTGCAAATAGTCTATCTTGGAAAGTCGTTGACAATGCTCACTTAAGAGGTTTTTTTGCAAAATATGTAAGCACCAGGTTTTCCTTTACCCAGTAGTTATGCATTGCGTAAAATATATCCAACATGCAAGTGTCTACAAAAATTTTTTGGGCAATATTATAGACAACGTACGAAATAAATTTTTGTAACAGTGGATGAATCATCTGACTTTCAGTGTAATAAGGTTGTTAATGTTATATTAATCATTTTGAGTGTTCAAGAAGCTTTGTCTCCAATATTAATAACCAGTAAAGGAGTACATCAAACCACAGCACGCACTGTACAAGTAATAGTGACACGTGCATTATCCAGTATAATTGGTCAAAATAATAATATACAGGGTATTTCCTCATATTTTGAGCTATGGATAGCTTTATTTTTTAAAATGAGAAAAAAAAATAAAAAGTGAAGTTGTAGGATATCTTAAAAAAAAAACGGTTGAAAATTGTATCAAAAAAATAGGAGGGAGAGCTATATTTTTTAAATGGAACACCCTATATATTCTTGTATATTTTGTTAGAGCTTCTTTTTCTGATTTCAAAAACACAAATGCAGTGGCGGTCGGTCCATGGAAGCAAGGGAAGCAGTGCTTCCCCTGGGATTATTAAAAAAAACACATAAATAGAACCTAATTATTATTTATCACATATATTAATCATTAAAATGTACTTTTACCCAATTTCAATAGATACGGTCCTGCTTTTCAGCAGCTGATATAATGTTGCACGCTAAAACCGTAACGATGACGCACTCGATTAATCGAGCCAACACGAACTCGCGCAACTTCGATATATGTAAGCAGAGACAACTGTCTCTGGTAAGTAGGTAACTTATTGAAATGCATCCCATTCCCACTTCATAATCTTGATATCTGAGCTGTATAGCATCGTACGTAATACGTTTTATTTTATAGATTTTAATCTCGATTTTAATATCGATTTTAATATTATACTTAATATTTATCTTCCTAGTATTATTCTCCGCTTTTGTGCTATATTTGTAAAAACTTTTTTGGTGTTTCTAAACCTGTGGTGCGGCGACAAGTGATTTTTACAACGTTGAATATTAGTGTGCGTGTACGCAGATTTAGAATTACTTATTAAATTTGGAAGCTGGTTCTAGCACTGTGGAAAATATTATTTGCGTTTGTGTGGTGTGCAATTTGTTGAAAAGGGGATTTTCAACATATTCGTTTCAAGATATACTGGATATTATTAGAAATGGGAAACCAACAACTGATTTAAAATTCTTAAAAACGAAAGTTAAATCATGCTATAGGTACTTTAATATTGAAGTGTACAGTGCTAATCAGTGGTTAAGGGGTTGTGAAAATTTGTGTAAATTGTTTTGTTGGCCATGTGTACTGTTCACAAATGAAAAAGGTGTGGAATAAAAATGGCTTTTCAGATTTAAACAACATTCACAAAGTGACAAAAAGGCATGGTAAGTGTGAAACTCATTTGGGAGCGGTGCTAAAAGAATAAACATTTGGAAAATCACGAATTGAGCATTCATTAGATCAGCAGTTGAAAGAAAGTGTTAAAAGGACTTATTGATATTGTTTGTTTTCTCGACGAAAATGAACTTAGCTTTTAGAGGTCATACTGAATCTCGAAGCGT
Organism: Rhamnusium bicolor; assembly: GCA_029963845.1. Lineage (NCBI taxonomy): Eukaryota > Metazoa > Arthropoda > Insecta > Coleoptera > Cerambycidae > Rhamnusium > Rhamnusium bicolor. Next base: position 1,420,724 of record JANEYF010003814.1, on the reverse strand, counting down.
TGCTAATAGGGGCAATTTTATCAATTTAGTTGATTTATTAGCAAAATACGATACAATTTTAAGTAACCATCTGGAACACTCCACGATATTTCGCGGTACATCAAATCATATTCAAAATGATTTAATTCAGTCGATAAACAATATTGTTTTAGAAAAGATCAAGCAAGAAATAAAAAAAGCTCCTTTTGTTGCAGTTATGTTAGATGAAACAACCGATATTACGAATATTAGTCAGTTGTCAATCGTAGTACGCTACATAAATCCAAATGGGAAATTCCAAGAGCACTTTTTAGGATTTTTAGACGTAGCAACGCCATGAACGGCCGCAGCTTTATATACTATAGTTTGTCAGATAGTCGATGATCTACAGTGTGGTGCCAAACTTATCGCCCAAAGTTATGATGGGGCCGCTGTAATGGCTGGTGAATTGGGGGGGCCTGCAGGCCAAAGTAAAGGAGACTTTTCAGAATGCAATATTTGTACATTGTTTTGCGCATCGATTAAATTTAGTTCTAGCTCAATCTTCAGCGTGTCTTAAAGAGTGCAAAGTGTTTTATTCAAGTATTAGTGGAATGGCTGCCTTTTTTTCAAAATCATCAAAACGGACACGAGAATAAAAACTTTTTCAAGAAATTTAACCAGTGAAGAGCGGCTTTCAAAATTGTCCCTGTTAACAATAGAAAGTGACTTTGTGAAGATGTCCAAAAATTCAAACTTTTACGACGAAGTTATTTCCGACATCGCAAAAAAGGAGAGGCGGATTAAACTACATTGTAAATAGGTAGGTATGTGCATGTTAACTACTTAACAAACTCTCTATTTCGGTGCGGGTTCAATCCTCGCCACCGGCGCTGGCAATGTCGGTGGATATGGTTGTGTGTCTGCGTTTTTTTCATAAGTGTAACCCTCGCCCGTGCAGCTTCGGCTTTGGAATCGGGGGTTGTCTAATTTTTGTGGTGTTTTTATGTTTTATGTTTATTGAGGAGTGGCGGTCCTACAAGTGTACTTTTTTCTAGATATCATAACTTTGCAGCTTTCGACATTTGTTTTAAAATGAGTATACGGAAGCCACGTCCCTTTTCTTAAAATAATTTTTTGCCTCGCTTCGCTCGGGGCCTCGCGCTACCCATCACTCTATATCACAAACTGCTTCCCCTGTATCAAAACTCACCGCACGCCCCTGCACAAATGTTGTTTTCCTTATGTCAACAATTAATTTAATAATACGCTGCTATTTAAAATAATAAACAAACGCTATTGTCTTGTATGTTTTTCATGGCTTGCCCTGGACTCTGGTCCAGTTTACTCTCCCTACTAATAATGAAGCGTAGTTTTCTTCTTTCTGTACAGGGTGGGCAAATTTCGATGTTTGTATATGGTAACTCGGTAACTGTAAAAGGTACAAAAAAATGGAAGACACATTTCTTTTGTTGAGACAAATTCACTGGCGAAAACAAAAAAATGGCTATCTCTTTTGTTTTCGAGTTATAAACAAAAGCTCGATTTTTCGACTTTTAAACACGTCAATATCTTGCTTGTTTATGAAGTTATAAAAACATAACTTTTACATTCTTCAGGCACTTCTTTCTGTGTAATACAGTGGCGTCGAGAAAATTTTAAAAAAGTGCAATTTCGAGTTATGGCATAAAGTTGTGTTTTTTTAAATGGGAATCATAGTTGGCTATGGTTCAGTTAAAAATGAAATTTTGTTCTCATTCAAACTATATATCTGTGGGGTCGCTTTTGATGTGTAAGTATTTAATAGCAAAAATAATCTTTTAGTAGATTACTGTTTGCGTTTTTTTATGTTTATTCCAAGTAGGCGTGTATCATCTATGACAGTGTTTATCCGTTTGTCAGTAAATTGCATAATAATAATTTTGTTTCCGTCATAATTACACCCCATTTAATCATAAAAGTGAATTTGTCTTACGAAAATTACAAGAAATATGATATGCTAGAATGATTTATTTAAAGTAATAAATAATAATTGTGATATTGCATCCGAAATATATTTCAGTCACTATCCAGAAAGGAGACAACCTAATAAAGCTATTTTTAAGAGGTTAAAAGAAAATCTCATTAATTGTGGGTCCCTCAACAAGCCAAAACCAAAGAATTACAACATTGAAGATGCTGAAGAAACTTCTATAACTGTAATTGGAATGGCCGTTGCAAATCCTTCAATTTCAAGTCGTTAAATTGAAGCTGATTCTGGGATTTCAAGACGTCGAGCTTTGGGTATTTTGAAGATACACAAATTCAGGCCTTATACAATAAGGAAACCACATCAACTGCAACCAACTAATCTTCAGCGACGATTGGAGTTTTGTATATGGTATCGTCAAAAAAAGTCAACAAGATCCATTCTTCTCTAGAAATGTAGTTTAGACAGATGAAGCCTACATTAGCAGTACAGGAATTTTCAACAGGCATAACGAGCACTATTGGTCTGATATGAATCCTCACCGTACCGTTGACGTACGATCACAGGAACGCCTTGGCTTTCACATATATCAAGAAAATCTTAATGGCCAACGATACTACAAAATCTTAAACCAGAAAATTATTGAGGAATTTATGGACAATCTACCCTTAATTGAGGCAAGAAATCAGTTCTTCCAACAAGATGGTGCACCATCTCATAATATCAGGACCGTTTCAGAATTATTAAATAGTAATTTTGGAAATAACTGGAGGGGATGTAACGGTCCAGTGAGGTGACCACCACAATCACCTGACTTAACGCCACTAGATTTTTTCTTTTGGGGCCACATTAAAGATAAATTATACAAGAATACCAGTACCGACATAAATGAACTCAGACAAACTTTTATAGACTGTGTGAATTCCATTTCAAATCTTTATATTTATAATGCAGTTAGGAGTGTTATGAAGAGTTATGTATCGAACATAACAGACATCAGTTTGAACATTTACTGTAATTTGAATTTTTATTTTGTAATTGTAATGTATTTTAAAATTAGATATAAATATCTGATTTTTTGGTCTTGGCTTGTTGAAGAACCCACAATTAATGAGATTTCTTTTAACCTCTTAAAAATAGCTTTATCAGGTTATCTTCTTTCTGGATTGCGATTGAAATATATTTCGGATGCAATATCACAATTTTTATTACTTGGAGTAAAGCATTCTAGCATATCATATTTCTCGTAATTTTCGTAAGACATCTTCACTTTTTACGATTAAATTATGAGGAAACAAAATTATTAATACGCAATTTATTGACAAACTGATAAACACTGTCATAGATGACACACGCCTACTTAGAATAAATATAAAAGACGCAAAAAGTAATCTACTAAAAGATTATTTTCGCTATTAAATACTTACACATCAAAAGCAACCCCACATATGATACATGGTTTGAAAGAGAAAAAAAAACCTTTTTTAACTAAATCATAGCCAACTATGATTCCCATTTAAAAAAATACAACTCTATGTCATAACTCGAAATGGCACTTTTTTTTTTAATTTTCTCGATATCACTGTATTATACAGAAAGAAGTGCCTGAAGAATGTAAAAGTTGTTTTTTCATACCTTTACAAACAACGAAGTTATTGGCAGGTGTCTAAAAGTCGAAAAAAAGCGAACTTTTGTTTATAACTCGAAAACAAAAGACGATAACAAATGTTCGTTTTCGCCATTTTTTTGTATCTCATTCAGTTACCGAGTTACCCTTTTCAAACATCGAAATTTGCCCACCCTGTACAGTAGTTTTATATTTTTGCAAATTATTTATTATTTGGACCTTCTTTTCAGTTTGTTTACTGTATAAATAATGACCAATTCTCGTATAAAATAATGTTTAAATCGTGCGATAATTTAATTCAATAAAAATTGTGCAAGTTCGACCCATTTTTACTAGTTGCGTCAAATGGTGATATTATACAACGTTTGCGCCTTGACCACATATGACATAATGATTTCAAAGAGAATCCACCAAACCAGTTATTTAAATTTTGCAACACTTGTTCCCTTAATGTGCTTTCATTGGCGAGTTTCACGTGTTTTATACATAGGCAGCTCGACTTGTATCGAACTTTCCAAATTTTTCGTTGTTAAATTGTATTAACAACTACAAAATTACATTTTTTACCTCGATATCTTTGTATGTGTAAGTAGAGAGATTCTCCTGTTTCTTTAAATATTTGTTGTTATGCGAATTATTTGCACGTGTGTTTATGGAATTTAAGATAAAATTCTTTGTTCATTGTCTGTATGTCTGCGGAAATCGTGAGCATTGAATTTTGACACATGCTGTGGTAAATTTGCAAATAAAATTAAAAACTTCTTTCTACTTACATTATCTTTCACACGGATATTTTGGCTATGTACATAACTGAAGGCTAGTTTTTGGCTTTTTCGGCACAATTATCTTAATTTAAAATTATCGTAATTTATTCAATATCTTTGCCTTGGCTTACTCAGAAATTTGGAAAAAGATTCTTTATCTGAATATTGTGGTTAGAAACAAATTTGATTTCTTTAATTATTTTGGTTTTTCGACCTTATTTGCTTTAGTTGATGCTCAGTTTTTTCCATATTCGTATATTCGTATTCTCTGGGAGGGCGAGAGGAACGTAACCTGCGTTTTTGAATTTTTTTCTAGTTAAAAGAAACGAATGAAATCTACTAAGACACTTAAAATAATCACACTGTACACATACTGTAACTTTTTACATTACGAACTAATAAATTGGATATTATACACGTTTTTTGTTAGTTTTGTTGAAGTCAGTACACCAAAATTAGATAAGAATACCTACTTAAATACCAGATACAGCAAAAATTAAATGTTAACTAAAGATTCTTAGTTTGTCACGCTGTTAGGGTATTTATCGCATATACATTATACGTGTATTTACTGCAAATTTTAATTGTAAAATTGATTATAGCCAACAATTTGTTTTAGTGCGAGAGCTGGTATGCTTATACATAGTGTTAAATATACCAAATGACACTAAAATATGTTTAAATATGACATATTTGAATTTCGATTTGTTTCGATAATGGTATTCTTACAACATAATATCTTCAAAATATCTCTCTATCAGAAAAACGCATCAATACAAAATGAAACTAAACATTTTTCACAAAAAGGTTGTATAGATTTTCAGTCAAATCATGAAAAAGGGAAATATAAGGCTAGTAATTGATGAATTTGATTTTTGAAACTATGAGTAAAATTTTTTGTGGAATAAAAATCACAAAAATATTTCACAGCTAGATTATTCTTTGTAGTAAAAGAAAATTCTTGTCAAATAACATGGTATTTAGCAGTGGCGGCTCTTGCTGATTTTCGCACCCCAAAAACTATAACGAAAAAGTTGTATTTAATTTTTCGTAATAATAATCAACACAATATATTCGATTTAATTGGTTATAATTTATAATACATAATTTACCAAAAACACTGATAATTTTTCGTACCGTCGCAAACCGATACCGTTTCTACCACTCCTATCACTTTCGGTGCCGTCGCAACCCGGTGCCATCATTTATTGATGACACTATTTACGTTAAACATTGACTCTGGTTTGCAGACAGCCAGCAAACCAATTAGTTCCATTGCAGTCCCGCGCATTAACGAGCTCTCAGTCTCCCTTACTCCATACGAGTATTTTCCATAAAGGTTCAACAGGTTGCAAACTAAGTGCAACTTTAGAAGTTTAGTAGTATCTTCAGGGCGCAGGGATTTAGCCAGCCCAGTTTCTTGTGCGTATACGCGTATGAACAGCATTATTTATTATCGTAAAAATGAATTCTGTGCATAGTTGAATAGAGGAGCCATTTTGTAATCGATCTTCCACCGAAAAAATTGAAATAAAAATACTATTAGACCTAGTCTGGATTCCGACATAAAACAATCCAGTAAAAAACGTACTTTTAATATTAGAGTATTTAATTCAGACATTTATAATAAACATACGTGGATTTGTGGTTGTGAAGTAAAAAATGCGCTTTTTTACCAAATTAAAAGTTAATGCTCAAACATATGATGGTGCAGCACTGCACTGGTATATTTTTGAAATTAGAAACAAAGGATCATTCCAAAAATTTAATAACATAGAGGGTATCCCATTTAAAAAAAATACATTTTTTTGTATCTCCTGAAATCTGCAGGCTACTGTACTTTTGATGGCATTTTAACAAAATTCAGTCATAACCACACAACTTTTATTTAAAACTTTTTTTCTATAGGTAATAATAACGATGATAAGGGGTGGGTAATTTATAATGAATAACCGCATATATAGTACAGTTTATTCATACACCATAAGAATATTAAATAAATAGGAACGAGCACATTATATGCAAAGTATATTTGAATATATAATATACCATAATCGTTTATTCATGTTTTACGCATATACCATGTCTTGTGCTAGGTGGGCTTGTGTTTATTACTACTCAGAATATTTTATGTAGGATTACAGTTTTTTTTTTATTATTAAAATCTGTACCAATTTCAAAAGTTGATTAACTTAAGATGTCATATGGCATGACAATATGAATATTCTATTAGAATGCCTTTAGTAAATTAGGGCCACGCCCCTTTACGCTTCGTGCGTCTAGTGTTGTTCCGAAAATAGTGAAATTTCTGTCTATTTTATAACTTCCCGAACGAAAAGTTGTATAAGGAAGTTATACAATCACCCCTAAAATAAAATCCCGAATTTTTATTTATGAATTAAGAAAAGGGGGACACCTTGCCGAATCACCCCGTTTTTCCACCAACTTTATTAGGTATGTGTATGATTTGTAATTACAAAACGTTATACATATGTATATGACTGACACTTCAGTCGTTAACAGAGTGGTGTTGGGTTGTAAATGTGATTTTTTGAACTGTTGTATACAAAGATTAAATAATTTGTTAAATGACACAAATTTTTGCGCTGTTAACTCCCCTTTTTTGCCCCTATTTCATCATATTTTATTATTCAGAATTCCTGCTAACAAAAAAAAAACGTTTAGAATCGAAATCTATTGAGTAATTGGATAAAGTGAAATATTAGTTGTAAATATTTCTCCTACATACAACATTATACTTCATACATTTACGTTATATTATACGTATTGTATTTAAATTTAATACCGCTTTGCTTATTTAATTCTGGAATCGTCTTTAAAATTTCAAATACAATGCATATTACATGGTAAAACGTAATGTCAGACATTATTTAATGTGTCCCTAAAGTAACGCTTAAGTTCGACAAGAGTTTTACAAAAATCATTTGGCAAAAATTTCTAACATCCCAAATGGTGTTTTTTAAATGTCCTTTGTGAGACGTCGTAATTTTTTAGAGCCATATTTTTGAAAGTTGAATTATTCAATCTGTGAATTACGTTTGATATTGGTACCTCACTCTGGTTGAGAGATCTCAAACAGGTATCAATATTATTTAACTATCTGTTAAAGAAAAAACTTAAAAAAAAAATTTCAACGCCCTGTATATCTGAAACCGATGTACATTTGTTGAAACTTTTTTTAACTGAGAGATTTTCTAAATTGTTGAGGTCTTAGTACTTAGTAATTTATTTTTTAATATCAGGAAAACGTTAAAAAATTTGCGGCGCCAGAAAGATGGCCATCCTAATCCATTCGATTACTTTGCATAGACATATTTTCTTTAAAACCTACATGACAATGGTTGAAATTAATTTGATAATATTGAGGAGGCTTCATCCAATACTGGGAAGAACACCCTAAAATTTTTATAGCCCGGGACATACACAGCTGGAGGAGAAGAGTTACAACAATTGTGGCTGTACGAGAAGATCACATTCAGGGGCAGAATGCACTTTTAGTGAACTATATCAGGCATATTGTAGTTGCAAAATGCAAATGTTATGAAATTAGTCTTGTCTAAATTTAAATGTAACAAATTCCTACAGAGCAACTGATATGCTGTTATCATAGTCTCCTCAGCAATATATTTTGTTTCTTCCCACGAGTCAGAACTAATGACAATAAACGTCTCGCCTGCGTAAGATATTATATTCAAATTTTCATTGACAATAGTTACTAGATCATTTATATACAGCAAAAACAATATGGGACCGAGATTGGTACCTTGAGGAACACTGAATTTACTATTGAGAGTATTACTACTACAATCATAAAAAATATATTGGTAAGATGATAGCTTTGACAAATCTGACTCTAAAGAAATCAGCGTCTCAAAAAGAAACATTTAAAAAATAAAATTGTTTCGTTTTTTTTTCGAAAAAAAAATTCCTATGAGAATTTTATCGGATCTGGGCGTCAATATGTAAAAAAAGTAGTAGTAAATCAAAAATGTATGACGTAAAAATAGTAAAGAACTGTATTATTGCTCAAGAAAAACACCTGTTGTAGTTTTTTTTAATTGATTTTTTTTTACATTATCATAAAATAGAGAATTATCCCTTATGTGCTTCCCGCAGCAAATTTTGGTTGATTATCTCCAATGGCAGGCGAGATATAGACTCCGAAATTGCTAGGAACAACACTCGATGTACATTGTATTTATGATAAAAAAAATAAATATTATTTTAATGAACAATGTCATATTTCTGTATAAGGAATATAAATATAAATGCTTTAATGCTCTGTGACTTTTAAACTATGACCAAGTAAGTCTTTGCTATGACAAAGCAAAAATAATAACATTTACACTGATTTAAAACGATCATGTTTAAAAAACACAAAGAAATAAAAAAAAATTATAGAAATTCGCGAAATTATTATCAACGCCAGGTCAAAAGAAATTATAAAAAATATGTGCTGCGTAAACACTAATGGTTAATTTTTAATAAAGTAACTGTGCATTTTGAACTAATGCGTACATATAAAAAATTAAGCGTGATTAATTACAGTCTACTCAATTAAGAAATTAATGAATTTGTCACTTACCCACAATTTTTTTATATTTATTATAAATAACCAATTCAGTATTCACAAAGCAGCGAACTCGCGCACCTCACACAAAAAGCGCGACTCTGCAATTAACTGTAACGTGGAAGAGTAGGTAATTTACAAAGAGACTAATAATAATAATGCAAAATTGCTTCATACGCTTTGCCACGTGATCCCCACCTTGCACGTGGGCAAGGTAAAAATATACATTTTTAATATGACCCATTGCATTTCAGCTAATTAGGTATATCCAGCAGGAAACCTAGTTAATACAAATGTACACTAAATATGCCCATAATAACTTTATGTCTATGAAAATTAGTAATTATTACTATCAAAATTTATATTTTTTATTCAGAACTTTATAAAATGCTAGTGCAGATGAAGAAGACACAAATATGCGTCTACATATCATGGTTAGTGATGTGTCTAATTTGTTAATTTAATGGGAGCAATATGTATAAGAAAAATTTGATTGAGGCAGATAAATTGTAAGGCAAATAAATACAAACACAGCCGTGGTTTTCCACAAAACAGCAAAACACCATATACTGCACGCGACGCTGGTTTCGGCAACCAAGTTGGCATCATCTGGAGATGATTAAAACTAGCCTTATGCTAACGGTTGTGAAGTGCCCGTATTTTTAAATGTTCGCGGGTGGTGTAGGTGCGCGTGCAACAGGTGATCGGTAGGAAGAAACTAGAATGGCAGAGAGAGATTCGATTAAAGAACCCATGTACATATGTATGTATGTATGTATGTAACCCAGGAACAATACACGGTGTATCCTGTTTATAACTAAATTATTGTTACGGTTCGGTGAGCAATATGCTCCTTGAATCTAGTTTGAATTCATAGTCTAGTTTGTCCAATATACTTTTGATTGCATTAAGAAACTATAGGTAGTTAATTATTATCCTTATAAACTCAATAATTCCTACTAAGTAAAGTTGGCAAATCAGTCCGCAAGTCAGGGGCGGTGCCAGGTAGAGAAATACCGAAATACGTAAGCAAGACTTGTTTACTATTTTAGCAAAGACTAATATTTAATTTTAGTCTATTGTTATGCCTCGTGGTGTGTACAACGTACTTTATTCCTCTCCGTTGTATTGTGGATAATTTAATTTGTTGTATTTTATACTTGATATTAATTTAATAATAAAATATGTCAGACCTGCCCTAGGGTAAAAAACTGCCATACGCCGACAATGTGAATAAATTTATCAGTGAATTGCCCGATTGATTCTACAATGGTGCTATAATAATTTGTAAGGTGTGCGAGACATAACTAGGGACGGTTTCACCAAGCCTTGTTAAATATTGCTTAATCAACTGTTAACTAACGATTCGTTAAAATTTAACGGTTGCTTAAGTACTTAATTGTTTCACCATGCATTTTTAACACAGCGTTAGTTAATGACTGAATACATTGGGCAACGCTGTAAAAACTGTCAAAATTTAGTGATTTTCACCTTAATCGGTTACTGGACTGATAAGTATAGACACGGTCTGTGAAAAATGGCAATTGACAAAGTGTTGTTTAATTTCTTAGGTGTGTTTATTTATTATTACTGTGACGAGTGAATATTTACTACTGTGGAGCGTAGATATTTAGTACTCGTTCTAGTTGTTTTGCTAGTTGCTTTGTGGATGTTGATTTCCAAATACGAAGGAGCAGAATGGAGTGGAAAAGAAAGAGGGAAAGAACAACTAATATTTCAAACTATGAAAAAGGATTGCTCTTAAATATTGTGGCTACTCTAGAAATAAAATATGTTGTGGAAAATAAAAAGATGAATGGGACCACAATTTATGTCCGTTGGATATTCTAAAACAGGTTCAATTTATCTTAAGACCTATAACACCACTTCTTTCGATATTTTCACGCAACTTCCATCTTCCATTCCTTCAAACAAGTTCTTCCATACTATTTCGTTATTTTACACGTCATTTTGTAGTAAGTTTAAACAGGTAATTCGACATAAAAGCTTCCATCATCACACAGAACATAATAAAACGCAAAACGAAAATTAGTAAAAAATGTTTGACAGTTGACACCCATAAACCACAAACAAAACATTCGCATTTAATCATTTGTTAAATAGTTAAGGAAGGAAAAACGGCCACTTAAATTAATGAACCTTTAACGGCCCGTTATATTTTAACAAGTGTTGATGAAACTATTATATCCTTAATCATTCCTTAAAAGTATCTTAATGGGCCGTTAAATTTTAACGATAGTTGGTGAAACCGGCCCCTAATGTGCTGGGACGAAAGTGATTGTAAACGTCACATTAATTCTGTGCAACAAAAACTAAAAGAGAAATGGCGTTTCCTCGACAAAACAGGTTATGTTTGATTTACTCTTAATGCCGAATGCGAAGACATTGTAAATAATAAAATATACACGGCTGTAGTTATGTGTTGATGAGACGACCGATTCTAAAAGAAATTCTATTTTAAATGTTATAGTACGTGTACTAGACCCTCTTAAACCGACATTTCCACTGTTACTAGCTAGCAAAAGACTAACTGAATGTACTGGCCAAACAATTACGCGGGTGGTGCTGGAGACGTTAGAAAAATTTGACCTGTCAAAAAGTTAAGTGTTAAGTTTGTGACCGATGGTGCCGTGACAATGCGTTTGGTAGGCCGTTCTCTTCAAGAACATGGTTGTAGTTGGTACATGTTACGTGTAAAGAGCATGCTTTGCACCTTGTAGCAGAAACTATTCGACAAAGTTTTCAGAGGTAGATGCATTAATAGCAAGTACAAAAAAAGAACTAGTGTGAATACAAGAAACTTGATATAAACATCACAATATAGATCTGTTGAATCCGACGTTTCACAAGGATCTATTTTGGGACCACTTCTCTTTAATATGTTTATTGCAATATATCGAAACTTCAGCTACATTAAAAACTATACATCTATGCTGATGATATTCAGCTGATATATAGTTTTGCTCCTGCGGAATTTCAAATTGTTGAACTTCACATAAATAATGATTTAAGTCTTATATATGAAAGGGAAATCCAAAATACTGTTAAATTAAATGTCAACAAAAGTCAAAATATTGTTTGTGAAACTTGCCAGTAGTTATTGAATCTCGGCGAACTTAATATTCTTGGTGTCCATTTTGATTCTTGACTAAGTTTTTCAATTTACGTAAATACTATTTGATAAAAAAATGTTTATTGTTTAAAACAGTTACATTCATTAAAAATATCTTGACACAAATACTAAAATATTGCTTTCTGAAACTATGGTTCTATCGCACTTAAACTGCACAGACGTTGTATACGTCTTTCACAGAACGACAAATACCGAATACAAAAAATTTAGAGTTGCTATGTACGATATTTGTGCCCCAATATGGTCATATTATTCCGCACTTATTAGTCAGTTTATTGAATATGTGTAAAAGGAGATTTATACACGTTGTGGGATTTGTTTTAACCGTTTTGAGAACAGGTAAACCAAATTATTTGTTTAATAAAATACAAAGGTGTACTGTAATCACAATAGAGATCTTAGACAAATAAAATTTGTATTCCCTCTTACAAAAAAATCATCTTTTCGATCTTCCTTTTCATTCATAGCAGCATACATTATTAATAATTTGTCAATCCAAGATCACAACGTGTCGGTGTCAACTAAATTAAAAGATATAATTTTTTCTAGATTAGAAAATTTTAATGTACTAATGTTCCAAACTAAAAATGATTTTTTTTTATTTGTTTTAATTGTGTTGTGTTGTAATGCAACACCGTTGATACACTTCCTTTTGGAAAAAGTCATCTGTACTTGTACTGCTTGTTTTTTTTTCAATAAACATATTGTATTGCTTCAATTTGGGTTTTGAAAGGATGCTTACGAAATATCCAAATAATTAATTTCTTTTTCGAATCAAAGAAAATGTCAGATTTTTTAATTAGAAATAATCTTAAATACTTACTTTTAAAGCTATACCATTTTTCTATGTTATTATTCAGTTGTGTGTTACATATTTTATTTAAAAAATGTTTACGATAAACCTGTCGGTGGTGGGGCACGTAGTACATGGAATTTGTTCCTATGAATGTATTGATTTATTATTGTTTTTAAAGGAAATGTTCGAAAGGTGAATTTGCCGAAAGGTTGTTTTTCGTTTATTAATAATTATTTGAATTAGACATTAAGTTAATAATCACGTTAAATATTAATGAGGCGATATTATATAAATATTAAGTTTATAGCTTAACCCAGAGATGATGTTTAGTAAATAATTAATTATTCACGTATACACTGAAAATAAGACTTGAAACAACTTTGCAGCACCTTCAATATTAATGGTTTTTTTTTTTTTGAAGAAACGAACCTGATTGTTACAATAATGATAATTATTTCAGTAATTTGCTAAAAATAACAATTTTTATCACAGTGCACCATTGGCACTATTAATATTTTGCTGGTGCTTTGATGAATACCATGGTTTAAGGTTAGTTTAATATAAAACGGCAAATTTACACGAGGAGTGCTACAGGGATCCATTTTGGTGCCTCTGCTTGTCACAGTTTATACGTAATATATTTACCGCTTTATAAAACACGCTAAAATATATTTTTCGACATCGATGACACACAAATCTATTATGACTTTCCTTTAATAGGTGCACAAATTGTTAAACAAAGATTTAATGGTGATTTGCAATACTCGACTCCATACTTTTATCTAAATCAACATTAGCCGTATTAAAAGAATACAAAAGCCTACGATTTATTTATAGCACATGAAATTTCACCATTTTTATCACAAAGTTTAGAGCTCAGTTAGCTTAAAAAGAATAATAGATTGAAACGTAGTGTACGTTTTGATTACATCCAAGATATTAATATTGAAAATGCTCTTATTTGTATAATATATTCACATCTTGTCCTATATTGTACCAAATGCGCTAATTTAATGTGTATGTGTATCTGTCTTACAGATTCTGTAAGTATGGAAACTTTATTATTATTAAAAATATAGCCCTTTAGAATTAGTTGTTGTTTATTCAGTTTCTTCAGTTAAATTACATAATTGTAAATAAAACATAATTGTAAATAAAAAGCGGAATACCATCAGAAATTTTATACTCAAAATTTAGAAATTAACAAACCCAAGTATTTTGAAGTAAATAGCGATTATACCGGATGTCTAGGAAATGCCTGTAAAACAGTTGTTTACAGATTTCTGAGGTCAAAATCATACGATCCAGATAGACTTGCTATATACAAAGATGCATCCTTACTTTGTAAAATATTAATACAAGAACACTGTATGTATGCATTTTTGTATATGGACAACGTTATCTGAATCGTTTTATTTTAATTACCTTCAAATATCTGTAGTCAACCGTTGTCCATGCATTCCCGAGATGCCTTGTATAGTAGGCATTTTTTCTATAGACTAAATCTCAATTGCGAAGTGTGCCACAAGAAACACTGTTCTTTATATATTATATACAACTGATATAAGTATAACATTAAATATGTGTATACAGAAATCAAAACACAAGGAACCTAACTAACGATTGTATGGTCAATTGGTCATATATATTTTAAATTATCAGAAACTACTTCATTGATAAATTTTTGGGTTAAATTATACATACATAATAAAAATTATAAATAAATTATAATATTGGTAGGTAGCAATTTATGTGAGATTATATATAAGGTCGCTGATAAGTGGTGAGTGACATGCAAAAAACTACTTAAGAAACTATTTGTAAGTTCTCGAGGACAAATTGACTTCTAGATGTGAAATATAAATTAGTTATATATTCCTCCATGACTTTAGGAAGGTTAGATACTTCCTTTAACTAGGAAAATAAAACAAATAAAGAAATTTGTAAATAATATATCTTAATTACTAATAGTAACCATTTTTCTATACTAAAGTTGAAAAACTAATCCCTGTAAAGTTGTTTCTATACTGAACAACCACATTTAGTAATTCCTGTAATGAATAACAAAAAGTCAAATGTGTGTAAAGTTGATTTAACTGGTCTCAGAGTTCTAACGCTTCAGAGATTTCAACAACCTAATGATTAAACAGAAGAAAAAATCTTTAAAAGTCTCTCCTAAAGCTGCATCATGCCAAAAATTAAGGCCAAAGCTAAGGCAATAGAAGCAAGTAGGTTCTAACGTATTCCATCGCGTTCTGATATTGGTCATATAAAAGCGAAAACCTATAAACCGCTATATAACGTATTTCATTCTCTCAGAATTCCTCAGGAGGCTGGTAAACACGAACATATTAAAAAAATATATATTTTAATTACATAATTCAAAATATAAACTTTTGTCATATTTATTTGAACGAACGACGATATATAGCGGTTTTCTTTTTTGTATTGTAACTGCAGAGTATCATTTTCTTAAGTGTAAAAATGTTTCTATTTACTTCAATATTTTTTAATCGCAATAATTTGTTTGCTTGAATACCATTATTTAATCCAATGCAATCTTGTTCTTAGACTGAATAGCTGTTTTAATAGTTTCTACGATAACATGTATTTGAAGTGTTGTTTAATTTATTATCTATCTAAAACTTTTATTCTAGCATCTTCAGATAAGAATGACAGTACAAAATTTAAAATTTTATTATTTCTTTCTAAAAATACGAAGCATATAAATTATCAGATTTTTTAGAATCAGTGAAGTATACAAACATAACCATATATGTATTTACATGAACAAGTAATACGTCCTTACCATACATAATTATTAAAGAACTAAATAATATGATATTACAAAACTAGGTCAGAACCTACTTTATACAATGAATAAATAATATTTAAAATTATTAAGACTAAATAAACCTTTTGCTTTTAAATGTTTCAAAAATATTTTATTAAAACTCTACACGTGTTACGGCTTTTTAGAGTACAAATGATATTAGATTCTAAATCGTATTCCATCTTATATACTGTGTCTCAAGAGCTTCTGCAAAATATATATACATATAATATATATATATATATATATATATATATATATATATATATATATATATATATATATATATATATATGATTAAATATGATTTGAAGGAAACAACTACTCAGCGGGCAAATATCCCGACCTGCATTGAATTACACCTTCAAATCATGATAGATCGATAGCCAATATCATTTGTCAATTCCTAACCAGACATAGATCGATTTCGAACTTATTTGTTCTCTTCAGTATGCCATAGGTTATGGAACAGACAAATGATAGTGGCCAACCTGCTAGTTATATACTAACTATGGTGAAGTGAATAGTGGTGAGAGGTATGAAACTTCTCATATGGTCTGAATGACTATCCGACCGACATCCTCGATGTCTCTGTGGCGGATAGCGACTTGCATCACAGTAAGTACCGAGAGCGGCGACCCCTAGCCCAGGTGGACTAAACTAATGTGATTAAATATGATTTGAAGGAAACAACTACTCAGCGGGCAAATACCCCGATCTATCATGATTTGAAGGTGTAATTCAATGCAGGTCGGGGTATTTGCCCGCTGAGTAGTTGTTTCCTTCAAATCATATTTAATCACATTAGTTTAGTCCACCTGGGCTAGGGGTCGCCGCTCTCGGTACTTGCTGTGATGCAAGTCGCTATCCGCCACAGAGACATCGAGGATGTCGGTCGGATAGTAGCATTCAGACCATATGAGAAGTTTCATACCTCTCACCACTATTTATGTATATATATATATATATATATATATATATATATATATATATATATATATATATATATATATATATATATATATATATATATATATATACATAAATATATTGTACATATGCGCACATTCCTACGCAGCCCGATCAACCAGCCTTATCAGCGAGTCACGTGGGCACGTGAATAACATATTAACTAGCCTCGCCCCGCCTCTAGCTTCTCAGTCTGCCGTAAGGGCGGCGATTTACATCACATGACACGCCTTAAACACGAATTACTGGCTAGAGGAAGTGCCTAACTTAGAGTGTATTTTATTGCACAATGACCCACTTACTAGCAGAGATAACTCTCTGTTACTAGTCACGCCCAATTTGCAAAAGGTCTTGAGACACGTTGTATATCTCATCTGGGCAGTACAATGCAATTGTAAAGTATTAAATTAGATGGTATGAAACGGTGGCCATTGCTTTAAATTTATTTTATTTTATCTAAAATATCGTGACGGGAAAAAATTATTTGGTCATTTGTTACTTTTTTAGTGTTTTTTTAACTGCCTTTTTTAATTTCTAATATTTCTAATAAATCTAATTTTTTACCATTATTTTCTGAATGAAGCAATACTTAAAAGGTTATAAATATAGTATACATAACATACGTAGAATTAATAACATAACTTTATTGTTAACAAAATCTGTCACTGCAACTGTTACCGTCTGTCCAGATATCTCAGAGACACCCTGTATACCTGGTAAAACTAAATTTATGTATTTTCTCCTATACGTAATTTCTATATGTAAACATATTAAATAAATTAATATATTTAACTAAATCGGGAAATTTTAAATACAGTCAAATATTTCAGTGTCGATTATGTGTTTAGGTCCTAGAATCTTGTTTATTATGTATTAAATAATATGACGTTCCATATGGGCAATTAAGTATTGACATTCCGTAACAGCTAGTGTTAAGCAAAGATTATTTCACAATTTAATATAAATCGAAAGACTGCTGGCCCACAGCGGGTTACAGTTAGCTGATTGATTAGAAAGTTGCGCTTACTTAAGATGAAAAAGCGTAATTAGACAACTCTCTTCGATATCATAATCACTAATGATTGGAAAGTAGATGAATATATCAGCCATATAAAATGATAACCAACATTATAAGTGAACTAAATGACTATTACTCAGTATCAACTTGCAAGACCCTGTGCATGATTTAAAAATCAATATTTCAAATTATCGTATCCATTGAAATTAAGTAAAGGTAGATTTTAGTTAATTATGTTTGATACTTTAGGTTTATAAGGTTAAGTGTAAGAATAGCTTTTCGGCTCAACCTCGCTTTGTAATCTGTAATATGCTCTATTTTAAGAGAAATAAAGACAATTTTTTCTGTAGGACCGATGTCGGGCAGTCCTGCCATATAGACTCCGACACCCTGCGGGAGTCACACCAGAAAATTACATGCAGCCACTCCCCACATCTCGCAGGGTTAGTGGCTAAAAATCCCAGAATCATGTGCCCTGATCAGACGGAGAGAGTCTTCTACATTGGGCCCGCCAGTCATTCGGTTGGTTTTTGGCAGGCATGATCAATATATATATATATATATATATATATATATATATATATATATATATATATATATATATATATATATATATATATATATATATATATATATATATATATATATATATATATATATATATATATATATATTGTTGTGTATTTTTTTATATTATTATTCTACTGTCAAACCAGTCTTAATAAAATAAACTAAATAAAGGAACAAATCTGGTTGTATACCGAAAAACAATTTCGGCAGGTAAAAGTGAAGTTGTGCATTTCTACGAAACCGACAACCATACACACCGACCCCTGGACATTCCGTTTCTTCACTGAATTATCTTAGCTTCTATCATAACGCTGATAGAATAATAAAGTGGTGTTCTTACACTTTAAAACAGGAACTGGTGCTCGAGACCGTACCGAAATAAAAAGTTCAAAGTACTACTGCTATACTAAAGGGCGCCAAAGTGACACGTTACAACAACAAAAAAATACCATTTTGTTTATTACGTCACAGCTATCAGTCAAATTGTTTACCATTCGAAAATTTAAATTATTCTCTATTCGACTGCATTAGTGTTACACTGCTAAAGTAGTCGCAAAACCGGAAGTGGCCTATTTTTTTGCATTTGACACCATAAGAGTTTAAGAAAATGTCTGACACAGTGTTCAGATACCACCGTATCATTGATTTAATTATGTCTTGGTCTGACATGTTATTAAGCAGGGTCTCCGACGATCGCCGCTTGGATTATAGGGTTTGATTAAGGTATGTCTAAATGTAATAATAAAATCACATCAGCCATTTCATGACAGTAAGCTAATGGTATGTGCTACACGTTGACTGCGGTACGTATCTCCGGCGGTATGTATCGAATATAATTCTCATGTAACAATTAAATTTTTACAAACAGTTTCACATTGTATAAGCAGTTTTCAATATATCCTTGGAGATACGTCATATGACGATAGTGAAATAACGAGTCGATTTTTCACATTATAATTAGAAAGATAGGATTTAGTTTGTACACGTCTTGACAAGTCATAAAAATAGTTCCTAATATTTAATAGCTATACAACGATAATCAGATATGCTATCATTAATTTTAGTTATTTTGGAGCTTACACACTTTCGCATTATGCCGGCCCTGATTTGTTTTGTTTACTTACCTGTGAAAAGATAAACAATCCCGTGGTTTTACTTTTTGACCGCACACTACACACTTATTAGTCATTGTTTCTCAATAAATATTTATAAATAAATTTTTTATACTAACTAAAAATCGATCTAATTACAGTACCAAATAACAAAACTTTAAAATCACTTAAAAACACAGATTAAAATGACAGACGTCGTCTTACAGAACACTATTTTTTGTCAAGACGGTGATGGATCGGGCATCGATCGGGTTTCTTGGTGCCTTGTTCATGATTCTGACCAATAGGAATAAAACCAGCGATAATATTTACGTATCTCGCGTGGGATGTAGATAAATCGGACAACTTTTTATGTTTTGTTACTCATCTTCTAGTATTATTAATCTAAGGTCTTTACCGATCCCTCGAGTCACATTTGGCAGTATCTAGATAACAAGTGAGAACGGGCGAACAGTATGAGCGGGTGAACAGTCTGATATGTGCATTAGTTAAGCGTGCGCTACGCACACCCTTGGCGCTGTGCAAGGCATCCTCATCTGTCGCAACAAAAATTTGTGTATTATTGGCCGCCGCGCCGTTACGATGCGTCGGATCGAATTCGGTCATTAGACTTTTCTGCGCCGTTCGCGACGTAGAACGCCAACCCCCACTATTTTAACGAAGAGGCGCGTCCCGAAATTAGCCCCCCTTCCCGACCCCCCCCACCATTTTTTCACGAAAACCTCCCCTCGAATAATCCCCGCCCACGGGAGCGCGGTCCTTAATCAGCCGACGAAGTATTTTTTTCGGACAATCGAAAATTTTCGACGCGTCGAAGGCCGCCACGCCGTCACCATGCGTCGAATTCGGTCATTAGACGTTTCTGCGCCGTTCGCGACGTAGAACGCCAACCCCCCCCCGCTATTTTGACGAAAAGGCGCGTCACGAAATTAGACCCCCTTCCCGACCCCGCACTTCCCCTACAATTTTTTCACGAAAGCCTCCCCTCGAATAATCCCCGCCCACGGGAGCGCGGTTCTTAATCTGCCGACAAAGTATTTTTTTCAGACGATCGAAAATTTTCGGCGCGCGACGGCCGCCGCACCGCAACGACGCATCGGATCGAATTCGGCCATAAGACTTTTTTTGCGTCGTTTGCGACGTAGAACGACACTCCGCCCGCGAATTTGCCGAAAAGGCGTTTTCCAAAATTAGCCCTCCCTCCCCAGGCCCCCAACCCCCCTCGATTTTTTTTGCAAAAACCTCTCGCCCAACGACGGCCCCCCACGAAAGCGCGTTCCTTAATATGGATATTTGGTATTTTTCCCGACCGTTTGAATAAAAAAACGCGAAAAAGCGATCGATTTGGTACCTGTACAGGCTAAACTAAGCGTCGTACGCGTTTCGCACCCCTATACTTTTTTGTTGGCCTGGTCATTTGACTTTTCCATTTGGAGGTCGCGACCCCTCTCGTCTCTAATCGGGGTATATAGCACCCCCCTCCACGCACCCCAATGGTGGGGGGTGGGTCGAGATGGCAGTTTAATCATCTCGTGTCGTCCCCATGGCCAGCCACGGGGTCAAAACGGGACCCGGAGAGTCGCTGCACGCTACTCCTGTTGCTCATTGGGCGGAAAGGTGGGGGAATTTTCTGGGCCTTATATCTCAGCGACGGGAAGAGATATCGAAGCAATCTTGACGGCGTAGTACTCGTCTAGTCGTCCCATACCTGAATTGAGGGAGCCATTTTTTGGAAAAAACGATTATTTCAAAATTCACCCTCCATTCCCGCGAAAATGGGTGGACAAACCATGTGACTTTATAAGGGCAAAATGTGCCAAAATGCACCCCTTTTACGTAAAAAATTCGTCGTGTCCGCGAGAGCAGTTTCGACGGGTCTCTTGCTGCTCATTAGCGGGATAGAAAAATGAATCTAGTACTCTTTGAGAGTAAGCGTCTGACATCTGTCATTTAAATCTTATGAATTTTGTTTGTAAAAGATTTCAAGTTAAAAATGTTTAAACTAACAAAGATGGTTGCAGAAAATTGTGTGCAATATACCCGGAAAGTGTCTTTCACGAGCTGACATTTTCCGATTCGAACGCCAGTGGGCGCTGGAAGCCGGTCTTATTACATAAATAATTACTAAACCGTCAATTCGATGATGCGGAAAAATAGAAAAATAAAGTTTGTTTTAAAATATTTTATAGTCACAATAAAAAACATTTATGTATAGTAACAGTAAATATAATAAACTAAATAGGCGAAGAACAACTACCTAAGAAATATTAACATTATCTGCCTCATCTCAAGATAGCCCTAAACAAAACAAATTTAATAATAACGTAAAATAACAAAACAAAGAAAACCGCTGAAAGCAACTGAGTAACCAATTTCCTCTGCTGCTTTTTTCTACCTTCACTTAAAGTAGACATTGGATCATTCAAAATATAAACTCTCAATCCTCTGGCAAAACTGTGAAAGTATGTTTCCCAGTTTATATTTAGAATATCAAAATTAAATAGTTCCCTGTCTCTAAACGACATTCTCTTCAATAATTTTTGAGTGTTTTCGTTTGAAATGTACCACTGCTTTAGGAAGAACGGGCTGCCTAATTCTTGTATTTTGTGCAACCTCTTGTACCCATCGACAATCCTGAAATAAAAAACATACGTAGAGCGTAACTTACGAGAAAAAGATAATTTGTTGTCTTTTTGCATTGGGTTATCTCTCACCATAAATGTTTCTCTGCTGTCTTGGGAACAAAAAAATATACATGGGTAAGAGGGTTGAAAATACCCTTTCATTAATACATCCTATGAAATTGTGCAAAAAAAGTTGTACTCACCCGGGTTTTTTTGCCAGCGATTCTAAGACCGATGTCGCATAAGAAACCCATGCAAGTGTGCAAAAGAAACGTCAAGAGCTTGTAATTGTAGTAACAGGAAGTATTGAAAGTTAATGGTAACTGAATCATCTTTGTAGTTGGTACTTCCCGACAAGCTGTTTCTGTAATACCCATCCATTCATCTAAAAAGAAAAAAAAACATATTATTATTATGTTGTGTATTAAAGAAGTTTTTACCATAAAGAAAAATAAAAATATTAGAAACGTATGCATTTCGCTTACCACTAGTTAAGGATTTTTCTTGTGAAGTTACGCAGTGATAAACCAGGACGTCTGTGCTTGTAATATCACCTCTTTTCTTCCTTAATCTGAAAATGTTCACATCTACATCTATGTACTTGGGTAGTATTAGAATATACTTACTTTTGGAGTCCAGCATACCACCCGGAAGCCAATAACAGGCTTACAACATAGTCCACAGGCACCACATCTAGAATGCCATTTTTATAGTAATTTACTCTGTTAATACCTAAAGCATTGGCCACTGCCAAGCCTGACAGCGAGTATATGTTTTCTACATATCCTGTTATAGGTTCGTCTGCTGCTGGAATTACTAAAAAAATTGTTTTGTGAAAATTAGTGCAATCGATGAAGTATTGCGCATACTAGATATTCAATCCATTAATATTCCTATTAGTATACGTATAATAAAGTTGCTTCACCCACAAAAACAACAAATTTTGCTTAAACTGTGTTATTGTATAAAGCATTAAGAAAAATACGAAAAAGGGTTAGGCCCAGCATCAGACCGTGAGGCACCCCAAATTTTATATTAATAAAAATGCAAATACTAAGTTTCTCATTCTCACTCAAGTTGGTACTGTCGGTCGCTTATAGTAAACTTACTGTGTGACGCTCTAACGATACTTATAGATAAATCTCTGCCTTCCCTCTTGATTAAATCTTCTGCTATTTGTTTTGTAAAGGTGTAAGTGTTTGGCCAATCGCCCAGTAGCCTAAAAAAATGTATACTTCTTAGAAATTATCTCTTAACTAATGTCCATCACTGACTTACGAGGATTCAACACTGTTTGATATATTATCTCCTAAGAATTCAACTTCATTAATCAGTTTTTCAGCACTTATCATTGGTTCGTAGATTTCTTCGTGAATTTCGTATTTTGGGAAATTTGAAAAAACTGTTGATATGTACACAAAGGCCTAGAAATTTGAAACAACCAAATAAAGTATTCAGTAAGTCAAACTTTTTAGTAATTTTTACGATATAAATACTTTTTTCAAAAATACCGAGTGTCAGTCCGCCATTTTTTTTAAATTGGAATAAAATTTTCAAATTTAAAATTCACGCATGAGAAATGAATTTATTTTGACTAACATATATTATCAATACCACTTACGGTGAAACCGGTGTCATCAATTTTTAATTTATAAATGTAACACCCTGTGTATTTTGCCATATTCTGATTATGCCTGAAATTTTCTTTATAATAAATCAACATTTTTGACATTACCTTTAAATATGGTGGACATTTCAATTTTTTATGAAAATCAAAATTAATAATTCAAACTCTTTGTATAATGAAAATTTTCCAAATAGACATTGGATATCATAATATTATATATTATTTTTGATATTTGGGTGCAATATGAAGCGAATATTTTTTATTATAGTGAAATTATTTGAAAAATTTTTAAATAATAATAATAATTACTAATTTTTTTCAAATCATAACCTCTATTTTTTCTTCCCTATAGGAATTGTCATGATGTAAGCTTTAAATTGGTGTAAATATAACGGAATTCATCATAAATGAATTATCGCAACTTTTTGTCTCCTATGAAAGATATTTAATCTAAAGCATTAAAATAATTTGCAAATAAACTAAGTTGCCTTTGGAAACAAATAAAAATTTATTCATAAAAACAAATCACATAAAACATAATCACAAAAACTTTAAATATCAACTAAATCAACATTTATACTTATTAGTAAAAAAAAGAGAAGGTTCCTCTGGAAAAAATTATAAAATATGTAATGTGACCCGTTTTTTATCTTGTCAATGTAGTAAACATGATCGCATTATAAAAAAAATACCCTGAATTTATATTAAATGTTCAAAATGACGCCCCTCCTTATTTCTGCATAAATTAATTCTTTTAACGAATTCCCACAAACAATGGGCCTTTTCACTACTTCTGAAATCTCAAAACAAATATGTTTATTTGAAAGCTAACTGATAGATATTCACCTTGTGCAACTCTGTTTGAAATATAAGTCTCCGATTGTTTAATAAAAAATAAACATTTATTATGGCAATTTTAACACTCATTTGACCTTGAAGCTGAGTGACGTCACACAGACCGGAATCATGTTGGTAACATTTGCCAGAACACCTAATACTACTAACGTCACACCACATCTGACACTTTGTGGTTATGTTCTGTGTGTTCAGTTACGATTCGTGTTTTGCTTTGTTTCTGCACATTATTGGAAGAAAATGGAGCCAGGATTTTCTAAAGGAAATGCAGAAAATCTGCCGAAAGTTGACTTTATGATGGTGGACGAGTTTTACATGTTAAATTTGGATTATTTATCAGCAGAAGTCAAGAATATTAAAACAAAACGGTAAGTCATTAGTAATCTTATTTTCGTGTAATTTATTTATAAATATAATGGAACTACCATTATTTTAACATGCAATTGTTGTTACAATATTTTTTCCTATTTCAATTATACTTACTAATGTCTAATAATTTCCAGGTCAACAAGAGCATCATACGGTGACAACGCAGTTATTTATGTGAATCTGAATCTTCTTTTAACTGTAAAATTTCAATAATTTAGCATCAATTTCTAAATACAACTACTTTTCTTACATCAAAATGATCTTCACAACAGTAAATGTTTCTGGTTTTCATCAACTGCTTCTCAACTTTGGCTATTTTAAACCATGCTTTTCGTCTATTTTCATCTGGTCGAACGTATACGAAAATTTTGATTGGACAATTCATGTTGTTATTTGTACATGTTGGTACAAAGCACTTTTTAAACATGTTCCACACACAACAATCCAAACTAAAAAGAAACGACTGTCAAAGTCAATTTCGACGTCAACTGTCAAAAAGCAGAGAACCAACTTTGCAATACACCGATGTGTCATGTTCAAGGTCGTAGTCCCTTTGACGTCACTAAGCTGGGTTGCGTGACGTCACGTAAAAGCGCACGCTTTATTTCCGCACTTTTGTTATTTTTTTTTCGACAGAAATCGTGCTAAAAAAAATAAAAAAAATACGGCAAGTTTTTTTTATAAAACACTATCACATAAAGCAATAAAAAAAAATCTGTGAAAAGGCCCATTATACAACTGTTGTGGAGTTATTTCATTTATAGTTCTTCTGACTCATGCTTCTAATACCTCCCCAGTGACTAACTGTACAATGTAGACTCTATCTCTCAGAAAACCCCAAATATGGAAGTCCATTGGTGTTAAGTCAGGGGACTTGGGAGGCCACTTGAACGATCAATTTGTACCAATCCATTGATTCTCGAAATTCGCATTTAAATAGTTGGTGACTATTCAGGCATTATGAGGTGGGGTCCCATCCTGCTTAAAAAACAGTATATCTCTGTCCTCTCTTGGCAATTGATTTATAAAATCAATGTTAATATTAGTCAAGAATTTCAGATCTTTCGAAACTCAACTGACCATCAAAAATTATTGGAGGCAGCAACATATCACCAAACATGTCTAACCAAACATTAAAACCAAATCTGTCTTGCAGGGATAAAGTCCTATCAATTTCAACAAGGGCTAATACATTTACTTCAGTCTCTTCATTTATAACTACCCCTTCATTTTCATTGTAAATTTTTCTAAATTGAGCTTCTAGTCTTACGAAATAATTTTGCGGCGGATGTCTTCTGTTTGGAAGACATTGTCCGTAGTTTATTACAACAGCTCTGGAACTTCTCCGGAATTGGCCGTAAATTATGAACATGTCATGTGTCAAATATCAAAAAGCTTATTATGTATAGGATTAAGGAAAATTTATAACTATATAATAGATTTTCTAGAAGACACTAAAGTTAAACTGTACGTTATTTTTGTTTACCTTATGTTTTTTTTCTACCAATCGTGGTCCACCCTGTATTGTCTAATTTAAAACGTGCTGACAGACCCCAGGACGGGAAGCGTGTGACCCTGTTATATCCTTTTCGTTTGTCATTTGTAATTCAATTCTCTTTTTTTTTAACACGTTTTTATTAGCTTCACCTGTATGTATCTATCTATGTAACGGAATCTTTCAACGTAATTTACACCAACTTCAAGACGTCTGATTAAATTGAAAATTTGGGACCGATGAAAATACAATAATTTGAATGCGTATCGACGCATTTCTCTTAAAAAAAAATTCTAAGCGGATGTCAAAGTTGTGTGATCGGCGCAGTCGCCAAAATAACGAAATCTTTCAATGTAATTTTCACCAACTTCAAAACGTCTGATTAAATTGAAAATTTGCACACGTATTAAGGACCGATGACAATACAATAATTTGAATGCGTATCGACTCATTTCTCTTTAAAAAAAATTCTAAGCGGATCACAGTGGACGGAAACGCCGAAAAGCTGGGCAAAATATAAAGGCATTGAGCTATTTTACTGAAATTGTGCATACAGGGTTTTTTTTGTGTCGCTGATCAAGAATCCGAAGTTGAATTTTGAAAAAACAAAATGGCGGCCATGAAATCCCCCCAAAACATACCAAAAATCGCCAATTAGCGCTGCATTTTTACAAAACTTTGTATACAGTTTTTTTGGGTGGCTGATGAAGAATATCCATATAGAATTTCAAAAAATTACGGTCAAAAATATATACATAGTTCAAAAATTATTATTGAATTGAAGCGAATTCATGTGTTTCATTTGTTTCGGGAAAATTAGGATCTGGGGAATGGAATAAAAATGTGTAATGACTTTGAACGCATGAGTTGAGAACGCATGACGTTCTCATTTCATGAGAACGCATTCAAAAGGAGCCCACTTTATGGTGCACGAATGTGCATGCATCCGTGCATTCGCGCACAATTTGGCCAATATCTCGCAAAGATGCAAAAAGATGCAGCTAATTTTTTATACACTTTCGAAAAAATGTTCATTGAACACATTCCAATAAGTTTCAAGACCAACCATCACCAACCGCGTAACTTATGGCTTTTTTTGTGGAGTTTATTAATCGTTGCATGTACAAAAATGCACTCCACTTCGATAATTATTTACTAATTACCATATAAATAAACTGATCTGACTGAGATATTTTAATTGTACTTACTTTCTGATGCAGAATCCATTTTTATGACACAGAAAACTGCATTTTGAGAATTTTTACGCTGCAGACAAAATTTATCGATTTTTGAAGCGTTGCGAGCTTCCGAAGTGAGGCGCTGCACGGTCGCACAATAAGTAATTTCCTCGCTCAGGTAGTGAACCCGGACCGGTATTAACGATCGTTTCTAATGCTAGGGGTACCACTACAACGATTTAAAACGTTTCCATTTCAAAAAAAATCTTCATTTTTTTAATTTTGGCCAGCTTTTTGGTGTTTCCGTCCACTGTGCGGATGTCAAATTTGTGTGATCGGCGCATTCGCCAAAATAACGGAATTTTCAACGTAATTTTCACCAACTTCAAGACGGCTGATTAAATTGAAAATTTGCACACATATTAAGGACCGATGACAATACAATAATTTGAATGCGTATCGATGCATTTCTCTTTAAAAAAATGTTTCTAAGCGGATGTCAAAGTTGTGTGATCGGCGCATTCGCCAAAATATCGCATCCATGATAAGTTAACCACTAATTGAATAATTACCGTTCAATCAAAAAATTTTTACACGCCAAAATATTAATAAGTTTATTGCAGAGGCGCCAGATGACAAGTATTTGATGTTTAAAGTAGCTGCTGTAATGGGTATACTAGGCGCGTGTCGCCGTAAAGAACTTTGTCAAATGAGTTTAAACAATATTGAGGATTTAGAAAATACACTAGTGGTAAACATTCCAGATAGCAAGACTAGAGTTTCAAGAACCTTTACTGTTATTACTGAGACTTATATTGACTTATATCATAAGTACTTAGCATTACGTCCAGCTCATATCAACCACCAACGTCTTTTTATTAAATACAGTACTAACAAATGTACGATTCAACCTGTTGGAATAAATATTTTTGGAAAGATGCCTACAGATATTGCAAGATTTTTTGAAATTACCAAATAGTGAACTTTACACCGGACATTGTTTCCGTCGGACATCCGCCAGCTTGTTAGCAGACTCTGGTGTTAGAAAACAAAAAGAGGATTGCTTGTCACATTCTTCCAAATAATTGCCCTTCTTCTAACAATTCAGAAATAGAGCATATTAATAGTATTTCCTCCACTGCTTCAAGTTCAACTTCAACAATTTCTTCTTGTGAAGCAGCTTCCTCACAAGGGATAAATATTACTAATTGCTCCAATTGTACAATTAATATAAATATTTCTAAATAACTTGTAATTTTTTGTTAATAAATATATAAATGTCATTATGACAAACGACTTGTCATTTTACTTTTTTCACTAGTGTTAAAAGTAAATCGTGATCATTTTTAACGCGAGTTTATATAATATTATATTTTTAATTCAAGTATGCCGTGTTAAAAATTTAGTTTTTAATGGTGTTTGTAGAAAAAATAAATTATAGTTTCAAAAAACTAAAAAAAAAAACAAGCTTTGATAGCAAACCGACCTAAAAAGTAAAAAATAATGTTTAAATTTTAAGATTTTGTTCAACAGCGATAGAAAGCCCACTAACTCAATATAATTAAATGATTTTTAATAAGTTTAAAATAAGAATGTGATTGACAAAAAAAATCATTTTATTGTTAAAAGCGTGGGGTGCTTGATATCAATTGTTATAAATATTTTATTGGTAGCTATTAATAAAAGTAGAGATCATAAAAATATAGTAAAAAGCACCCCACGATTTTTACAATAAAATGAATTTTTTTGTCAATCATTTCATTCTTATTTTAAAGTTATTAAAAATCATTTGATTATATTGATTTAGTGGACTTTCTATCGCTGTTGTTAATATTTAAACATTATTTTTTACTTTTTAGTTCGGTTTGCTATTAAAGCGAGTTTTTTTTAGTTTTTTTTAAACTATAATTTATTTTTTTTGTCTTGTGGTTAGGTTAGTCATAGGTATACACGAAATTAGTAAGCATTGAATTAAATTTTGTTGTGTACTTAACAATTACATGGTGGCTGGCTGTATGGGCCTTGATCGAGAGCCATACATTTTTAATGGATATTGAAACAGTAAAAGAAGCAACAGACAACTAGTTATTTAAAAACGACAGTGCAAATAATATTATGTGATTCTCATTTATTTCCAAAGGCAACTTAGTTTATTTGCAAATTTTAATGCTTTA
Organism: Rhamnusium bicolor; assembly: GCA_029963845.1. Classification (NCBI taxonomy): domain Eukaryota; kingdom Metazoa; phylum Arthropoda; class Insecta; order Coleoptera; family Cerambycidae; genus Rhamnusium; species Rhamnusium bicolor. The sequence continues at coordinate 1,391,041 of JANEYF010003814.1, read as the reverse complement.
CATTGATATCTTTCATACGAGACCAAAACTTTTAAATTTGGCACAATTTATTTATAATGAAATCCGTTATATTTACACCAATATAAAACTTAAATTATGACGACCCTTATAGGGAAGGAAAAAATAGTAGTTACTATTTGAAAAAAAAATAGTAATTGTCGCCGGTCAGCAAAAAATTATTTTGAATTTTTTCAAATAATTTCATTTTAATGAAAAATATTTGTTTCATATTGCACCCAAATATTAAAAAGAACCATATTATGAAAACCAATGCCTACTTGGAAAATTTTCGGTATACAAAGAGTTTCAATGATTAATTTTGAATTTCATAACAAATTTAAATAAGTCCGCCGGGTAATATCAGAAATTTTGATTTATTATATAGAAAATTCATGCATAATAAGAACATGTTAAAATATACAGGATTTGCCATTTAAAAATTTAAAATTGATGACGGTTTCACCGGAAGTGATGTTAATAATATACTGGGTGGCCACGAGTCAATGTACGCCCCCAATATTTTGGTTGTTTTTGAATTTAAAAATTTGGTTTTTGGTACACATAAATTAGACAATAATGGGCTACTTTTAGACTAACAGGAATGAAAATATCACTTCCGGTTGAACCGGAAGTGATAACAACTTTTTTTTAATGGAATGACTATATTTTTTTTGATGGTTTCCCATTAAGCATAAATTTCTAAGTGCAACAGTTTTTTCAGATTTTAAAAATTCCAAAAAAATAAGTGAGATACGAACAATTTTTTAATTTTTTCAAAATGGCCGGGTCAGATGAATGCGATGTAAGAAAATTACTAAGTAGGCTATGGACATTATTAGTAAGGTTGTAGATTTGTCTGTAAAGAAGAAAATAGTTGTTTGAATTACTGATAGGTACCAGTATTTTTAGGTTTTTTTTTTTTTTCAAAGAACAGAATTTAATTTTCATTTCCATTTTCGTAGGGGTCCTATGGAAATTTTTTTAATAGAACTGTGCTATTTTTTTTCATTAATCAGAAATAATGATTCATAAACTACAATTTTTTCGCCATTAATCATTTCTTAACGATATCCTTCGTAATAATAAAAGTATTTTTAAAAGGTAAATACAAATTAAACAAGAAATAATTTTAATAAAACGTTACAACCATGAATAAATAGAATAACAAAACTATTTAAAAGCTAAATTATAATAAACCATTATAAAAATTGCGACTTATTGTTGCACGTGTAACATTCTGTAATTGTTGAGGTGTTATTTGTGCAATTTCGTGTCGACCTCTTTCCTCCAGATCTTGCCTTATCGTTGGAGCAGTCATGTAGACTCTATTTTTCAAATGCGCCCAAACAAAAAATCGAGTGGGGTTAAGTCAGGCGACCTTGCAGGCCATTTGACTGGACCATAAGTCCTAATCCAACGATCTGGAAACAATTGATTTAAATAATCCCTAACGATAATAGCATTGTGTGGTCCAGCCCCGTCTTGTTGGAAGTAAACCTCGTCAGTATTGGTATTGGGAATTTGATTAATCTGTGGAACTATTCTATTTTGGAGAAATTCTAGATATCTTGGTCCAGTTAGAGTTCCGTCAAAAATTATTGGACCTATGATATGGTCGCCCAGTACGCCTAACCAAACATTGAAGCCAAACCGCTCCTGAAACCGCCCCTGTCTCATAATGTGAGGATTTTCAATTGTCCAATATCGAGTGTAGTTTCGATTAAGTAACCCAACGTTTGTAAATCTCGATTCATCAGTGAACAAAATGTTTTTGATAAAATTCTCATTTCTTAATTGGCGTAACTGTAACCAATTACAAAAGGTTATTCTTCGTTGATAATCATTCTCATACAAAAATTGATGCAATTGATATTTATAAGAACAGTTCCATTAAAAAAATTTCCATAGGACCCCTACGGAAATGAAACTGAAAATTAAATTTCGTTTTTTGAAAAATAACCTAAAAATACTGGTACCTATCAGTAATTCAAACAACTATTTTCTTCTTTGCAGACAAGTCTACAACCTTACTAATAATTTCCATAGCCTACTTAGTAATTTTCTTACATGGCATTCAACTGACCATTTTGAAAAGATAAAAAAATTGTTCGTATCTCACTTATTTTTTTGGAATATTTAAAATCTGAAAAAACTGTTGCACTTTGAAATTTATATCTTAATGAGAAACCATCAAAAAAATATAGTCATTCCATTTAAGAAAAAAAAGTTGATATCACTTACGGTTTAACCAGAAGTGACATTTTCATTCCTGTTAGTCTAAAAGTAGCCCATTATTGTCTAATTTATGTGTACCAAAAACCAAATTTTTAAATTCAAAAACAACCAAAATATTGGGGGCATACTTTGACTCGTGGCCACCCGGTATAGTCGTCAAAATAGCCTTCTCATACATGAGTTTTAAATTTGAAAATTTCATTCCAATTTAAAAAAAAATGGCGAGCTGATACATGATATCGTTGACACCCGTTATAGTTGCAAATTAGATTAACGTTGTTGAAATAGCTGGAAATTTAACTTTTTAGGGGAGATTTTATCATATGGTAATAGTTAAAGAATACTATAATAAAACAGTTTGAAATGTTTTAAGTTGTAACAAAACTAATTCTTTGGCAACTGTTCAAAGATGTTTCACTAGAAAAAAACTGGCAACTCGGTTGCTTTTAGTCAAAAGAAAGTGACGGTGACAAATTAGAACGCCATCTATAATTTTCAATGAAATCCAATACCTTTTTGGGTACCACTGTGCTGTTTCTAGAAAGTTTAAATTACTTACTTTTAAATGTTCTACTTGTTTGGCTATTTCTAGAAGATCCCGAGTAGCTCTTACGTTTACCAATGCGGCTTTTTTTCAGCGGTTCATCGTATCTGGTAAGAGCCGCACAGTGGAAAATACAGTTCACTTCTTTTATAATGAGGCTCTTGTCGTAATCACTTAGACCTAAATCAGGTTGTTCACAATCCCCTAAGAGAAGGGAAACTTTTTTGTAGAATTCCTGATTGTTTCTTTTTAAATTTAGAAACGCCTAGAAAAAATAAAAACGGTTAATGCAACTCTAAAGGTCGCTACATACTCACATGCAAGCTGGATGACTTGGTTCGTACAGGGTGGGCAAATTTCGATGTTTGTAGGGTAATTCAGTCACTGTAAGAGATATAAAAAAATGGAAGACATTCTCGATCTCTTTTTTTTTGAGACAAATTAGCTGGCGAAAACTAAAATTTGCTATCGTCTTTTGTTTTCGAGTTATAAACAACAGTTCGATCTTTCAACTTTTAGACACATGTCAATATCTTGGTTGTTTGTAAAGTTATGAAAAAACAAGTTTTATATTCTTCAGGCACTTCAGTGACGTCGAGAAAATTAAAAAAAGGTGCAATTTCGAGTTATGGCATACAATTGTATTTTTTTAAATGAGAATCATAGTTGACTATGCTTTAGTTAAAAAGGAGATTTTTTCCTCTTTCAAATTATATATCATATGTGGGGTCGCTTTTGATATGTAATTATTTAATAGGGAAAATAATCGTTTAGTAGATTACTTTTTGCGTTTTTCTTTATATTTATTCCAAGTAGGCATGTGTCATCTATGAGAGTGTTTATCCTTTTGTCAACAAATTGCATATTAATAATTTTGTTTTCGTCATAATTACACCCCATTTAATCGTAAAAGTGTAGATGTCACGAAACTTACGAGAAATATGATGCTAGAATGCATTATTCAAATAACAATTGTGACATTGCATCGGAAATATATTTCATTCGTTATCCAGAAAGAAGACAACCTAATAAAACTACCAAAAAATTACTGAAGATGCTGAAGAGACTTCCATAACTGTGATTGCAATGGCGGTTGCAAATCCTTCAATTTCAAGTCGTCAAATTAAATCTATGATGTCGAGCTTTGGGTATTTTGAAGACATACAAATTCAGGCCTTATACAACAAGGAAACAACATCACCTGCAACCAACTGATCTTCAGCGGCGATTGGAGTTTTGCATATGGTATCGTCAAAAAAAGTCAACAAGATTCATTATTCTCTAGAAATGTAGTTTGGACAGATAAAGCCTACATTAGCAGTGCAGGAATTTTCAACAGGCATAACGAGCACTATTGTTCTGATATGAACCCTCACCGTACCGTTGATGTGCGATCTCAGGGGACGCTTTGGTTTTAGTGTTTGGTGTGCTCTACGTGGCTATCATATTTTAACATATTACATATATCAAGAAAATCTTAATCCATATAAGCCATATATTACAGATTCGATTAAAGAGATTATCAAACTAAAGAAAAAAGCCCTGAATAGATATAAACGTACACATCATCCAGAACATAAATTATACTATTTTGATTTAAAAAATTATTTATCATTTGCTATAAGAAGTGAAAAGAAAGCTTACATGAATTTTGAAATAAATAAAATTAGTAAAAATTCAAAAATAATCTGGGCTAAATTAAACCAGTGGAATGTTCACTCAAAACCATCCAATGAAATTACTGCCCAGTTGAAAAATGTCAATGATATAAGTAAATGTTTCTCGCAAGTAAATCAATTAGCCGCCCCCATTAGTAATACAACCTTGGATTATTATAGACATAATAAGTTTAATGAAAACATATTATTTCGGTTTAGATTCGTTACAGAAAATGACATCCAGAATGCTTTTAGGCAGTTAAAATCAAAATGCATGGGAATTGATGAAATCAGTTATGAAATGTTAGATTTCAGTTTGCCACCTATTACTAAATTCCTTCAAAGTATAATTAATGAATCTCTACAAAATGGAGATTTTCCTAACATTTGGAAAATGTCTATAATAATGCCCATTCCAAAAATATCAAATGCTCTTAACTATAGTGACTTAAGGCCTATAAATATTCTGCCCATCTTATCGAAAGTTACAGAAAAAATGGTTTTTACCATGATGTCCGAATTCATCTCTGATGAAAATTTGCTATTCAGTCAGGATTTATATCTAATTATAGTACAACTACAGTATTAAGTAAAGTCACGACCGATATTGTGAGTGGTCTGGGCAGATCGGAAGCAGCGTGCTTGGTCTTGCTAGACTATAGCAAGGCATTTGATCTGTTAGACCATGAACTTATCATTGCTAAACTGAGCTATTACGGGTTCTCCAAGACAGTTTGCATGTGGTTTACAAGCTATTTGACTGATAGAACTCAAATTGTTGAAGTAGAGGGATCTAGATCAAATTCTGTTGTTATTAGACAAGGAGTCCCACAAGGTAGCATACTGGGTCCTACATTATTTAGCTTGTACACTGCAAGCTTACCTGATGTTATAAATCACTGCGTAATACATCTTTATGCAGATGATACGCAGCTTATAAAAACATTTGAACCAACAGAAGCTAGTTATGCTCTGGAGGAAGTTAATGCAGATTTAGGCAGAATATTTAATTGGTCAGAGGAACATGGGCTACGCTTAAATGCTTCGAAGAGATGCTTCTTAATAATAAGTACTAAGGTCTTAATAAATAAAGTTAATTTACATAATTTTAACACCTTGCACATGAATGGAATAGAAATACCTCGTAAGGATTCAGCTAAAAATCTAGGAGTCGTATTTGATGCAAATTATGAGGAACATGTTACCAATAACATAAGGGTCATTTATATGAAACTTAAATCACTGTATAAATTTAAATTTATTTTCTCTGACAAAATAAAGTACAAGCTAGTGGAATTGCTTCTTTATCCACATATCGACTACTGCATAACAGTCTATTACAGTTATTTAACTGCAGAATTTAAAAATAAAATGCAACTAGCTCAGAAATCATGTGTTCGTTTTGCATATGGTATTAGTAAATTTGATCATATAACACCTACTTATAATGTAAATTCCATCCTAAAAATCGAGTTCAGGTGGCTACTACTTTTTGATGCGTTTTTATTCAAAATTTACGCAAGCAAAAACCTGAATATTTGTATGACTATGTAATACCCAGACAAGAACTGCACAATTTAAATTTGCAAAATATAGTAAGATTCGCCATACCTAGGCACAATAGCAAGAAATTTGAGTGTTGCTTTGCATATTTAGTTGTTAATTTGTTCAATAAAAGTGAATTTTATAATATGATGCAAAATAGATCAATAAGTAGTTTCAGAAGGACTTACAAAGAAAATATACTAAATACGCAATAAAGCATGCAACATTAGTTGTATATTGTATGTATATTTTTCTGTCTTTTTTTCTCACTTCATTTTTGTTTGTTATCTGATACAGAGTAATATAAACATTAGTACTAAGTAGTTTTTTGTAATGGAGTATATGGTGGCATGGAAGAACGTATATACGAATGTCACCTTTTTGTGTTTGTATAATGTTTTTGTACATATATATAATTCACAATAAATATTTTTCTATTCTATTCTATTCTATTTCTTAATGGCCAATGGTACTACGAAATCTTAAAATAGAAAATTATTGAGGAATTTATGGACAATCTATCCTTAATTGAGGGAAGAAATCAGTTCCTCCAATAAGATGGTGCACCACTTCATAATATCAGGACAGTCTCAGAATTATTAAATACCAATTTTGGAAATAACTGGATGGGAAATAACGGACCAGTGAGTTCGCCACCACGATCACCTGACTTAATGCCACTGGATTTTTTCTTTTGGAGCCACATTAAAGACAAATTATACAAGAAAATCAGTACCGATATAATTGAACCCAGACAAAATTTTATAGACTGTGTGAATTCCATTTCAAATCTTCATATGTATAATGCAGTTCAGAGTGTTATGAAGAGGTGTAATTTATATATCGACCATAGCGGATATTAATTTGAACATTTACTTCAATTTGAATTTTTTACGAGTATTTCGTAATTGTAATATATTATAAAAGTATATATAAATATCTGATTTTTTGGTCTTGGCTTGTTGAAGGACACACAATTAATGATATTTTCTTTTAACCTCTTAAAAATAACTTTATTAGGTTGTCTTCCTTCTGGATAACGATTGAAATATATTTCCGGGCAATCACAATCGTTATTACTTTGATTAAAGCATTCTAGCTTATCATATTTCACGTAATTTTCGTAAGACATCTTCACTTTTACGATTAAATGGGGTGTAATTATAACGGAAACAAAATTATTAATATGCAATTTATTGACAAACGGATAAACACTGTCATAAATGACACACGCCTACTTGGAATAAATATAAAAAAGAAACGCAAAAAGTAATCTACTAAAAGATTATTTTCGCTATTAAATACTTACACATCAAAAGCGACCCCACATATGATATATAGTTTGAATGAGAAAAATTCCTTTTTTAACTAAACCATAGCCAACCATAATTCCTATTAAAAAAAATACAACTTTATGCCATAACTCGAAATTGTACCTTTTTTTAAATTTTATCGACGCCACTGTATTATACAGAAAAAAACTGCCTCAGGAATGTAAAAGTTGTTTTTTCATAACTTTACACAAACAACCAAGATATTGACATGTGTCTAAAAGTCGAAAAATCGAACTTTTGTTTATAACTCGAAAACAAAAAGACGATAGCAAATTTTCGTTTCCGCCAGTGAATGTGTCCCAAAAAAAGAGATTGAGAATGTGTCTTCCTTTTTTTTTGTATCTCCTACAGTTAGCGAAGTATTCTATACAAACATCGAAATTTGTACATTACAGGTTTAAATATTTCACGGACCATTTTCAAATTGGGTATTTGTAAAATAAATTAAATAGTGTTACATAAAAGTCCATCCACTATTGGTTAAATACGTTTCTCAGTTTTGAGGTTATGCGTCAATTTAAAATAACCAGTGTAAACTGATAGATAGGTAATTTTATGTTCTGTAAATTCGGATACTCGTCTTTTTTTCGAAAAATCAATAGTGTTCGACAAAATTCTAAAAAACCAAAATCATACACCTTTGAGGGTGGCTTTGAGGTAGTTCACTTAGGCCCTTACCTATCCTAGTATTGTTTTTTGTCCTTCAATAAATACACTACTCATGTAAATGCCAAAGTTTAACAAATACGGTAACTCACAACTCGAATTATTACAACTATTATTTTTGAGTTGGAGTTTTATTAGCTCATGATATAGTAGGAGCAACTCGACAATAAAGAACATTTTTGGAGGCTTAAGATAATCGTACTTACCGTTGAGTCGAAAATGTTTGCACACCTAGCCTCAGCATCAACTCCATCTTTGCCTCGAACGAGTAAATAAACATGTTTGACATCACACTGTCTCAAAATCTTCTCTAGTACCAACTTACCAACGAAGCCAGTAGCCCCAGTCACAAAAACCGTAGTATTTGCATAAAAATGTTGAATTTCACTGAACTCGCTAGTACCTTCCATTTCAACTGGTACCTATACCTACACGTAAATCATTGAGAAAACATTCGTAAATGATTACCCGACAATATGTTAAAATCTATTATATGCAAAAGAGGGTCAATATTATACTGAAATCTACCACTTGTGATTGTTTGTGTTCATATTACAAGGTAATTCGTATATATTTAATTTTGATGTGACGTGATACGTTTCACTAGAACACGACTCGACATTGAAATCCAAAGTTTTACTAATTATCGTCTCCTATTGTAAAAATTATTGAAATTTGGGTTAACTTTAAACTTTCTAAAATTGTTTTATTATTACCTTGGTAAAAGAGCATTAAATGTGAAATATCGTGGTTTTTTATTTATTGAGGCATTAGCAACTTCAGGAGTTCAACAGGGTTCGGTTTTGGGGTCCCTGTTATTTGTATTATTCATAAATGACATACGCCGAGACCTTCAAACTAATCTTTTCTTTTGTATGCTGACGATCTTAAATTGTTTGCGACTATGCATTAACGCTGATGAAGATTGTGATCGTTTAGAGCATGATCTCTCAAAAAATTAATCTATGGTATCAGTATAATAAGTTACCTTTAAATGTATCATAATGTAACGTTATGACTCTTACGAAGAAAATTAATCCAACAAATTTTTCATACGAAATTGGTAATGAAGCAATTATTAGATGCAGCCAATTTAAGGACCTCGGAATCATTTTTGATACAATATTACCTTTGTTCCTTATTTTAATTATATTACTGGTAATGCCCACATAAATCTAGGCTTGAAAATGAAGGACCTCGACTATTTCTATATTGTACAATGCGTTTGTCAGGCCAAAACTAGAATACGCTAGTATTGTCTGGAACACGAAATATGATATTCATATTTCTAATCTGGAAAAAAATTTAAAGAAAGCATATTAAAATAACTCCCTTTTAAAACTGATGGAACTTATCCGACTAGAGGTACCCCACAATTTGATTAGTTAGCCAAGTTTGGTTTGCATGACTTAGCCCCACGGTAAGTCTACATTTCTGTATTTTTTTAGAATCTAGTCGATTGTCAAAATATTCCTAACTCCATATAGTACGTATTTAATTTATTTAAAGTATCAGTCAAATTTTGATATTCTAAATTATTGTCGTGTTAATAACACATACAAATCAATACATTCTGAAAGACACTTCCCAGTAAGCACAGGTTAGTGGGAAGAATTCTGAATTCTAAAATAGATAGGCAAAAGAACTATTTATGTAAACGTGTATAAATTTTCTTCAAAACATTATTTACCGATGTCAGATGGCCAAAAAAGGCTAAAGATATATAGTTTACAAAGGACTTTACGTAGAGGTTTATAAAAGGAATATTACTTGCATAAATGAGAGTACTTATGAAAAGTTTTATCGAATGCTGGCAGAGGTTGCAAAAAGAGGATTTACGTCGTACAATTGGCGTTGTAAATTGTTTTTATTACTCTATGAACAAAGATATCAGGTTTTATTAGTTTCATAAATCTCAAAGTAATAATTTGTGTAAACTCCATATTTTGACTCTTTTTGGCCATCTAAAATAACGTCTTGAAGAGAATTTATATACGTTCCATAAATAGTTCTTATGCCTATCTATTTTAGAATTCTCCAGAACAGCCGAGGTTGCTTTACACACTCCGCCATTTTTTTAAGACCAGCTCGAGAACGAACGTATTTACTGTCGTCACAAAAAATAAAGTGAATAAAAATGTGAATTTAGGAAATTTTAATCAATCTAATCACGCTGCTTTAAAACCACTAATAAAGTAATCAATTATGCGTTGACAAGTAATTCACTCAAATTTATTTATCCAAGGAAAAATTTAGATTTTTTTCTTTTTTACAAACTCATTTTTGGGGCGCACTTGTTTTTTCGGCCTACAATGTCCATATTTTACCATGAACTGGTCTGCATTGCCAAATTTTGGTACCACAATACTCTCAAAATCTATTGAAAATATCAAAATATTAAAAAAAGTCAAGTGTGAAAGCCTGAGCCTGTATAAATATTATATCACGTTGCAACGTGCATGGGAATTAAAAACCATAATAAGAAATACATATTACATATACTGTCACCACTATAAATAATGTATAAAAAAAGTATTCATTGTGAAGACAACCTTTTAAAAATTGCTTAAATGTAGTGATGTGACACTATTATTTTAGAAATAAACAGTTAGTTCTGGAGGTCAAATCAAAGAATTAATTTGTGACTGATATTCATAAATCTAACGAAATGTAATAACCCTCACACAAGAAATCGCAAAAGTAGTTTTAACTCTCAAAAAAACTTCTTATACAATACTTGTGGAAGTAATATGTTAACTGGTTAGATATATATTTAATATATAAAAATATTATTTAGTTTATAAGAAGGTTTAGTGCCATATCCCCAAAAAAACAACTATGCAGCTACGGACACGTGTTTCGGAGTTATTGCCACTCATCAGCGTAGCGTAGCTAAAGAATTGGACCTAGGATGGGATAGATCAGAAATAAGAACTAAAATAAGGCTGGAAAGTACAGTACACAGTACTCAATTAGTGCCTTCATGTTCCCATGTGCCACAATTGGGGCCTCAATGAGCACAGTCAACACACAGAGCTCTATGTGTACTGCCCGTTTCCACCTGGCAAATACAAGCAAAATAATATAGCTTTATTGGGGTAAAAATAAAATAAGAAGGTTTAGTGCCATATCCCCAAACAAAACAACTTTGCAGCTACGGACACGTGTTTCGGAGTTATTGCCACTCATCAGCGTATCGTAGCTAAAGAATTGGACCTAGGATAGGATAGATCAGGAATAAGAACTAAAATAAGGCTGGAAAGTACAGTACACAGTACTCAATTAGTGCCTTCATGTTCCCATGTGCCACAATTGGGGCCTCAATGAGCACAGTCAACACACAGAGCTCTATGTGTACTGCCCGTTTCCACCTGGCAAATACAAACAAAATAATATAGTATTATTGGGGTCAAAATAAAATAAGAAGGTTTAGTGCCATATCCCCAAAAAAAACAACTTTGCAGCTACGGACACGTGTTTCGGAGTTATTGCCCCTCATCAGCGTATCGTAGCTAAAGAATTCGATCTAGGATGGGATAGATCAGGAACAAGAACTTAAATAAAGCTGGAAAGTACAGTACACAGTACTCAATTAGTGCCTTCATGTTCCCATGTGCCAAAATTGGGGCCTCAATGAGCACAGTCAACACACCTATCTATCCCATCCTAGATCCAATTCTTTAGCTACGCTACGCTGATGAGGGGCAATAACTCCGAAACACGTGTCCGTAGCTGCATAGTTGTTTTTTTGGGGATATGGCACTAAACCTTCTTATTTTATTTTGACCCCAATAAATCTATATTATTTTGTTTGTATTTGCCAGGTGGAAACAGGCAGTACACATAGAGCTCTGTGTGTTTGATTTATTTTTAAGTATTAGTACTTGGCCGTTTTAAATTAATTCTTTTTTGGAAATATAGTTTAAAAATTATGAGAAAGCGTTTCCCAGCCTTGAAATATTTTATAAACATTTGTTTACATGAATTAACTCTGGGAATTTATTTAAATATGATGCGCCAAAATAGGCTGAAATAACGTTTGCCACGGAGAGCGGTCGACACGCAGAGAATTCTCTGCCTAACTCGTCGAACTACACGTACATCACATACCTATCAAATAAAAAATGATGAAAAACAAAATAAAACCAGCCCATACAATGAAATTAAAATAGGAAATTTATATTAGCTTTTAACCTTGAAAAAGTCCGAAAACTCGGACAAAACGTAGGATACATTGTTCAGGTACCTGGCTGGAAGTCCTCTAGAAATAAAAATAGGAAATAAAGTTTTTTCTGTTTTTTATTGAAGAAATAATTATTATATTTCAACGATTTTTGTTTTATTTTAATCGCTGAATAAAACTGAACCCCATGCCATGTTCCAGTTTGACAGAGAATCGGCCACTTATTTCTTTATTACTTACATATTTCTCATGGAAACAAGTATTTTTGTTTTGTTTCTGCTTTTATAAAGTTTTCTGTGTTACTAGACGACAGCGCAGCTCCAATTCTCTTACTCTCTGATGACCAGTTCTACTCGGTTTAGGAAAGTATATATCTTCCACAGCTTAGACAACTGGACAAAAATAATTAATTAATTAATTTAGTCACCAATGATAAATCCTCTTCTCGTGTTGATATCCTTCGCCATCTTAAATCGGGATTTCGATTTCTATCAATCTTACCGTCTGTTCTCCACCTTTTTTAAAATGTAAAACAGAGTTTTCATTAATATGATAATGTAATGAATGCAGTTTGTCTTATTGACCTTCCGTTTTCTGCTTTAGCGATAACTCCAACCTTGAGTAAATTATTAATTTATACCATATTCGTTTTTTGCACGCTCGTAAATTTGTTCGACAAACAAAATGACAAATTTCTTAGTTAAAAAGCTGGTTTTAGTAAAAATGCGTTATATTTTTTACAATCAAATTATTTTCATTAAAAAAATTGTATTCATCAGATAATAATGTTTATTAGCAAATACTAATAATATTCTTTTGATCTATTCATATGTTTTAATTGTTTTCTTTGAATATGCTCTGCTCTTGAAATTTCCAGTGTAGGCAAAGGCCCCTCCCCAAACGGCGCCCATGAATATTTTTAACTAGGTTTTACATAAAAATTTCCGATTTCGGCATTCACAATAACAAATAAACGCAGAATTAGTATTATTAAATTTACTTTATATGTATATTGAGGTTACAATACGTATAAAAGTATATTGTAAATAACTTTTATAAATAGCTCTTTGTCCGTAGTATAATACATATCACAATAGTTATATAAACCAACAAAATTATAATATTGGTGTTTAAATTTATTTATGATTTTCTTGACGGTTATAACAATCATGTTCCGATAGGTATAAAATTACTTGTCAGTCTCGTAATTATAGAAATTTTAAATGTCATTTACAATATTTTTTTTAGTAAATGTCAAATAGCAACTTGAAATGGCAGAAACTGCTTTATTATCAACTGGAAAACCTGCCGATTTTTCTTTCAGGCAGATGAAAACTATAGAGGTCCAAAAATTTCTAGAAAGTTAGTACCTACCATATCTTTTATTTTTTTTATAGGTAGAGATATATTTACCATAAATAGACGATATACTTACCGCATAAATTTAAAAAAAAAAACAAGTCTAAACTATACTTATCCTGAACCATCCGAATTTTGTGAAGCAATAACTTCAAATCTTCGTTACATATTCTCAGGTACAATTTTGATTCATATTTCGTCGCTTGTGTTAAGACCCTTAAACATTCAAAAATTAAAGCATGTGTATTCCGTTTCAAATATTTGTAATGTTGTTTAAATGAGTTCTTTTCATGAAATACAGTACCTTACTGTATTTTTCAGATGTTGGTCTTGAAGGGGCTAGATACACTAGAGTGGCTGGGGTGCCCGAAAGAGGTACAGATAAGAAAAATTTTTGACCCGATCAATATGGCTGAACAATAATAAACTAATAAATATAAAAAATATGGATGAATTAACTGATGCAGTTTTAGAATATCCTGAAGAATTAGGCTGGATTGACTTTTCTTTCAATTACATTACCGAGATAGACGAGGTAAGTTTGTAATTATGTTATAAATTAAATTTTTTGGTTTAAAGATTTGCTATTATTTTCTCAAAATTTTTCTTATACAACTCCACACTTATGGTAGATTTTTGAAACCAGAAAAATAATCCCTTTCAAAAAAATACCAAAAACTACCCCTATTGCCATTAATTAGAAATTTATACCCCCAAATTGTTTTTTTTGTCGTTTATTGTGAATTTCACGAGGACCGGTTCATACGCCTGTCACAAACCATATGATTCAAATGCTTTGCTCCCTCGATTTAACTACGAATATCCTAAAAACGATGAGTGGAAAAATTGTAAAGATTATCTATTAATTAGCGATGCTTTGCGGAAACTAACTGATGCAGTTTTAAACAATTTAAATGAAAATAACAAAGCGATTGCTACTTTTTTTAGATCTAATGAGAGCTTTCGGCACTACATCACATAAGATTCTTTTATAGAAGTCCCACAAGGCACCGTTATTGGGCCAGTATTATTCTCTATTTATATGAATGATACGTTAACCCTAAATATAAATTTTAATCATATCATACGCAGATGACACGGTGTTGATATTCAGTGACAAGAAATGAGATATCATAAAAAAACAAAAATTGAATTAAACAAAAATCAAGACATGGTTAGATTCTAATTTGTTATATTTATGACTTTTTCATCACCTATAACTGGCCAACCTAGTAATATAGGTACAACATTTTTTTTGTATTGTTGGTGATATTGAGTATCTATTTGGGAGTTTAAATTGATCAATATTTAAAGTGGCAAGAACACGTAAAATTTCTGTGTACAAACAAGTCAGATAATTGAGCACACTTTTGTTAACTAAGAAATATTCTAAATAGAAAATTATATGAAATTTCATAATCGAAATTATCTTTAAAGAAGATAATACTTACCCTTCTACATAATTATTGTACCAAGCAAATAATTTGATTAATATAAAGCTTCGACCATTAAAACTGTTTTATGGTCGAAGATATAAGTCCCAAAAAAAAAACAACTATGCACTGCCACTAAACCTTCTTTGTTTTACTTTGAACTCCAGTAACTCTATCTTTGTTTTGATTAAGGGCTACCGCGCATGAATTCACCACGAGGGGCGCTAGTGTAGGGTAAGATACAGAAATTTCAAATGTCACTGAACGTTAATATCTACTATGGCTTTTTAACGCGGGTTTTCAGTGATTTTTATAAGAATTGTGATACTTCTGATGAAATATGGTTATGGTGATTGTTTTATTTGTTCTATGCCTTTTAGTGTATTTTGAAGTTCAAGAAATTGAAGATATTGTACCTGCATGGCAACTGCATTTCTGATCTCAACGAAATTTACAAATTAAAACCGTTGAAACAACTTAGAAGTGTTACCTTTCACGGGAATCCCATTGCAAATCATTCAAGATATAGAAGCTATATAGTTGCTGTATTACCACAGGTAAAGTCGATAATGGTGTAAAGCCATGATATATTTTTAAATACCTCACTTAATATTGTCACATCTAGAACCATTACCATAAAATATACCAAGTTACAAAATTATGTGATTAAAAGATAACAATTTTTTTATTTGAGAGCATATCAAATATTTATAAAAATAAATGTGGCACTTGTTTACGATCCTGTATAACATTAACAAAAACATTAAAATAAAATTCGTCTACAGCCCATGTACCAATAAATTTATCTTTTGAACAAACATAAAAATCGTCAACATGTTTTTTTAGGAACACAATTTTGGTCAAATTTATTTCAATTCCCTCTTTATTTTTGAGTAGTTTAAAATATAAAGGCAGTGAATAGACATATTTTTGAAACTACACCTTAACTGAACCTTAGTAACCTTTTGGTAACGTAAAAAGTACTCCAGTTTTCTAGTATGTAAACTATTTATACAAAATTGACAATCCTGTCGCATTCGCCATTTTCTCGAATATATCGTAATTTTTTATTTTACGGTCTGCTCATTTTCATTTTTCTGCTATTCAAGTTTATTCAAAACAAAACAATAAACCCAATAATTAGCAGATTATAAAGTTTCGAAAAAAAGTTACAACCTAGAAACTGAAGATTGCAAAAATTGACACTATATTAATACGAATGGACATTCTACTGATTATAAATGTGTATCAAATACATATTTTTCATATCCAGTTTAAACGGAAATTACTTCAACGTTTTTATTTTAAGTGCTACACTCATGGATGCTGTTAGAAATTTATTCAGGGAGGGGCAAAAATAATATGCATGTTGTTATAAAAAACTGTTATTGAAAAACAAAAAACATAAAACTGAGAACAGATTATTTGCCTATTTTGCCTATTATGTTTTTAAATCAAGTTTCTAGCTATCATAGAACTCGACATATCGAAATCGGCCGCACTATTGCTCCACCCTGTATAATAATGTTTTTTCAACCTTTCTATTTTAGAGAAGAGCAAAATTGTTCTAAAATACCCTATCCTAATAATAAAAAAAACATATTATAGAAAAGTATATTCCCTACATGCGTATTACAAAAATCGTGAAATATGTTAAAAATATAAAGTTGATAATTTTAAATATTAAAAGATTCCCGCACTTTTAATACGGGAGAACCTAGAAATGAAACAAATTCAAGATTTTATGTTCTCTGTGTGTAATTTTAAAAGGTTAAATCGTCTTTCTCAAATGCATGCAAACGCGCATAATATAAAATAAATACCAAATGAAGACGGAGCCATCTATACAAAGAAAATTGGAGCTCAAATAGCGCTGCCAGAAGTCCCATATGACTGGCTAATATGAGTAATATGTATAAAATATTTAGTTGTATTTAGCTGTTTAAAGATTTTTTAAGCAATATACAGGGTGTCCTATAAGTAAGTACCTTCCTCCAAGTGGATGATAAAACTAGCAACAAATAAATTTAGTCTTGTATATAAACATTTGCCTTAAATCAGTTCATAAGAGAGCTACAACAAAGGGGGTAAGTATAACTATAACGAGGGGTTTTCCTCGCTATTTTTGTTTAACTTTATTTTAGTTCTCAAATGAAACAATAAAAAATACATATATTTATAATTTAACATACAAAAGCAAAAGGCTCATTCTGGGCGTGGTCAACACGTAATAAACCTTCATCAACTTAAAACTAAAACACCGAAATCATATTATAGTTCACTTGAACAGTATTTTATAAAGGGCGCCACCCGCCTTTCTTTATACATATATAATCAAAAAAAGTTACAACGCACTAATGCCGTTGAAAGGGGGAAAGAACGGTTAATTTTCATAAAAGTTTATCGCACAGTTCAAGAGCAAAACTAAACTCTAGGGGGCTTTCTACACCTCTAGAAAGATGGGCAAATCAGCCTTTTGATGACAATTTTAATCTGCAGATTTCCAGCTCAAACTCAGAGCGGAAGCTGTTTACTTTTTGATAGGTACCTATTTTAATAATAATAAGAAGGGATCCTACCTTCTCACATAGCTTTCCTATGTCACATACTTCGTAACTTCTTTACCATAACAGCTCAACCAGACGAAATCTTGAACACAATCTCAGCAACGTACACTACTACCTCGCTCAAAGGCCAACTCTAGTTTCCATATAAAAAAGATAACGTACTCAACGTAACAGACCATAGGTCTGCACTCGGCCGTGGCTCGGCAGAGAGTCCCCGAACCTAACCGTCTTCGCACTAGCGTTCCCCCTTGTCCCCACACAGCGGTGTTCGCGCTGGCGCACTAAAGGTCCAGTGGTCGCACAAATTATCAAAGATTTACAAGTTAGTAAAGTCGGTTCTAGAATTTTTAAGGTTGACCTCCAACCAAATTATGCAATTAGCATTAAATAAAACGCAAGTTAATTGTATCCAAAAATGGACCGTTACATAACATAGTTATTTGCCAATAAATTTGAGGGTCTTAAGTTACAAAAATTAAATTCGGACCATTTATTAATGTCGTAATATTAATATTTTGTCAAATTTTTATCTAAATGTCACGATTTGTTGGGGTAGGAAAATCACCTTCATCCCCCCTATGAGGGTGATTTTCGCTAAAATATTATTGTCTTATTTTTTGAAGAAAGGCTTAATTATTTTCATTATTTCTCAAATTTAATAAGATATTGGGGTTTAAATTTAAAATAACACAAATATTGTTACCAGCGCAGCACGTGGTGAACCTTTTTGCTTTTGCAGCAGGTTAGCTACGTGCGGAGACCCAACCTCAGGTGTGTTTATTTATTGTATTATTGCGGAAGCGTGATATATTTCGTTGTAGTTAGAAGTATGCATGTCGATATTTCATTACAAAATATAGATCTCTAAGCCGACCTGTCTTTTCGTCGGGAATACCTAAACCTCCCATATTTAATTACAATAAATATTAGTATTTATGAAATCATAACCATAATTTTTCGTTCATTATTATGTAAATCTCACAAAATATTTAAAAACACACTTTTCCATTGTTGCCAATTACGAAAAAAATCTTGGCAGTGTCAACAATGACGTATTTAATTATATTTATTAATTCATTTATTTTATTTCCAGATTGCGAATTTGGATTTTAGTCCAATTGTTCAAAATGAAAAGAAGTTCCCTGCTCCGCCGGAAGTTGTCAAAAAGATGAAAGAAGCTGAAAGAAAACTGGAAAAATGAATAATGTCAATAATTATAAACAGAATTATAATTGGCAACATTTTTATTTTTTAATTATACACACATACATATCAAAATTGTATACAGATGTACATTTACATAAAAAAGGCCTCGTACTATAATATTCTTATAAATATATTTAAAAAAAAATTACATATTATGTGTACAGTCTTATTTAATGAGAAAGCATATAACATACTATTTTTCGATTTAAATATAGAAATATTGAAATAGGTATGTTAAAAGTCAATTGAAAAGATTCCCCAATGAACAGTTAAGAAAAGTACATTAAACTCAGTCCACTTTTCCAGTATTAGATGAAAAAGTACCTAAAAAAAAAAAAAAAGGCAATATAGATCGGGTGCTGGAGGATATTTTATTTGTAAAATTGATCTTCAGAATATGTTTTATTGACCCCTCGGCAATTATACAGGGTGTCCCACGCCGAACTGCGGCGATCGATATCTCGAAAAGTAGACATTGGAAATTTTTGAAAATTTGGTAGTAAAGTAAAGTCGGCGGGGGCAACTCGGCTAAAATATTTTCAAGATGGTGGCACTTCCGGTTATACCGGAAGTAGATGTCAACTTGCTTATTTTAAATGGGACACCCTATATATTATTACATTTTTGGATTGTACGCAAAATTCTAGGCTGATTTTGTGTATCATGTCCTATACCTAAGTCTCTCCGTTTTTGACATATTTCAATTCCTATGTCAAAAATGACGTTTGCAGGCACTAAAAGAATTATCAATTTTCCCTATAAGGAAGCCTTTATGATTTAATTTGGGTTAGATTCTTTGTTGGAAAAGACCTACTTTAATAGAGTTTTTATAATATTTTGATAAGTATTAATACAGAGTGTTCAAAAAATAAGAATGAAAATGAAATTGAGAAAACTGTCACAAATCAATTTTTTCAAATGGACACCCCCAATTTTTATAATCTTATCCTATTTACCATTAAAAATAAGGGTAAGTTTGTGCATGGATGTCTATTCCGAAAATTCTTAGTTTTCGAAATATTGCCAATTCAATATTTTTATATGGTGATTTTGCTATGTATTTTAAGTTCAATTACTCTTAGTTGGCTAAGCCAGCCCTAAGTTTAGCACCCTACGGCGTTGGGTGCTAAACAAATGTATGTAGCTCTCATTTACCATTTGACAAGTATTAATTATCATGCCGGGGCGCTTAAATTATACGCAGGAAGATTATTTAAATTTGTTTATAATCTATGGAGAATGTAACAAAGTTTTATCAAGAAAATGTGAAATATTTGCTAATAGATATCCAGAAAAACCGTCTCCGAACAGTATTAAACGAATAATGGAAAATTTCAAAAATTTTGGCACCGTTAAGGTAACAATTCATAAAATAATTAAATAAATATAACTTAGATACAAAAGGTTCTTACATAAAATACTAACAGTATAACTACTTATAGTCAGGAAAACATTTTATTTTAATAAGTGTTCAAAGTGTCCACCCTGAACTTCCAAACATTTTTCGCACCTCCGAATTACTTCGTCATGGGTGGCCGCTCTAATAGAACCTAGTTTTACGACTCCATCATTTCTCACAGCACAGTACACGTTAAATCGCCAGGTTTTTTGATAATTTCGCAATCTCACGGCACGCAGTGGACGGAAACGCCAAAAAGCTGGCCAAAATCAAAAAAATGAAGATTTTTTTTTTAAATGGAAACGTTTTAAATCGTTGTAGTGGTACCCCTAGCACTAGAAACGACCGTTAATACCGGTCCGGGTTCACTACCTGAGCGAGGAAATTACTTATTGTGCGACCATGCAGCGCGTCACTTCGGCAGATCGCAACGCTTCAAAAATCGATAAATTTTGTCTGCAGCGTAAAAATTCTCAAAGTGCAGTTTCCTGTGTCATAAAAATGGATTGTGCATCAGAAAGTAAGTACAATTAAAATATCTCAGTATCACATCAGTTTATTTATATGGTAATTAGTAAATAATTATCGAAGTGGAGTGCATTTTTGTACATGCAACGATTCATAAACTCCACAAAAAAAGCCATAAGTTACGCGGTTGGTGATGGTTGGTCTTGAAACTTATTGGAATGTGTTCAATGAACATTTTTTTCGAAAGTGTATAAAAAATTAGCTGCATCTTTTTTGCATCTTTGCGAGATATTGACCAAATTGTGCGCGAAAGCACGGATGCATGCACATTCGTGCACCATATAGTGGGCTCCTTTTGAATGCGTTCTCATGAGGACGATGAATGTAATTCAGATAGTAACTGAATAAAATTAATTTTCAGTCATTACAAATTTTTATTCCATTCCCCAGATCCTAATTTTCCCGAAACAAATGAAACATGAATTCGCTTCAATTCAATAATAATTTTTGATTTTTTTTGGAATTCTATATGGGATTCTTCATCAGCGACCCAAAAAAACTGTATACAAAGTTTTGTAAAAATGCAGCGATAATTGGCGATTTTTGGTATGTGTTGGGGGGATTTCATGGCCGCCATTTTGTTTTTTCAAAATTCAACTTCGGATTCTTGATCAGCGACACAAAAAACCCCTGTATGCACAATTTCAGTAAAATAGCTCAATGCTTTTATATTTTGGCCAGCTTTTCGGCGTTTCCGTCCACTGTGCGACATGGGGATTTGAATCACACCAAAAGTGGGAATTATATAAATTCGCAAAAGTGACCTCTTCTGGCCAAATCGGTGTCCTTTAGATGTTGAACCGTAGAAATGGAATAGGGAAGGTATTTGTGTTTCAAAAGAATTCTGTGAATAAAGGTCTTGGAGATTCCGGTTTGTAAAAGGCCATTTGTCTTAAAGATGTCATAGGATATGCCGCAAAATATCCCAAAATAGCAATTTCGATATTTTCATCATTGACAATTGGTTTTATTTTATGAATTGTTGCCTTAACGATGTCAAAATTTTTGAAATTCTCCATTATTCGTTTAATACTGTTCGGAGACGGTTTTTGTTTCTCTGGATATCTATTAGCAAATATTTCACATGTTCTTGATAAAACTTTGTTACATTCTCCATAGATTTTAAATTTAAATAATCCTCGTGCGTATAATTTAAGCGCCCCGGCATGATAATTAATACTTGTCAAATGGTAAATGAGAGTTACATACATTTGTTTAGCACCCAACGCCGTCATAGCCAACTAAGAGTAATTGAACTTAAAATACATAGCAAAATTCTCATATAAAAATATTGAATTGGCAATATTTAGAAATCTAAAAATTTTCGGAATAGACATCCATACACAAACTTACCCTTATTTTTAATTATAAATAGGATAAGATTATAAAAATTGGGGGTGTCCATTTGAAAAAATTGATGTGACAGTTTTCTCAATTTCATTTTCATTCTTATTTTTTGAACACTCTGTATTAATACTTATCAAAATATTATAAAAACTCTATTAAAGTAGGTCTTTTCCAACAAAGAAACTAACCCAAATTAAATAATTAAGGCTTCCTTATAGGAAAAATTGATAATTCTTTTAATGCCTGCAAACGTCAATTTTGACATAAAAATTAAAATACGTCAAAAACGGAGAGACTTAGATATAGGACATGATACACAAAATCTACCTAGAATTTTGCGTACAATCCAAAAAATGTAATAATATATAGGGTGTCCCATTTAAAATAAGCAAGTTGACATCTACTTCCGGTATAACTGGAAGTGCCACCATCTTGAAAATATTTTAGCCGAGGTGTTCCCGTCGACTTTAGTTTACTACTAAATTTTCAAAATGTTCCAATGTCTACTTTTCGAGATATCGATCGCCGCAGTTCGTCAAGATGTTTTTTCAATAAATGTATTTGTGCAACTTTCTCTAATTATAGGCGCTTTTACTGAAAATATGAGAATTTCCCTCCATTTCAATACTTACTTTTGCGTTTACTTCCACATGGTATTGTTTGATTATACACTTTTACATAATAGCTCCTTGCTTGCTTAAATGGGCAATATTTACAATGATTTATAAACGTTCTACGATTTGTTCCTTTATATTCACAAAAGCTACATTTGAATAGTGAACATTCCTGCAGCCCTGCTTCATGCATAAGTGGATGCTCAACTTTAAACATATAAGCATTATTGGTATGGTATTTGCACCTCCCGCATATATAAATTTTTGAGTTTTTTTGTAACGTGGTGTTGAAAGTGTTTAGCAAAATTATTCATTGTGTTTACTTTGAAATGACATATTTTACAGTAGACCGTTAATTGATAATTGTCCCTGTTATCATCACTGTTGCTGTCGCTTCTCTTTCTTGAACTGCAAGTATGTTTTAACATGTGATTTGTAATTTTGGTTCTGTATAGGCAATAATCGCATTCAATCATGTTCTTTCTTTCATGGCATTTAAGGTGACTCTCCAGTGACTGCCTGAAAAAATATTTAAACATTAGTCCAGATGTTCCATGAAAAAAATAAAGAAATGATCAACAAGATTGGTAAGTCTGGAGCGTGTCACAACTTCAGAACTAGCAGATGCCTGCTAAACTAGTCAAAATCTCGGTTTTTTTTGGTTTTATTTGAAATAAAAAATTTTAAAAATGCATTGGCGGATTTAGGGTTTCATTTTGTTCTCTCTGAATAAAATTAGGAAATATTCTCGGAAATACACGGACAACGGTTGATCTCAGAAATCTGTGGAAATAATATGATTTGGATAAACTTGCCTATATACACCCTAGCTAAAAGTTAGTTGCTACCTATAAAAACATAGTTGCTGTTATTTTCCACTTTTAAATGCACGGTTTCCTATGTATCTAAAATCAAATGGTTTAATAATGACTAAGCCTGGCCAAGCGATGGTAAATTCAGGGCGACACACTTCAGTTGTTATCTGTCGGTCGATGCATAGAGTACTAATACATAATAAATAATGTTGAGCGCAAAGAGTAGAAAACGACCGTACGCTGATAAAGTGAATAAATTTATCGGTGAATTTCCGGATTTATTCTATGATGAATGTAAAATAATTTGTAAAGTTTGTGATCAAGACTTAACGTGCTGGAATAAATACGGCTGCAAAATTCATGACAATAGTAACCGACATAAAAATAAAAAAAATGGCGAGTCTTCTTTGGAACCTCAGTTTATGTTTGATTTACTGTTAATGCTGATTGCCTGTGATGTTCCCCTGCGCAACATATTGGATAAACCAGCATTTCGGGAGGTCGGAATAAATACAATCCCCCGGTGAATTTACCAAGTCGTTCATCGATATGTAAATATGTACCAAGTGTTCGTGAAGACATTGTAAATAGGATTAAATGTGCAATAAAAAATACACGGCTGTGGTTATGTGTTGACGAGACGACAGATTGTAAAAAAAAATCTATTTTAAATGTTATAGTATGTGTACTCGACCCTGTTAAACCAACATTTCCACTTTTACTAGCTAGCAAAAGACTAACAGCGTGTACTGGCGAAACAATTACGCGGGTGGTGTTGGAGACTTTCGAAAAATTTGAACTGTCAACAAGTCAAGTGTTGATGTTTGTGACCGACAGTGCTGCGTTTGGTGGGCCGTTTTTTTTCAATGAGGGTGTATGTTGTTTTATATTTCATGTGTAAAGTGCATGCGTTCTATCTCGTAGCAGAAACGATTCTAAAATGTTTTCCAGAAGTAGATGCATTAATAGCAAATACAAAAAAAGTATTTCTCAAATCTCCTAAACGACTTCAAGCATTTCACACACTGTGTCCTGGTATTCTGGAACCACCAGAGCCGATTCTTACACATTGGGGAACGTCGTTGAAGGCAGCTTTTTATCATGCTGAATATTTTCAACAAATAAAAGCTGTGATACTACAGTTCAACCCTAACGAGGCTGCAGCTATTAAGGAAAGCCAGACAAGCTTTCAAGATGTTTCCCTTGAAACAGATTTAAAAACTATTTATAACAATTATAGAGGACTACATGACGCAATAAAAAAATTGCAAAATACATCGTTGTCGTTAGTGGAATCGCTGCAAATAGTAGACGACGTAAATACACAGCTACAGACTATAAATGACGCAAAAAATAGACCCGTTATTGAAAAATTCGAGAGTGTAATACGGAAAGGAATAGCATCTTTTCTAATGCTCTATTGCACTTGTCTGAAAAGTATAAAGTAGTCAAATTTCAAAAACGTTTAGAAAAGGGCCACACTCAGATGGAGTGTGACTCTGTACACAGTGCCATTGAACACGCTCTAAAGAATAAAGTATATGACCATTAAAAAAGTATTCCTACAGACTATTGGAGCTTCTATGATTTGATACCTCATAACTGATAATTATATTTGTTATATATCCCTCAAAATTTTCAAATAATAGTTATAGTTGTTATACTAACTATTGTTTTTCTTTCGTTTGTTAACTAGAGTTTAGTTATTATCATTATTCACGTCATTTTCGTTTTGATATGTCTTTTATTTAAGATTTATATATTTTTGTATTATAAAAGTTCTCTCCCAAAACGTGTTTTTTTTTAATCATTTAAAAGCATTACCTCATATTTACTTCACTCTATAAAAAAAATTGTTTTAATTTTTCAATATTAGCAATATTAATGTTACTTGTTTTTTAAACAAATTATATAATATTTCTAAGTTACACGATTCTTACAAAAAATAAATGAGTTTATTTGCTCTATTGTAAAATTAGCATTTTCTCACTTACGAGGCCCTGCGTTGATGTCCTCGATATTCTAAAAAGAGATAAATAACTTTGAAAACAAAACAGATTCGATTTTCAAAACGTTAGGGAATTATATTATTATTTTTGTCATATTAGTTGTGAAAAAACACCCTCTGACTAATCTTTTGATGTACAGTTACAAGTGCAGAGGTTTATTTTTCCAGTAACATACTGGGTAACTAACTATATATTTTTTTAGATAAAGAAGAATTATTAATGTGGTAGTGTAAGTCCCAAAAAAGAACAAGAAAAATAAAGGCATTCTAAACAGTTCAGTATCGAATTCCATTCCATCTAGTTGTTACATTCATTACAAGCGAGAATGTTCGCGAATGTTAGAGAATCTTGAGGAATATTCGCGAATCTACCAGAGAGACCTTGAGAATTTTGAAAAGAACGTTTGCACACTCTCCAGAATGTTCTCTAATATGCTCAAGGAACGTTCGAGCACAAAGGTAGGGTAACGTTTGCAAACGTTCTCGGAGCACGAACAAGAATGTTCCTTAGCGTGCATCACTAGCAGCATAGTAAGCAATTTAACAAAATTTTTGAATTTTGATTATAGACATAGAGAGATTTAAATCAAAATAGTGTACCTACCTATCCACTGCTTCATATCGGCATTCACTACATTTAAATGTTGTGGTGTCTTTATGACTTATGACATGTGACCATATATTGTAGTCTCTGGGGGTTTCAAATAAACACCCATTACATACATATACTTTTACCCCGTTTGAAATTTTAATGGAAACTAAAGTATCCACGTCTCTATGTTTCAGTAATTCATGGAGTTCGAGATCAATAACTTTCCCAGTTGTGAAATCGCATTTATTACACATTAAGTTACTTGGCTGTTCTTCCTCATCTTCTTCTTTTTTGTTGTCTCTAAAATAATAAAAAATCAATTTGATATGGTTCAACTTTTTTCTTTTTCTTTTGTTTTTTTTTTTTTGTTTAACGTAGAGAAATTATATTATACACAGGCTATATGTAAATGAAACGACATTTGCCTAAAAATATATATATTTACAGTGTATTCGTTATGTAAGATAATAAAAGGTGACTATTATTTTTCATTCTATATTATAGTTGACAACTGCTTGACAGCATCAAATATTGTAAGGTTAGGTATACTGACAGTCACTGGCGGTTCTTCTATATGGTCATTTGGTCAATGACCTCCCACATACAAATAAAAAAATAGAGCTATTCATTTTCTGAAGTTTAAAAATATATAATATATATATATATATTTTTAATATTCTTAAAAAACATATTTAAAGTTCATTCTATTCAATACAATTCAAATATCTAGATCATTACATTATTCATTTATAGAATTTAAAAATCTTGGGTCAATCCACAACGTGTCCTCAAAGCTAGTACGGACCGAATTTACAACGAATTAAAGTGAAATAGACTTATGCGCGAATCGTCAGAAAGCAATAGAGACAGAAAACACTGGCGGGGACAATGTCCCTGACGACCCTAACACGGTAACGCACGAAGTTTAGTATAGCAGTCGCCAGTCAGCAGTCTTAATGCTGACTAGGTACGCGTTGGTTGGTAAATTCTGTCGCGTTGTTTTTAAATGTTTTCATTTGTGAACATTTTATTAGTAAATCTCTACTTGTCGTGAAATTAAGTAAAACAGTGTTTTTGGTGTTCACTATAAAATATGTGTTGTACAAAATATATTAAAACTGAAAGATGGACATAAGTTATGACGATAAAACAAACATCTCTTGATAAGAAAAAAAAAAGGTATTTTTAATTAAAAAAAGTTATCCTTCAGAAATTTTTTTTCATTGTTACGCTCATCAACTAAATTTAATTTTACAAAAAGCATCAAGTTAGGATAAAAGCATAAATTTTTTTTTGCTAATTTACATAGCTTTTCTTCATTCTTTGGAAAATCGCCAAAAAGAACAGCCGTGTTAGATAATGTTGTTAAGGTGAGATTACCTAAAGCGGCTCCAACACGATAGAATTTTAATATAAAGTGCATAGACTGTTTATACCTATCGAACAGAATTATTAGATTGTTTAGAAAAAATCATTGAAAATGAATCAGAAAACAACACTCTAAACTAAGCTATTAGTTTAAAAAACTACTTACAAAATGAAAATTTTCTTTACTGGTTAAATTTTTTTCATTTAGTTATGCCTCATTGTGATATATTGTTCAATCAATTACAAAAATGTAATATCGATGTCATAACAGTAAATAAGTGTATTGGCGTTTTTAATGGTAAAATTGAAGACATCAGAAATAAAATTTTGAATAACTATTTGGAGGAGACATCCATGCGTCTGCCCAGAGATGTAAAACGGAAGAATCAAAAAGGAGAATTTCATTAGAATTTTGTGATATAATTACATCTGATATCAAAAACAGGTTTGGCTTCAGTAATCATTTAGCAGCGTCTCAGTTATTTCACGCAGATCGATTTAAAGATTATGAAAAAAGCTTTCCTCAAGATATGTTTAAATTAGTTAAAACGGAGTATTCAGTCATAAATCATTTGAAACTTAAAACTGAATTAGAAGTATTATATAGCCGAGAAGATTTTTCCAATAGTGAAGGTGCAGTTGCTTTGTTACAGCTTTTTATTAACAATAATTTGTGCAATACTTTTTCTGAGTGTCAAACTGTTAAAAATCTTGTGTACTCTCCCTATGACTACCGTCGAAAGTGAACGTTGTTTCTCCACCTTAAAAAGAATAAAGATATTTTTAAGAAATACCATGGGTCAGGAAAGGTTATCTTCTTTAGCTATGCTTACCATAGAAAGGGCATTAACAAAGAAGATAAAAGACTTTAATGAAAAAGTAATTGACCACTTTGCATCTCAAAAAGACCGGAGGATCGACTTGGAATTTAAATCACTTTAAAAGGTAGGTAATACAGTAAACTTTTCTAATTGACC
Organism: Rhamnusium bicolor; assembly: GCA_029963845.1. NCBI lineage: Eukaryota > Metazoa > Arthropoda > Insecta > Coleoptera > Cerambycidae > Rhamnusium > Rhamnusium bicolor. The sequence continues at coordinate 1,362,663 of JANEYF010003814.1, read as the reverse complement.
TCCCTATCTCTTGACCCACGAACGGCCGTTGCTGACAGTCATATGTCGGCGAGCTCAGCGTTACCATTTTCTTTCAATTTATATTTGTACCTATAAAAATTGTAGAGGTCTCATTGTTTTTGTAATATAGTGGAATAGTCTCGCATAAAGTTGATTAATTTAAAGTACATGTATAGTTTATAACAACTATGTAATAAGTACATACAAGATACGATAAATGTTTACTTTCAACCAGGTGGTTCACGTTTAAACAGTGCTAAAAAAATAATTTCCTCAAAATAAAAAAAATGAGACTATTCTTTTAAATTGGATCTGACTTAAAATCTCCTCTATCATTCTGCTATCAGAGTCTGATTCTTCTTTATCACTTGAATCTGAATCAGATTCTGATAGTGAAATGATAAAAGGAGGCATATCTTCAAAAGACATTTGTCCCATTTCCTGTATCAATTTTCAGTCTGCTTCAGAGAAGAAGATTGTGGTTAGGACTCCACAATAAACTATAGGGCCGCGTCTCTACTCAACACAAAATTCTAGGATTTTCTAGGAATTACTTCGGTGATTTGAGAGCCGGTTAAGAAAACATTTTAAAACTATAAATTATAAAGTTCACAACACAGCTATTCGAATCTGACATACAATTACAAAAATATCTAACCTTTACAATACTTGATGCTGTCAATCAGTTGTCAATTATTCATTACTGAGAAGTAAAACCACCCACTGCGCATATGGTGTTGCGATCAGACGAGTAACGACCAGCTGATTCTTGGCTTGTTTGCATTTGTTCTATTTGCTTTTGAGGATTTTTTCTTAGGTAGAAACATTATCTACAATTTTTCTTGAGTGGCAATTGTATAGTGTTTACGAAGTCAATTGAAATTGGTCAGTGTTAAAGCACAGGACTGTGCACACTTAACTTGATATTTTGTCCTATGTATTTAGCAATGGTATCGAGAATCGAATGGTAGTTGAAATTGTGCAGGCGAGTCCGAGACTGGCAATGTAATCAGCCTGAATGAACCATCTACGACTGCACGTGTTTAAAGATAATAACACGGACAGGCCCAGTAGTATAAAAAAAACTCGTGAAATCGTTTCTCAGCAATCAACGTAGACTTGTGAGATGTGCTGACATTGGCCTTGGTTTGAGGACGATGGGCGACGATTGGCTGGGATCCGGATATTCGTCAGTCCGGTTGGTCGGTGGGTGTTTGAGTTATATCAGTCAGTATAGTCAACGTGGACTCGATGTCACCTAGTTCTTTAAAACATTTGTTCAGTGCAGTGCAGAAATACCTATTATATTATCAAGTGTGGTTCAGTACTTATTGTTCATATTGGTAAATATTTATTACTATACAATAAAAGGTATTTAAGATATTGTATTATTTACTAATTTACCATGGTTTTCTAGAGACCATTTGAAACAGAGGATAATATAATAACGCCCGAAAATCCCGAAATAGTTGAACCTGTTATTGTCGAAGAAGCCGAAATAAATTTAGAGATTCAAAATAAAGATTTACACGTACAAAGTCAACGCATTATTTTAAATATATATGAACGCTTAAAAAGCGAAAATCGTGAAAAATGTGAGAAAGAAATAATAGAACGTATTAACGAATTAACTAAAATATCAAAATCAACAATTTATCGTATAATTAAAAAAGGAGATGTTATAGATCACGGTACAAATAGGAAACGGAAAAATATGAAATTAAAAAATATTGATGATGCTACCAAAAATGTAATACGGCGTATAATTTATATGTATGAAAAAAAAATAGTTCCTACATTAAAAATGATTCGAGAAAAATTAAGCGATTATCCTGATTATAATTATAGTTCTTTAGATACAGTACGAAATGTTTTATTAGAATGCGGTTTTAAACATAAAAAACTTGACAGTCGTATGGTAATTATGGAATCGCGACGTATAGTAGCACTTCAGGTAGATTATTTGGAAAAAATCAGAGAATATCGTAAACTAAACAGGCATATAGTGTATCTAGATGAGACGTGGTTTGACACGCATGATGTTGTTCAGTATGGTTGGGTAGACGGTGCAAATAATTGTGTTTTAAATACTCCGTGTTCTAGAGGAAAACGCGTTATCATACTTCATGCGGGAAGTGAAAACGGGTTTGTACCTAATGCGTTGCTCTTGTCGGTCAAAAAAATATCGCAGTCTTTTGCAGACTATCACGAAGATATGACAGCCGATCTATTCGAAAAATGGTTTTCAGAACAGCTTATACCAAATATTCCGCCTAAATCGGTAATTGTATTAGATAATGCTTCTTATCACTCGCGAATATTAAATAAAATACCAAACATCAGTACAAGAAAGGAAGACATTTTAAAATTCATGAGAAAAAATATGGAAATTCCTGTAAAAGTTCCAATAAAGCACGAATTACTGAAAAGAATAAAAGAACAGAATATGTTATTGATAACTTATCCAATATACACGGTCATACACTTTTGCGCTTACCTCCATACTATTGCATATTTAATCCTATCGAGACGGTTTGGGCAACTTTAAAAGATCGTTTGCGAAAATGTAATGACTCTCCAACGTTAAGCGCGGTAGTAGTTGATCATATAAAAGAAGTAATAAATGACCTCGACAATACTGATTTATGGAAAAATTGCGTTCAGCATGTAATTAATAAAGAGAATCAATATCCAACACTACCCCCCATTGCGCCGATTATAATTCAACCGGGTAATGATTCCTCTTCAGAAAGTGAAGATTCGGACGCGTCAACTTTTAGCATTTAACTTTTTTAATATACATATATTTTAAGAACAAAATATTTAGCTATTATATTAGGTATGAAGTTTACTTTTTTATTGTTACATTTCTTGGAATATATTTTATTTAGTTGACAAAAAATTTTAATTTAAGTTACATTATTCTAGAGATATATTTTAATTTTGTTTTTACTTATGTTTTATCTAAACAAATATTTATTTTTGTGGTACTGATTCTTTGCTTTGGTTAAGAAACTTATATTTTTATTTTTATTTTAGAAGAAACTTTAGTTTTATTTTTTACTATATATCATTCTTGCCCCTCGCTAATCTGACCTGTCCCATTCCCTCATCCTGGCAAGGATATGTTCATACCTTCTCGTTGGTCCTTGCTGAGCAATAACATATTTCAATATAGTATGGGTTAACTTTAAAACTAAACCCAATAAATTTAAATATTTAGACTTTATATCTAAAACTGATATAATATTTCAAAAATATGTAATTGGCGAAATGAACAAAAATAGCCTATCTAATAAACAAAAAAATAATAAAAATTAATACAATTTTCAAAAAAGTATAACATTTTCCTATGACAAGCATTTCTATTTACCTCCGCCCATGTACAATAAAGAGATGCCGACGGTTTTTGCAGGCTTTTAGTTTTTATACAGTTTCAATTGACTTCGTAAACACTATACACACAACAATTTGTATCATGTACTGTTTTATTCAGCATACTGTAGAATAAACGTTAATGAAATAAAAAACGGTAGTAAAACCCCCACAAACGGACTATGCAAATGTGATGAAAAGTATATAAACAAAAAGCATTACTTGTTTCGTCAAAGTGTGATTTTTAGCCATCAGAGGATGACGTGAAGGCTTATAGTCACAATAGAGTGAAACATCACAAAAAATAATAGCCATCTTTTATTTTTTTACATAATAAATAGTGTATTTTTACTTCCACTTTAAATAATTCAAATTTTATTTGACATCCTGTAGTTGCAGTTGCGGATATAGTACTAAATTCTATATACATTTCAAATGAGTTTCTGCAGTGTTTCGTTATATTATCAAGTGCAATGGCTTTAAATTAGTTATTTTTGCTATTTTTATTGTGCTTGGTCAGAATCGTGTTTGAAGATGAAACAAAGTTTAGAACGGTTTATACATTAAGAATTAATATCACTACATAAAGTGACTACTTTTGGAAATGCCAGAACCCACTTTATTCTAATAACATTGATGTATGCATACCAGTTTTCAACTTTCAACAGAAAACAGTACTCACATATGTGTTTTATTTCTTACAAGAAATTTTATTTATATTTCTAAATATTTGCAAAATTACTAGCTTTGGTTTTTGAGGGCCGCATATCAAACGTTTTAAAACAACTTACAATACAAAAAGTCCAGTAATAATTTATATCTCACCTTTTTATTTTCTTTCTTTTATTCTCTTTTCCATCATTAGGTTTGACCTCCATATTTTTGTCTACCAGTTTGTTACTGTATTTTTCTATTTTCCTAAAAAAATACACGATTGTGCTCGTTAAATGGTAATCTGCCTATCAGGCCCAAAAATAAATAAAATAAACTACCTGTACATATCAGGTTGATATTCAGGTGGTATTATAACGTCAAAAATTCCAGGACCCAGTAGTTCCATCATATGTGAACAGATACCAAAGTCACTGGTGGTTTCAAAATGGCATTTTTCGCATATGTATGTTATCATTCCACTTGAGAACTTTGAGCGAAGTGTATGCACTCCTTCATGAGATATTAATATGTGAAGTTTGATGTCAATATCCCTGATGGCTTTATACGTACAATCTTGGCATTGTAAATTGATATATTCATCTTCTTCTGAAATCTCTTCACATTGGATCATATTGCTAAAACATAATTCTTATCTTATTTTCTTATTATATCACTTACTTTATTACATTAACTTTTTTTACTATACCAGGTGACTAGAGGATATGGAAATTTTCTTTACTTTTAAAGATATGAATAATAAATTTGTGAATTGTTAATAACACATAAAAACTATTATCAAGATTTTTATTCGTCCGGTTTTAAGGGAAGTGATTTCAACTCCTGGCAAAATGTAAAATAGCACTAAAACATGTGTTTTTATTACCAATTCACGAATTTTAATAATACGGAAAATTTTGGGAGTGTAACATGTCCTGTGCTTACCCAGGATACAATGTGGAAAAAAATATGTTTCAATCTTTTTCACAGCATCCCTTATAAATTAAAACAAACTACTTATGAGCTTAAATGAGATTCTAAATTGTGTAAATAAACTTTTACAAGAAAAAATACATTACATACTTTAGAAGAAGACTGAACAAAGTGAACTTGGATAATGATCCAATAAATCAGACTTTTACATCAATAATTTAGAAACACTAAGAACATTTTTATCTAATTAAATGAAAATCTTTTTTACCTAAATATTATTCAACTGAACAAATCACCAAACACGGTTGTGAAGACAAACAATAATATTCGTGGAATGCAGTTACAAAAAAGTTCTCTGATCAATGAACAAAAAACAAACAAAACATAAAAACTAACACAGCAGTAAAAAACTTCAAGGAAACAAATACCAACTAAAATCTGATAAATATAGTAAGTGATACACAAAGAAACATTACACATGATGTAATTAAATAAAAAAAACAAAGTAAAATGTGTTTTTTTATTATATCATCATGATACAAAGTAACGGCTTACACAATTCCATTTTTGAAAAATGCCAGTACAGCAACTCAGGCCAGACAGTACCTGAAATTATTGAAGAAACAAAATTTCATCAGCCAAAATATTTTATTCAACGAAAAATGTTTAAGAAATGATGTCACCCCAAAGTATATATCATTAAAAACAAAGTCCACCTCTACACTTGCAAGAAAGCTATCCGTAATGCCCAAAAAATTTGGTTAAAAGAAATCTTTTTTTTGGAAAAGTAATATAATGCTCCATTATATACATAGATTAGATTATGATGACAAAATGAAGCAATTTATTCAATCCGATTTAGTTGAAATTAAAATATATTCAAAGTTTCCAATCCAAAACCAAATAATTTTTATCCGAAAACAATATTTTAATTAACAATGGTAATAAATACAAATTAGTCAATATGAATAAAAATGAAGTAAAATGTGTTTATATTTTATACTGTCATTCTTATCTGAATGTGCCAATATGAAAGTTTTAGGTAGATATTAAATTAAACACAACACTTCCCATACATTTTATCGTAGAAACTATTAAAACAACTACTCAATCTAGGAGCAAGATTACATTGAATTAAATAATATAATTGTTAATATTAGAAGGAAACAAATACATATTAATGTCATAAAAATATTGCATGTATTCTTTTTTTTCTAGAAATTAATAATTTTTCTGTATCAGAATTTGAAAAACTTTATGTAGGTATTCGATTTAACATTTTTTAAAATTTTTATCAAAATACATTTGCTTACGATGCTTATGAATGTTTCTAGAAGCACTTTCATTGGTTCATGACAACTGCTTTTCCAATTTGTACAAGAAAAGTTCATACAAATAAAAAAAGACAAAACTAATGCAAGACTCTAATATTGTGGTTTAACTATACTTTGTAATTTAGAACTTTGCGTGTGAATCAAATTAGTGACGACCTGTATTCGTAGCTGTATAAATCACATAACTTGAAAATTACCTTTGAGCATTGACATGTACTTAGTGGTCGGTGAAATTTAGGATATGCCCTAACTTAGTGTTGGAATATACAAAAAATATTGTTTTCCAGTACACGCCTCTGCTTAAAAGTAAAGTTGACCTTAAATTTATTTACTCAATATAGCTTGCAATTGTGATGTGCGCACACAGATCCAAACAACAAAGCATACTCGAAGTTCATGGAGACTTTGCTAATCTATATGCACTGTAGCCACAAAGAATAATAAAGAATTTGATTTTGAATAAAGTTTACCAGAACAAACTATGAGAAACAGATGAACCGAAACAACAAATTTAGTAGAAATGTAGTCTCATTACGCCAGAAGTTATTCATAATGTGCAACAAGAATTTTTTCATCGTTTAGGGTGCTGCCACATGGTCAATGGACAAATTTTGGGAATGTATTTCAATTACAGTTTCACGTTTGTACTTTGAGGACGTCTTATATTATGTTTTCATGGCCTAAAATTTATTCCCCAGTTTTGTAATGAGAATATTTTAAAAGTGTTTTTAAACCATCATCACGGATGGTCACTATAACCAAATGAGTTTTACAATTACTGTAAAAGCATTGGCGCGACAAAATTACACCTGTGTGCTATTTAGGGTTTCAGTATATAGGCCTTCAGATCTATACTTTTAAGAATCTATTATTCTTAATGAACACATAAATGCTAACATTTAAAAAACTATTTACCCATTATTGCTTTTGATATTAGGTAAAATCTATTAACTTTGGTGTTGCTACCATTCTTTAAATTACAGTTAAGTCTGTTTTGTCTCTTCATTTTTACCAATATCTTCTTCATTTTTAAATATAATTTCACTATCACATAATTTATTACTGTTATTGCTTTTATTGCCATTATTTCTTAGGTATTCTTCTAATTTTATTAAATTGCATATGAAGATGTATTGAATTTTTAGACGTTTCAAACTTGTCATTCAAAATAAGATGATGGTCCATTATATTTAAATACTAAAACAAATATTCCACATTTCATTTGATATGTTTTGCCTACACAATTATTAAAAAACCTTGTTGAACCATTGCTACCCTGGTGGAAATATTTTCTGCCAATAGTCTAATTTAGTCTTGCAGTGTTCTGAAAAACAATTCCAGAAGAATGAGTAAGTCTAAAAAATTCTGAAACATTCTGAAAAAGTATGAAAAGATCTATGTAAAACTTACTAAGCAGTTTGATGACTGCATTTTTTACAAGTTTTTAGACTCTTCTAGAATACTTTTTCAGAATTAATCAGATCTTTCATGAAAATTTAGCTAAAGTAAAAGTAAGACTTTTTTCAGAATTAATCAGTAAAATTTAAAACATTTCAGATTTTCGAAAAATTATTTACTGTAGGTATTATCATATTTATTACTTCTGTAAGGAATATAAAAACTTGATAGGAGGAGGGTTATTAGTAAAAAAATATTAATGTTTATATTCTATACATTTTTAAATTTTATTTACAGATTTTTTTTGATAATTAATTATATACGGTTAAAATATACAAACTGTTTTTATTAAATACCTAATTACAAGACGATAATTATTATTATTATAATATATATAATACAAAGTATTTCAGATAAAGTTGGATCGTTTGGATCATGATGCACAGAGCATTCTTGATTTCTATCATTAGCAGCATTCATTTCATTTCCAAAAATTCCAAATCTTGCACCGCCAAAGCCGTTGCTGGTACAACAAGTGGGCATGCATTATTATTAATGTTCACATAGCTCCGGATATATCTGTACTTTTTACAATATTTTCGATTGGACATACGTGCTTTTGTTTATATCGATATAATCCTAACAATCAACACTACACTATTATTTTATAAACGAACACAAAAGGCACCTCTTCTACATTAGCTGTTGTCATCATAGATAAAGTTGGCATCATACGTGGAACGTAGAAGTGGAATTGAAAGTGGGGTGATGGCATGCGCAACAATGCATCATTCGATTTAGGATGGCCAATCAGAACCCCTGATTATGACTGACTAGATGCGTATTTCTTAAATGTTTTTGAAATATTTTGTACTAGGTATATATATTTATCTTAAAAGTATTTCGTTAATATTTCTTAAAATCACTTGTATTATATAACATTTTATTAAGTGTATTCCTTAAATGTTTTTGAAATAATTTGAATTATATGTATTTTATTAAGTATTTCCTAAATGTTCTTGAAATATTTTGTATTATATATTTATTTGTAAGTCTTTCTTTGTATTATATATATTATAATAATAATAATTACAAGGCGATAATTATTTTTATTTAATAAAAACAGTTCGTATATTTTAACCGTATATAATTAATTATCAAAAAAAATCTGTAAATAAAATTTAAAAATGTATAGAATATAAACATTAATATTTTTTTTTACTAATAACCCTCCTCCTATCAAGTTTTTATATTCCTTACGAGAAGTAATAAATATGATAAAACCTACAGTAAATAATTTTTCGAAAATCTGAAATGTTTTAAATTTTACTGATTAACTCTGAAAAAGTCTTACTTTTACTTTAGCTAAATTTTCATGAAAGATCTGATTAATTCTGAAAAAGTATTCTAGAAGAGTCCAAAAACTTGTAAAAATGCAGTCTTTAAAATGATTAGTAAGTTTTACATAGATCTTTTTCATACTTTTTCAGAATGTTTCAGAATTTTTTAGACTTACTCATTCTTCTGGAATTGTTTTTCAGAACACTGCAAGACTAAATTAGACTATTGGCAGAAAATTTCCACCAGGGTAGTACAACTTGCAACTACTGATAGTTTAAGCGCACATAGTGGCATATTTTTACTACAAAGGGGGTACTATCATTCGTATTTTAAAAGTAATTTTACTGTAAAACATTTAAAATTAAAATTGGATATATTTAAAACAGTTATATTTAAATTGTCCTAAAGCAATATGACTATTGTCCATCTCATCGCTATTTCATTTGTGTATACAAGTTATCAAACATGCCTTCATATAATAGTTACAGAAGTTAACATTGGAGCATTGGTATGGGTTGTGTACAAAAAATGAAATAGTAATGAGATCAACCATATATGAATATAACTATAAATATCCAAGATACCTACCAATTCAGGAATGCTTGCATGTACGATCAGTTCACTATTAACATCAGGCTTAGAAGAATTATCATTGACAATATCCGGCATACTTTTTGATTTTTATCTTTTTGATTTTTATAACTTATTATTCTCAGTTCATAACCATCCTTGTTATTTTTAAGTCGATTAAATTCTAAATCAAAAAATACCTCTTCCATGTTTATTTTATTTTCTAAATTTAAGAAATTGTTTAAGTAATCAACGTAATCGTCTATGTCCAAATAACAGGATTTAAATGAAACAATGTTTTCAACATTATACAATATTCGTTGCAGCTGTTTAAGTTGTTGAGAAAATTTAGTTCCTGCAAAAAACTTACAATACTGGTTGGTTGTAATTAAAACTATGTTTAAATATACAACTATAGGTTAGGAGTCGAAAATATGAAACAAACTTATTTGACAATATTCAGCATAGCATAGCACAATACCAATGTAGGTATCATACTTACTGACTCACAGTCCGTTAGGAGTAGAATCACAAAATAATGGCAGTCAAATAAACATACATATTGCACAAAACAAATGATTTAATGACATGTAATAATATGTACTTGAGAATGAGATATTTCTATCATTTTTAGTAATGGTGAAAATTGTGATTATGTGATTTTTTAGATAACGTATGTTTATCTACATTGAACAGGCAAAAAAGAAATTTAAAAAAATATACTCAAATGAGATATACAAATTAGATTCATCATTTGCTAAATGTCTAGTAGATAAAAACCCTTAATTTTAAAATTTATTCATGGTTTTTTTATACCTATATAGCAAGTCAAATGCTTACTATAAACAAGTAGTAACGAAACACAAATAAATCCCGAATGTCTGTCTGCTTACCAATTGTGGACAAAGTATTTGAAACATCTCTTTTTATACTAGAATTTTCAAAATTATTATCTGATGTCATTTTAAAGCACGTTGTTCTTCTATTTTAATAAATTATTTGTTTTATTCTATAAATTAACTCGCAAAATAAATTAACACCACCTTAATTAAAAAAATACCTCTATGCCCTTACTTCTTACACAAATTTCTCCTGACAACTCATTCATACTGTTCATTGTTACAGGTTATGTTGCCGTTTTGTTTTTTGTTTATGCGCCAAACTAAAGTGCGACATTAGCCGCAGATGTTTAGGAGCATAGATAAAGAAAATTTAGGAGACTTAAATCAGAGACAACCGTCTCTGCTTAAATAGATACAAGGTGGGTTCTCATCAAAAAAAAAAACCTTGGGTTCTAACATAGACGTAGCATATTATCGAGGTTCATAGAACATATTATAAGGTCTGTGGGTTCTCATAACGATTATTTACTTGCCATATCGGTTTCCGATTGGATATTTACGTCTAAAATCACACACTCAATTTGGAGTATAAAAATTAACATTGTAACCTATAATAATAATAAACAGCTATTAATGATTATTAGTAAAAAGTATTAGAAGTTTGTTGAACAAATTTTATTATAAATTGTAAAACATTTTATTCTGTAATAGAAAGTTATTTACTGTAAGCTTAAATTTTTAAAATATCATAATTACACACTATTTTTTTTATTTACAATCTATCGTTAGTGATAAAACTTGTACACAATTAAACTGTTTATTTTCCCCCATCCAAAAGGGTCACGTGACTTACGTACTGCAGGGCGCGTTCACAGTTTTCTCCCACAGAGTTAAATTTTACCTAGGCAAAATTTCACCCGATCGTACAAGGATAAAAGATGTCCAGCAATCTTTGTCCGATGTTTATGAACAGGATTCATATCCACAGCGAACGTTATTTACATTTCCATCAGAAATTTGGTCTATAAAATATTATCAAAATGACACGAGGATATTTACGGAACAACGCTCTAGTCAGTTATGAACTATTTTACGTACCAGTAATTCGGCAAGTTAATCTGACATTTTCCATCTTCGTTAAATATTGTAAACCCATTTTCGTCGACAACGTGTTATGTTAATACGTTGAAAATAACATCTCAATTTTTAGACAAAACAGATATAGCCAAAAAATATAGTAAAATAAACATAAACATTCATTTCTTAGATTATGATTCTGAATATCACTACGCATACTCGACACATTTTAACCCACTACCTGACTAAAAAGTTGCCCTACCCGACAAAGAATATCTCAACCATGAACGGAAGTTAAGTGTTGCTCGTCGTAACCGTGACGCATTATCCTATTTCCAAGTGTACTCTTTGTGGATCGTGAACGCGCCCCTATGGGTGAAAGTAATTTTGAAGCGCAAAGGTCGAGTTGAGCATTTTCATCGAGTCGAGTCGATAATAGCATTATTTCTTAGATTAGATTTGTGTTCAGTGTTTGGTAATCTTTTCTTTTTTTTATAAACGTTTGTTTTGTATCAACTTTAGCAGTACGCCAATGTTAGACGAAGAAGAAGAACAATAGCACCAAAAGCAAGTTTATTTAGGTTATGTACCTTTTAAAAATAATTAGGTTTTAAAAAATGGAATTTTTTTTAAAAGAATTGGTAAGTTAGTTAATATGCAGGTTTTTTTTTTATTCTTTTAACTATTTTTAGGAAAAGAGTAATAGTAACAATTTGACATGTGATTGCAACAAAGAAATAAGTTTGATAATATACATTGCAAGTTTAACTGAAGATATTACGCCAAATGATGTAGAAGCTGCCTCAAAAATTATATATTATTCCATTGTAAATATAAGCAAAAATGATCTCAATATTTTGAAAAACCTTTTTTAAGAGAAAACGATCAAAATCATTATATTACGTTGACAAATTTTAAAAATGATATTTACAAAGTTTTTGTACGAAATAAATGGTTATTTCAATTAATTTTATTAAGTTCTATAAAGCATGCCGGCATTTTTTATACGAAACAGAAAATTGATGATGATACCATTAATCTACTGCGTTTCATTATCAAACAAATTATTAAATACATTTTTATAGAAGTTCCAAATTCCATACATTTTCTGCGGACCTTATTATTAATTTTAATGAAACGCAATGAAATTTTAACTCGTTCTTTAAGTTTACATATCTTAAAATGCATGAACAAAGTTGCCTTATCGCCCGTAACTGGCTTCAAACATTACGCCCAAAACATATCAAAAATAATTATTTCCACCTTATCCAAAGAAGAAAAAAACATGTTTCTTAATATTGACCTATTACCTGTAAGGGGCATTGACATGTATGATGTAATAAAACTATTTTCAGAAGATTATATTAAAGACAACAAAAATACAATTATTAACAAAGTAATGAAATTATTTTTAAATAATATTGAGAGTAAAGATGGAGGTGTTTTGTATGAAAGTGTCCTTTTTTACACTTTTGAGGAATGGAAGGTTGAAATTTGGCCATTGTTTCTGAACCACTTGAAACATGTCGAATATGAAGGGTAGGGTTTTAAAATATATTTAATATTTTAGTTCTCCGTTAAATTAACATATATTCTTTACAAATACATGGTGCATGTATACCTATTTGTATTTTATTTTTAGGGAATTTTTCCAAAGCCTTCTTAAATATTGGATCCCTTTAAATGTGTGTTCATATAAAAACGAATTTTATGTCTTTTTAAGAAATGAACAAATTGATATCAGAGTTAAGGTCTATGCATTATTAGAATCTAGAAGGAAAGGGTATGTCACTGATAGCAATTCTGATGATATTCTGCAAATTTTTTACAATGTTGACATGGCAGATTTGTGCTTGAAATTAGTGTCCACATATCACAAAAAAATCATTGTGTCCGAACGCCAATGAAGTTGCCATTGTATGTAATTATCTTTATTCTAATTTGAATCAAGTTTTAGAAGACGAGCAAATTAAGAGTTTGCGATCATTTTTTTCTCAAATATTTTTACATGCACATATTAACTTAGGAAAAAATCAAGAAAATTTTATGGTTTATGTCAAAGTTTTTGGAAAACATCTACAAATACTGTTATAGTAGCTTACAGACAGATTTTTGTGAAGCTGGTGCTCAAGTTATGATTATTTTGTGGAATATATCGACAGGTATATTTGCCTAGATCAATTAATTCTTGCAAGTTTTGTAAACTTAAATTTTTATTTTTCAGGTTCTTATAAGAGTTTAAACGTGCCTTACAAACTAGAAAAAAAAGGATTGTTATGAGGACGGCGGAAATGTATTTTACAAAGAATTACGCTCTAAAAATCTCTGGAAATTTGAAAATGAAATATTAACCAATCAGTTAATACAATGTTTTATTAAAAATAAAGGTTATGGAGCAAATTTAACAAAATTATTGTATAAATATTATTTAGATCAAATTGATGTGGTTGATGTTAAATATTTGGGAAAGATTATAGACAGCGAAACTTCAGCCAAATTGCATAATATGGAAAAAATTAAGAATCTCTCTGATCTTCTCTTTAAAAATACAAAATATAGAGAAAAAATATCGGTTTTTCTTGAAAATGTGAAGGTTTTGTTATCAAATAATCTGGAGTTAACTCAAAAAAATTGTTGTGATGAATTTATATTTAAAAATGTTATATTTTTGGAAATTTTGTTAGTAGCTTCGAAAAATGATCCCGACATACATGTATCTCAATATACAATTGAAAAATGTTTGAATGTAGTGGACTATATTTTGGAAAATAATTTGCTCAGTGGTACAAGCTACACGACTACAAAAATTTTAGAAGCTTTTATAAACGTAATTTGCAAATAACATATTCTGACTGAATCAAATTTTCCAATTTTTAGAGTATCATGTTTAACATCGTACAGAATAAAGATATTCTTTGGATCGATATGGACAAAAAGCATGTTATGAAGCATTTGATAGGCATTATTCAAAAAAGTAATATGAAAAGACCTGTTTCTTTAAGCATAGAAGTCTTGAAACATTTTGGGGATAAAATGGACGAAAACGAGTCAGGCAGAATTTTAAAAATACAATTTTTGGATGATATTCTGAAGTCACTGTATAAAATTCCAACAAAACTAGACCTAAAAATTAGAAGAAATCCTGAAAGTAGACTCGTAATTCATGCTGTATGTGCTTCGGAAAAGAACCCAAATAAGGTAATTTAAAAATACTCATATTTTTCAATTATCTGAAAATGGATTTTATTTAGAGTTACCCTGTAGTTTCGGTATTTATTTGTTAGCTTAGCCATAGGAAGCTGCAAGGTAGTAAATATCAAGGACTGACTCTTTCAATCCTTGGCGTTTAATTTATGGTTTTGTAAAGAAATGTTATATCTGCAGAGTGTACTATACCTATGTAAAATATTTTTCAGCCTCTTTTAAAATGGGTTCTAAACTTCCTTCTGGATGTCTTATCTGATAGAAACTCTTCAGATTCTTCCATTTCTTCAGCTCTCCATAGTATAGAAATTCTGGTTTCTGACAATAGCTTGCATAGCTCTACGTTACCGTTTATTTCTCACATAATCGTACAGTGTGTGGAGCTATTCAGAAGATCCAGTTGGATTGTAAGGTAAACTACATTTTTTTATCTAAGACAGCGTCATTTGATATGATTGATTTATGTTTCAAAATTACTTATTTGTTCTTGAAAATGTAAATCATGATTCTAAACCTTTTTTTAGGAATGCAGATCTTCAACTTGCCAAAGGTCTAATAGAACGATTTTATGGGGTGTCCATAAGCAGTTGCAATAGGCCAAAAAACATTGAGGATTTCCTTATATTGTTCCCTAGCTTGTCGGTATACTTTTTTCAAAATTTTGTCCTCCGACGAACTAGACGAAAGAGCTGTTTTAGTATTTCAATTTTTCTTTGAGGCTCAAATTCGAGAGCATGTATTCACACAAGAAATTTCAAAAGTTTTCACAGAATCCTTCCTGATTTTGTTCACTGATATCATAAAAAAATATCCGAATAATTATGGAAAACTGGCCGTGCGGTCATACGTTTCACTTTGCGCAGCCAAGGAAATTCCAAAGGTAATTCAAGATGTAACAGATTTTCTTAGATGCAACTTTAAATCTATCGGGGAAAAACATTTTTTCAAACTTTGTATTTCTCTTACAAGAACTATACGACAAATACACAAATATTTTTGAACACTGCGTTGATAAACAAGGATTTGTGTTAATAAATTTTGCTTTAAATGGCTTGTTAAAGTATTTAAGGAAATTCGACAGCCTTTTGTTTAGTTTTTTGCTGTTCAGAATAAAACCTACGAAAGAAATTAAATTTTCAGGTAACGAGTCACAAGATGATTTTAAAACCAGACTTTGGTTGCACAACATTATACCTTTTTTACTGATAAACGCCAAACCAAACCAAATCAGGAATGTTTTACACAAAGTGTTATCAGAGCAGATGCCGTGCTGGATGCAAGTAAAAGTTCTGGCAATTTTAGTTTCAAAATTTGAAAATAACGATTTTAACAATGAAACTTTAAGAGACCTACTACAGGTCTTATTTGAAAAATCTGTTTTAATAAATGACAGCGAAAATTATCTATTAAACTGTTATTTTAAAACAATTCTATTATTCTGTGACAAAACCAATTGTGCTAATATCGAAAGAAAGTCGCTACCATATGATAATACTAATAACTTGTATAAAACAATGATCCTTGTTTTATATTTTTCAGAGCAAAAACATGTTAATAATGTTGAGCAACAAACATTTTATAAACTAGCTCTATCACGGTACTTAAATTCAGTTTCTGTTAGTGATGAAATGGACAACGATATTATGTCGACCTTAATTTATTTTAAAAAAGGTGCACCCAAAGAACTGTATTTTAATCTATTTAAATTAGTGTTTTATTTTACTGTGCATAATACAACTTGTCATGAGGCTTACAATTTTATTTCTTCCTCCACAGGCAAGACTTACTGTAGCATATTACATGCATTAAGAGACTTTTTGTCTATGCAAAATTTAACTAGGCATTTAGAAGATGAAAATCTTGTAGCAAAATGTTTACAAGATGTAAAATTGTATATTAATAGTATGCCAGACAATGTTGAGGACTGTGATGGATATTATTCTGTAGAAAGTGACTATTTGGTGTCTAAATTATTTCTGAAGAAAATGTTGAAATGTGGTACTAGCAATGACAATACGTAGATATTTCTCACATTTTTTTTGTAATTATTAGACGCTGAACAATTTCCGTGAGTCCCGAAATTTCCGTGAGTCCCGAACCAGCTCCCCAACCGGCCTGTTTGAGATCACATAGGTAAACACGCACAGCGAGATCTAGGGCGTGTTTATTCACTATTTAGTCCCTGCAAACGTCACAGTGTGTAATCGGTACGAGGATAAACTTAAATAGTAACAACAATGGACAATATCACGAAAGACGCGAAAACTCAGTATGTGGTGATGAAGTTGTGTTGGCAAAGCCATGGATTTTAAGGCACATAAAATCGTTAATGTTATTATGCGTATTTTAAGTGCTGTTAATATGTAGCAAACGGGTGTTGCAAACTAATGCGCGAATAGTTGAGGAAATGTGGTAAATCCTTTGTGTAATATTGGTGTTAAAAGTAAAAATGTTTTACTGCTTGTATCAGACACAGCAGCATATATGTGTAAAGCTGTCAGGCTTTTACGATCCACCTATCCCAATATTTTCGATATGATCCATGTAACTTGTCTGACCCATGCCTTGCATGGAGTATGTCACCAATATCCTGTGGTGGTGTTGCTGTTAAAGATAAATTGCATCATGTAAGCTAAAAATGTTGCTTTTAAAATTTTACACACGTATCTAGATTTGCCGTGGAGGAATCATCTTAAATTTTCACAGTTGAGGCCTGTCGACGTAGACCGAATACAAAGTGATGTATCGACTAAATAGTTCCAGTCTGAATGCTATTCATGCAGAACAAATTCTGATAATATCAATCTATACAAATGCCTTGAATATAGTACTGGAATTTTCATGAAATTTTAAGACAGTCGAGGTATGTAGGTATAGGTAATTTTGTTAGATATGTGTGAGAATTTTAATTACTCCCTGTATAAAAGTACTTTAGAAAAAGTATTTTTGGTCGTCCTTTTATCGTTTTTAAGTTAAAACTCTTTGAATTTGTGATTGAAATCTTTAAAAATTAATATTAGTTAAAAATGAGTATCACCCAAAAGGGATAATTGACAACTTTGTGTCTGATGATTTTCAGTAACTACCAGTAGGTTCACACAAAATTCCACACTGGAAAATATATTCTTTAGGGTCCGAAAATAACATAAGAAAATCTGAAAAATCATTCGAAACCCAGAATCCCTCTTATTACCCTGCTATGCCTTTTATATATTATTTTTTTATTGCCTCTGTATATTTAATTTTTATATTATTTTTTAAATTACATCAAAATGATCCTCGCAGAAAAAAATGCAACTTTCTTTCGAAAACTTCTTTGGATCCCGTCTAATCATCTTTAACCACAATTTCCTACGTTTTTCGTTTTTTGGAACTTGGATTAAAGTTGTTCTGGTGTTTTTATTGTATTTTTTTACACATCGGCACGATACACCAGTAATATGATGATTTTGAGGAGTTGATCATTATAGATATGTAATTATTTCAGTTAAAATTTCACAACAATCAGAACACAAAATATAACACCACCTATTTACATTTAACAACGTGTTTTGCCTGCTTTGTGTTCACTTGCACTATGATAGTTCCTGTTCTGTGACGTCATCGGATCGATTTGCCCAGCAGGCGTTGTTTGAGCGCGTAATAAGTCAAATATTAATGCTGAATAATTTTTGTAAAAGACAAAATAAAAAAAAATCCTTTACACATTCTTTTTTTGTATTAAGTAGAGATTTCAAAAAGGCCAAAATTATATTTTTTGCATAGGGCCTATTGTTCCGTATAAATGATTAGTTATTTGTCTCTTACTCCTTGTGCCGGCCCTGTGCGAACGGAAATTGTCCGGTGTCTAGTAATTATATTTGCAGATGTCAGGGATTAAAAGATTTCTTGTAAAACAAACTGTGTATAATTTGGTTTGGTTTCATTTTCAATTATAGTCGCTGACTGGAAATGATTTTTGTTACATATGAGTAATAATATTTTTACCAAAGAGATTAGAATGTGTTTTACTTTCCTCGTTAATGATTTTTAGTGAGAAAATTGATATAACGGTACAAAAATATTTTCCACTAATTTTACACTAATTTATTTCGGAGACATTTTTTATTTTATTTAAGTTAAATACACATTAGAGAACAGATAAGTAAGTACCTTTATCTCAGTGGTCCCATTTCATATGTACCTACACATTTAAAGAAATAAATGTAATGACTCGATGAGTAATGGCCACTGAAGACAATTTAAAGTCATGTTTGGTCGTTTTTTGTTGATATATTTAGTGAAGTTTGGTAGGAGTGAGTGGTGAATTTTTTTCGTAGTATTACGACCCATTGAATAGAACTGTTAACGTCGAGTGTTGAAAAGTGGAATTCTGTGCAAATTGTAGTGCAAATTTGGTTGTTTTTTTCTCTCAAGTAAACCTTAAATTTTATAACATCCTTATAAAATAGAAAGTTCTACCACATTATTAAACATATATCGGAATGTACTCGAAAGAGTTATATGTTGAAGACATTGAATAATGCAGAATTTTCATGAATTTAAATGGTATGTACAACACATGGTGTTTCAAAAAACATGTGCCATCGCTTAAGCTGACATTCCTCACTCAAAAATAAGAAAAGTAGTTCCCATCAACATGGGTCCGGAACGCTTCGTTACTGAGAGACAGGGTGTTAAAGTTTACTTATTTTTTCAGTTTTTCAAAATATCTTTGAAACGACTTTAGCAATTTGAAAGATACTTAGATTGCGAAAAGTACTTAAAATATTTTAGTATTAAAATGGTGTGGATAGCTTCATCAGGGTGTACGTACGAGCTTGCAATTAAATACTTTTGTTAAAAAAATATACCTCTTGATATTTTTTTCGATTTTGACCTCGTTTAGTATGATATTAGGTACCATGCATAACAAAGTTACAATTATCTCCTAAACAAAGTCAAAATCGAAAAAAATATTAAGAGGTAACTTTTTTTAGGTATTTACCTGTCTTACATAACTAGAGTTAACAAATCGGTCCTCAAATCACAGGCGGTGCGAGGTAGAGAAATACCCAAATACGTAAGCGATGCTTATTTACTAATTTAGCAAAGACTAACATTTGATTTTAGTCTATTGTTATGCCTCGTTGTGTGTACAACGTAATTTATTCCTCCATTGTATTATTGATAATTTTATTTGTTGTATTTTATTCTTGATATTAATTTAATAATAAAGTATGTCAGAACTGCCCAAGGGTAAAAAACTGCCATACGCTAACAAAGTGAATAAGTTTATCGGTGAATTCCCGGATTTATTCTACAATGTTGCTATAATAATTTGTAAGGTGTGAGAGACAGACCTGATGTGCGGGGACAAACGTGATTGTAAACGTCACGTAAATTCTGTGCATCATAAAACTAAAAAAAAAAATGGCGTGCCTTCGACAACACAGTTTATGTTCGATTTACTCTTAATGCTGATTGTCTGTGATATTCCGCTGCACATACTCGATAAACAACCATTTCAGGAGGTCTGGAATAAATACAATCCCAAGGTGACGTTACCAAGTCGCACAACGTTGCGTAACTATGTACCAACTGTAAGCGAAAACATTGTAAATAAAATCAAATGTGTACTAAAAAATACACGGCTGTGGTTATGTGTTGACGAGAAAACAGATTGTAAAAAAAAATTCTATTTGAAATGTTATAGTACGTGTACTGGACTCTCTTAAACCAACATTTCTACTGTTACTAGCTAGCAAAAGACTAACTGAGTGTACTGGCCACAGAGAGTCTGTGGTACTGGCCAAACAATTACGCGGGTGGTGCTGGAGACATTAGAAAAATTTGACCTGTCAAAAAGTCAAGTGTTGATGTTTGTGACCAATGGTGCCGCAAAAATGCGTTTAGTAGTCCGTTCTCTTCAAGAACACGGTTGTAGGTTGGTACATGTTACGTGTAAGTGCTTGCTTTACACTTTGTGGCAGAAACTATTCGACAAGGTTTTACAGAGGTAGATGCATTAATAGCAAGTACAAAAAGAGTGTTTTTTAAATCTTCTAAACGTCTTCGCGCATTTCATAGCAAGTGTCCCGGTATTCCCGAACCACCACAACCCATTCTTACACGTTGGGAACATGGCTGAAGGCAGCTTTTTATTATGCTGAATATTTACAACAAATAAAACCTGTTATACTACAGTTCAATCCAGACGAGGCTGCAGCTATTAAGGAAAGCCAGACAAAATTCGAAGATGTTTCTGTTGAAACAGCTTTAAAAACTATTCACAAGAACTATAAACGACTACAAGACGCCATACAAAACTTACAAAACTATGCGTAGTCATTAGCGAAGTCACTGCAAATAGTGGACGAAGTAAATCGACTGCTACACTTTATAGGTGACGCAAAAAATGAGCCCGTTGTGTTAAACCAAGATACCGATTTTACCAGATTAAGACAAATTTGTGATGGTACTGATGGTGCAGATCCGTTAAGTGAGTTCAAAGACTATTTTGAGTATGCTTGTATTACAGCAATAGATGTCGAACGGTCGTTCTCAAAATATAGGCATATTTTTTCACCACATCGAACATTACTCTCGGAGACAACCATAGAAACATACGTGATGCTGTAAAGTTTTTACAAATCTTTTCCGGTTTGTGATAATCAAGCCAGTTAAGAGTGTAAGTTGTTCATACATTGTTATAAATTGTAACAGTTTATTGCATTTATTACTAGTTAATTTCTTTTATTACACTTATTATGATGCGTACGCCTATCTCCTGCGGCGCACTTTAGCCAACTCTACACATAACTGTGTAATCGAAAAGTAGTCAGTGGCGTACATATCTTTTTAAGAAAATTATTAAATTGCAAACCTGTACGTACGCCCCTGATGAAGCTATCCGCACCATTTTAGTACTAAAATATGTAGCATTTTAAGTACTTTTCACAATCTAAATATCATTCAAAATGTTCGTTGTTTCGAAGATATTTTGAAAAAACTGGAAAATTTTTGAACACCCTTTATATCTCAGTAACGAAGTGTTTCCGAACCCATGTGAATAGGAATTATTTGTCTTATTTTTGGGAGAAGAATCTCCGCTTAAGCGATGGCATATATTTTTTAAACACCCTGTATTTTTAATTTTCATCTCAAACCAAACTCTTTAAATTTTTTTAGTTTAATCTGCACGTTTATTTGTCTTTACATTGGTAGACACAAATATATCACATACTTATATTATTATACATATTATTATAATTTGTGCTATTGTTGGATATACCATTTCGAGGTTAGCTGTCAAAGTCCATAGAATCAGCCAATCAGGTACCTACTGAGCGATTACATTTTGACAAATAGCGTGTGTTTTACCGGTAGTCAAGGTTTGCTTAAAATCATTTTGGTATCTGTATACATATCTAGGTGGCAAACAAAAAGGTTCGGTTCCTAATCTTCACTAATGAGGGCTAACGTTTTCAGGCTCACCAGTTGGCGCCACTGTCGAGTAAGGTCATGTCAAAAGTTATTGTTAGGCGCGGGAAAAGTTTATAATGTTTTATTATAATTATTTCGTACACCAGCAAATAAAAAACCTTGTTAATAGTGCCTCAGTGTTGTGCAGTTCCATTTTGTTCGGAAACAAAAGGCGGACATATGCTTCCGAGAGACAAAACTCGCCTAAAACAGTGGTTGATAGAGATAATTTTACTCCTTCGAAACATTCGTGTGTTTGTAAGAAACATTTTAATCCTGACGATTATGCGTTACCAACACTGGCGGTTCTTCTATAGGGTCATTTGGTCAATGACCTCCCATATACAAATAAAAAAATAGAGCTATTCATTTTCTGAAGTTTAAAAATATATAATATATATATATATTTAATATTCTTAAAGAATATATTAAAGTTTCTAGTTCATTCTATGCACAATACTATTCCAATATCTAGATCATTACATTATTCATTTATAGAACTTTAAAATCTTGGGTCAATCCACAACGTGTCCTCAAAGCTAGCTACGGACCGAATTTATAACGAATTATAGTGAAATAGACTTATGCGCGAATCGTCAGAAAGCAAAAGAGACAGAAAACACTGGAGAGGACAATGTCCCTGGCGACCTTGACACGGTAACGCACGAAATTTAGTACAGCAGTCGCTAGTCAGCAGTCTTAATGTACGCGTTGGTCGATAAATTCTATCTCGTTGTTTTTAATGTTTTTATTTGTGAACATTTTATTAGTAAATCTCTACTTGTCGTGAAATTAAGTTGGTGTTTACTATTAAATATGAGTGTTGTACAAAATATATTAAAACTGAAAGATGGACATAAGTTGGGTTATGAAGACCGAGTGAAATTCAAAGGTGGTGGCCGTCCAAAACCTAATATGACGATAAAGCAAACATCTCTTGATAAGAAAAAAGAAGTTAATAGGTATGTTTAATTAAAAAAAGTTATCCTTCAGCAAATTTTATTCATTGTTACGCTCATCAACTAAATTTAATTTTACAAAAAGCATCAAGTCAGGATAAAAGCATAAAATTTTTTCTTGCTAATTTACATAGCTTTTCTTCATTCTTTGGAAAATCGCCAAAAAGAACAGCCGTGTTAGATAATGTTGTTAAGGTGATATTACCTAAAGCTGCTTCAACACGATGGAATTTTAATACAAAGTGCATAGAGACTGTTTATACCTATCGAACAGAATTATTAGATTGTTTAGAAAAAATCATTGATAATGAATCAGAAAACAACACTCTAAACCAAGCTATTGGTTTAAAAAACTACTTACAAAATGAACATTTTCTTTACTGGTTAAATTTTTTTCATTTAGTTATGCCTCATTGTGATATATTGTTCAATCAATTACAGAAATGTAATATCGAGTCATAACAGTAAATAAGTGTATTGGCGTTTTTAATAGTAAAATTGAAGACATCAGAAATAAAATTTTGAATAATTATTTGGAGGAGACATCCATGCAGTCTGCCCAGAGATGTAAAATGGAATAATCAAAAAGGAGAATTTCATTAGAAGTTTGTGATATATCTGAGATCAAAAACAAGTTTGGCTTCAGTAATAATTTAGCAGTGTCTCAGTTATTTCACGCAGATCGATTTAAAGATTATAAAAAAAGCTTTCCTCAAGATATGTTTAAATTAGTTAAAACGGAGTATCCATTCATAAATCATTTGAAACTTAAAACTGAATTAGAAGTATTATATAGCTGAGAAGATTTTTTCCAATAGTGAATGTGCAGTTGCTTTGTTACAGCTTTTTATTAATAATAATTTGTGCAATACTTTTTCTGAAAGTGTCAAACTGTTAAAAATCTTGTGTACTCTCCCTATGATTACCGTCGAAAGTGAATGTTGTTTTTCCATCTTAAAAAGAATAGAGACATTTTTAAGAAATACCATGGGTCAGGAAAGGTTATCTTCTTCAGCTATGCTTACCATAGAAAGGGCATCAATAAAGAAGATAAAAGACTTTAATTAATGAAAAAAGTAATTGCCCACTTTGCATCTCAAAAAGACCGGATAATCGACTTGGAATTTAAATCACTTTAAAAGCTAGGTAATACAGGAAACTTTTCTAATTGAACTCCCTATCTCTTGACCCACGAACCGCCGTTGGTTACCAAAGGAGTCTACTACAGAAAATCGTGAATAATAATCATGTACATTCGTTGTTTTCATCATATTCATTCTTGATATAACCTAACTTTAATGACTTAATACACTTCTGATAAGTACAATAATTTCCCTGCTGAGCAAGTAAATTACCACTTTCCCCTTCTGCCGTAATTGTGTTAAATGTTTTTCAGCTAATTTTTATAAAAATTACTAAAAACTAGTGTTAAAAAATTAACGTTCAGTGACATTGACCTTTCCATACACTAGCGCCCCTCGTGGTGAATTCAAGCGCGCCAACCTTCATTAAATGGTCCACGGTATGGCCAATTTGATTTCTCTTTATATATTTAAATTAAAGGCAATATTTTACATTTAATTATTTTGTTTTAATTTGTTTAAAACGATATCTGATGTCATAATTCGTTGTAAACGCACTTAGTACAAACGTTTAACCTTGGGAAATATTAATAAATAGTATTAGCAATAATTAAAACTACTTACAACCATTTCTGGATTAATTAATATGGAGGCAAATTACAGATTCGCAGAAAAGATTAACGAACACAATATGGATAAAAATTTTATTATAAACCTATTAAATAATTACAAATGTATACTTTGGTAAAGTTAAGTACATTTTAAAATTAGTTCATTTCGTCGTCCGAAAATTACTTTGTTCAATTATATTAAGTTTGTCACATTAAAGTTTAATGTGTCGTGGTTCTGTTAAAATATATTAAGCCAACTAATTAACACCTTAAATATATCTAATTTATATTTATTTATTCCCTATAATTGTAAAAATAAGTTCATAAAATGAATACCTATTTATTTGAAGTGATTATTGATTGAACAACAAATATTAATCTTTGCCAAAACCGTGGTGGATACTGAAAATTCACACAGGTGTTAATGGGCATCTTCCATATTTTTTTACTTGCTTATTTGATCGTATTTAGAAATCTAAGCCCACTAAATTTTTCTCGAATTTTTTCTGTTTCATAAAGGAGTACAAAAAATAACGTTTTGAATTTTTGGAAAGCAATGAGAACAAACGTTAGAAAAATTTGCTGTCGTCGCGAGTCCGCGAAAGTTAATTCAGTTCCCAATATATATTTTGCAAAATACGTACTTCGATTTTATACAGTGTGGAAATTAAGTAACGCATAAATTCAGTAATTCCGTCGATATTAATTTTTTGGAAAAAATCTCGAAGGGGTATAGCGATTTTAACTTCAGCAAATATTTGCAGTCTATTTTCAGTTTCTTATGACATTTATTTCTTAGGTTATGACGTCATCGACTTTTTTTTTAAATGACAACCTATATTTTTTATTATTGATTTTGGTAGTACTTTTTATTCCGGTTCCGACCGTATAAAATTTTCAATATGTTATTATTTAAAAAAAATCGAGAAAAACAATCTTAAAGTTCAAATAACAAAAATTCACTAAATTGGGAAAATTTATCTAGTTGCCTAAGTTTGACGGAAAGTTATCGACTGCACATTCGTTTTTATTTTGAAATTACAAATAGTTGAAAAATCGAACTAATGTGATAAACCGGCAACTAGATAAATTTTCCCAATTTAATGCATTTTTTTATTTGAACTTTAAGACTGTTTTTCTCGATTTTTTTTCAAATAATTGAAAATTTTATACGGTCGGAACCGAAATAAAAACTACTACCAAAATCAATAATAAAAAAATATAGGCTGTCATTTAAAAAAAAAGTCGATGACGTCATAACTTAAGAAATAAATGACATAAGAAACTGAAAATAGACTGAAAATATTTGCTGAAGTTAAAATCGCTATACCCCTTCGAGATTTTTTCCAAAAAAATTAATGTCAACGGAATTACTGAATTTATGCGTTACTTAATTTCCACACTGTATATGCAAATTAACACAGTTCTTGAAAAAGCTTGATAAAATACGAAAATGGATGTACAAATTCGCGAAACAGTTCAATTTCACAGTTTTTAACCACAAAAAATAGTAATATAAACACAGAAAATGTGACAACACCACACTATGGGGACCGGATAACATTATCATCTCAAAAATATCAAAAATGAAAATCTGAATTGCGATCTAAAATACTAATTTTCTAAGTCAATGAACCAAACTTTGTTGTTCAGTCAAATAATTTCGGTGAAATTCAGAGAAAAGCTACTCTGAAGCTCATTTTGAATAGAGTTCGTACCTAAGACACAACTATAGTGGAAAGTGTTACATATCGTTTGAAAGGGCATGTCTTCTAGTTTTAAACTGACCATAGCTATTTGTAACTACATACTGGTTTGTTAAATAAAAGACATAAAAACAGATGTTCATTTTGCCAATTTCATAACTTTGCTTTGAGATTCAACTGTCGTCGCCGTTTGCCGCTGTGGAGTTTTTGTTGGATATAATATAGAATACTGACCTCTAAGGGGTACAATAAAAAAATCGTGCTCATATTTGCGCCACTTTTCAAAAATCAGGTTGAAATAAGATGATTCCGCTTATACAGGGTGTCCCGAAATTAGTGTGCAATATTTTACCAGCTACTTCTACGACCAGAAAGAGGAAAAAAAGTTCATATAAACATTGGTCGAAAAAAGCTTCCAAAGGGCGCTACAGGCCCTTAAAGGTGGGCCCCTGAGAAAGGTTTTTATCGAATATCTCCAAAACCACTGAAAGTCAAATACTGAAAATTTACACAGCCGCTACTCTTCTTATGTGTAATAAGATGAAATGGAAATAATTCGAAATTTTTATCCAGGGCTGTCCCAAACTGGGGGGTTATGGGGGTTAAAATAACCCTAACTTTTTTGTATGTAACTTTTTTCTATTTTTGACGGTAGAATATGAAATTTTAGAGTTTTATACTTAAAAAAGGTATTCTTGATGAACATCGATAAAATGCACCGTTTTTGAATAATATCGACTTGAAAATTTTATAACATGGTATGAGATAGGAGGTATTGGGAATCTAAACTAATTTTTTATTAATAGTAGGCCATGAATAAAAAAAGAATGCTTCATGCCGCTATGATATAATTTGATGTCAAGAGCTGTCAACAAAGTTAATAAATTTGTATAAACAGTTTTCATTTGTGCGCCTTTAATCATGATTTTCATTAAGTCGATTTAAAATGCCAAGATTTACAGATAGGGAAATGACATATGCATTTTGTGTACGGTTTTTGCAATGGTAGTGCATTAGCCGCAGTAAGAGAATACCGACGAAGATTTCCCAATCGTAGAGTACTTGGGCGTCGAATATTTGCAGTTCTTCACCGGAATTTGGCAGACCATGGGGATTTTAAAAGGCCTCGAGGCGCAGGAAGGCCACAAGGAAATCATCGTATGGATATAGTTTTGAATCATTTAGAAAATGATCCACAAATAAACATTCGAAGAGTTTCAGAAATTGTCAACATACCTCGCTCAATAGTTAATAAAAAATGTAAGTACCTAGATAATTATTTATCTTAATTAATAAGTTCAGATACGAAGAATGACGGTAATTCAAGGAATACATCCATACCATTTTAAACGCGTGCAACCTTTAACGGAGGCAGATTTTTAACCACGACTCCAGTTTTGTCAATGGATATTAGCGAACAGAAATATTCTTCCTAGCATATTATGGACTGATGAGGCAATGTTCACTAGGAACGGAGCTTTTAATATGCACAATATGCATCATTGGTCGGGTGAAAATCCACGAGTTTTTCGGCGCATAAATTTCCAATATAGATTTTCGGTGAATTTGTGGGCAGGAATCATTGGGGATCAAGTAATTAGTCCAATAGAATTCCTCAATCGTCTTAATGCAGAAGAGTATTTAAACTTCCTCCAAAATGACCTTATCGATTTATTACCGTTGAATGTTCGACACGAGGTTCGACAAAATATGCATTTGCAACATGATGGCGCGCCTGCCCATTTTGGGCGCAATGTTCGAACTTGGTTACATCAAAATTTTCCAGGCAGCTGGATAGGTCGAGATGGTCCTATAGCTTGGTCACCTCGTTCACCAGATCTAAACCCATTAGATTTTTACTTTTGGGGTTATATGAAGGGTTTGGTTTACGACACTGAAGTAAATACACGAGAAGAATTACTTCAAAGAATAAATCAGGCCCGAAATGAATTAAGAAGAAATACATTCAAGACTTTATGGGCTTATCAGACTTTAGAACGTCGAGCGAGATTGTGTATCCAACAACATGGAAATTTGTTTGAACACCTGTTACCAGAAAACTATGTAAAATTCAAATTTAATTTTGTTGATATAAAAAGATTACTGGATGATTTTTGTTCATATTGAGTATGATAGTTTCGCTCGAGTTATTCATAGAAAAATACTTTTCACCTATTTTCCAAGCAACAAATTAAAAATATTAGTATGTACTTTATATGGACATGAAATAATAGACAAAACTCATCTGGTACAATGTATTTTGCTCCATATGTTTTAAAATTTAAAAAACAAATAAAATCAGTTAAATTTTAAAATTTTCAAGTCGATATTGTTCAAAAACCGTGCATTTTATCGATGTTCATCAAGAGTATCTTTTTTTACGTATAAAACTCTAAAATTTCGTATTCTACCGTCAAAAATAGAAAATAGCTACATACAAACAAGTTGGGGTTATTTTAACCCCACAATCCCCCAGTTTGGGACAGCCCTGGATAATATTTTCGAATTATTTCCATTTCATCTCATTACACATAAGAAGTGTAGCGGCTGTGTAAATTTGCCACTTTGAGTGGTTTTGGAAATATTCGATAAAAACCTTTCTCAGGGGCAACCTTTAGGGGCCTGTAGCTCCCTTAGGAAGCATTTTTCGACCAATGTTTATATGATTTTTTTTACTATTTCTGGCCGTAGAAGCAGCTGGTAAAATATTGCACACTCATTTCGGGACACCCTGTATATTTTGTTCTCAATCATAAAGACCGAAGGAAATATATCGACTTATGAAAATTTCCAGCCATTATTAGATATAACAAACATTTGGAGACATCCAAACGTTTGTCATATCTTGAGATCTGCGAAGTTAAAACTCAGACCTCGCTATTTTGTCGAGGTTTTGCATGGTTTGGGCTTTTGAGAGAACTTTGAAAACTGATGAAAATAAAAATTCATATAGTGGAGAATTTTCGATTTATTGGCTGCAACGTTTTGAAAATTTTTTAGAACAATCAGTCATTGGGGCTTCATGTGGTAACAATTTTGATTTAGGAATTTTTCATTGATGAGAATGAATGAAGATCGTGGAAATATGATTTTGTTTTTGTGCTTCTATTATTCTATGCTTGGCCTGATTCTCGTAAAAGTGGCATTTTGATTATGTGATTATCAATACTGTTTACTGAATATTCTCTATTTCATCAGATAACTATGATTTTTATATACTTATCAGACTAATCAGTAAAAAGACACATTTATTTTAGATGATGGTTGTCAATACAATTAAAGTTATCATTATCAAAAATATTCGTTGTTTTGATCGCAGATATTTAAAAATTGTACAAGCTGGACATACTGTGTTAGCTTTTTCGATTTTATGTCAAATTTTATAAAAATAAACGTTTTCATTATCACTGTAAAAAACTCGCACCCACACCCTGTCCCTACCTATTTTCTGACAACCATCCACATCTTTTTATATTTGTCGAGATATTTCAAAGCTAAAATGATGGGAAATAACCTTTAATTTTTATAGCATTACATTAGTTTTTTTTTTTTAATTTTTAAAGTTATTTAACTTGGCCGACTAGTAAATAAATAAATAAAAATTTAAAAAAAATTACTTCATGTTTAACCTGTGGCAATAATAAATTATTCTAAAATTGTATAATTTTTTTGTATACCAAAAATGTCAATAAATTATATATTTTTTTATATTGGGCGGATAATCAAAAATACGCTCAGTTTTAATAGAATTTTCACAGACCAGCACAAAACATAATTTTTTTATTATAAATAAACTTTTTCTCACAAAGGTGATATTGAACAAACCAATTTTCAGGCGACTATTTGTTAAAAACTAAAGTAGTTAAGTATAGATTATTATCCACAATATACAGAGTGATTCGTTAAGAATGGGAAGTTTTTATGCAATTTTTAATCCGTAAAAAAAGTGTGATAAGTAAATCATAAATAATGAATAAAAATAGCACAGACACATGTAATCATAATTTAATATTAGTTTTTATTTTCACTCTCTACAAATAAAGTTAACTTTATATTTTAAGGATTGCAAATTACATAAAAACGATAGGTATGTATTGAAACATTTAAGAGCAAATATCTCGATTACGCATAGAGATATCGAAATTAAACAAGAGGCACTTTTTTGGGAGTAGAAGGACGCTCTTTCAGATTTTCGATTCATTTTACCCATAACCATACCTAGGACTTACCGATCGGATTCCCAGGGATGGCTTTAAGATATAATATGATATATTGCAAACACGTACTAAAACATTCCCAAACTATAAAAACAAAATTAAGTGCATTTTATTTAATTTTACAATGTTCATGGTAACTTAGTTTTGTCAGGGAATGCACTATATTAAATTAAAACGTAATGCGTAAGTAATAAATTCTTTTATTTTACAGTATATTGGTAATTCATATTACTGAAGGCCAACGGCCGGCCCTAGCGGAGAGGAGAGAAGGCATATAACACGATCAAACAGTGGATTTCATTCTGATGTAGGTACTAAAAATGCGCAATAAATTCTTGAATTCGCGATAGTGTCAATTTACAATTTAATGGTAGACAATTGTATTGCACTAGATGTAACAAAGCAATTTCGTGGTCATGCAACACAAATATTAATAGACATATTTCCTCAAAAAATCATAAACGGAGCGTAGGTGGATTTACTTACATGGAACGTAATTTTAACTTAGATTTAGTGGAATTTATGATAGGATGTAACATACCATGGTCCAAACTAGACAATCCACTTTTTAAAATTTTTTTGGAAAATGTATTAGTGGCAAATATAGCAATGTTAACGTGCCTTCGGGGTTTACACTAAGAAAAAAATATTTACCAACGGAGTGTGAAAATATTAAACAGAAAATTTCATCTGAGCTTAATGGGAAGTAGATCAGGCTTAGCGTGAACGAAACCACCAATGCTTGCGGATTTAAGCGAATGTTTTAGTGGGTGCATTGAAGGAAAATTGTTCAATTTTCCTATTACTGCCATTTTGAAAATGAAAATCCCTAATACAATAGTTAAATCCAAATGACGCAGTTGCTATTTCACATGCGCAAGAGGCATTAATGGATCCAACTGTTCAAGAAAATCTGGAGACCATACACGGAAGTTTTTCACGAATTCCTCTAGTCATACGGGACCTTCAGAATCAGCCAACATCAGAATTTACTACAGTTGATGATACAATAAACGTTGTGTTCGATCTTCGACAATATATTTTTCAATTACAGGGAGAAATTACTACCAGAATACAAACAAAATTCCGAACTGTTTTAAAAAAAAATCCCGGATTTGTTACGATGACAGGTGTAATAGATCTTTTAAACGGCAAAGAAGTAGACTTTGCTACACCGGGCATGAATGTGGTTTACATATTTTAAGCATGCTTCAGTTACATCTGTCGACGTCGAGCGGTCCTTCTCGCAATATAAATATATTTTCAACGAAAGGCGTCGAAGTTTAACTACAAAACATTTAGAACAGATATTAATAATATACTTTTATTCTTGTAACCTCTTGTAGTGAAAAATATTTGTGTGTGTAGTTTACTGTTAAGTGCATCCCCATATACCTCCAGTTCTCTTTGAGTGAGTGTTTATAATAAATTGACTTTATCAACTGTGGATAATACAGAATTCGCAAAAAAAATGTCAAGGTAAGATATTGTTTCAAATAAGCATGCAAATCTGATACATAACCATCTAAAGCCAACCCTGGTTTTACGTAATATCTGATTGGTAAATCCTACCTCTGCCCATACTTCTATAGGCAAAAAAATATGCTTCGATTTATCAAAAGGGTATAGTGTAACTAGTGCCCTCTATGAGCAACGTTAAATTTAGTTGCAAATACTTTTTTGTCATGCCAAAAATGTAAAGTTGCTAATTTTCAAGTTGATACCATGAAATCTTTTAAAATTATTGAGACATTTCAAAATAAAAGTCTAACTTTGAACACCCTGTTTCTCTCAAACCAGCAAAATTTGTATAAGGCATGTTGGGATGAATCGTCATATTTTGATCTTTAACTCCAGTTTCGAGATTTTCCATTCTTAACGAATCACCCTGTATAACCAATTTTACTGTTGCTCAATGTAAAATAAAAAATGCGTTTATATATACAGGGTGTTCCTAGGTACGTTTCCTTAAGTGATTCCTTGGGTCGTTTTAAGAGAAAAAGTTCCCATGAACTTATATTCGGAAATTTTCCCGAAAGGAGCTACGGGCCTTTTAAAGGACCCTTAGAAAAACGTTTTTTTTTTTTCATGTAACTAGAGAACCGTCAAGAATAAAAATCTGAAATTAAACAAGTACAATTTTTAGATTAAAGTTCATTTTTGAGAATTTGTTCAGATTTCCCAGTAGATACGGTTATTCGTGCGAAATTTTTGTTCACAATTTTTTTATCACTCATTATTTTGGAAACCAAGATTTTAAAAGAAGCAGAACTTATTATACAAATTGACTTTTTTCCGTAAATGATTAGATAAAGAAATTTTTTCTCTTAGCAACCCCATCCGTGGACACACTGTATATATATCCCCTTTCACTAAAAATTAGAAAATTATTGTTTTGATGGATACATATCACGAGCTTTTTGTTATTATTTATTAATGGTTTAAGTTGAGGTTTATCTTTATTAATTAATAATAAATATTTGCTAATTCGTTAGTGGCCAAAATAGTTGCCGTTGACATATTTGAAGGTGAAGCTGGAGTTAAAAATATCTGACCCTCAAAATTGGGACATTCGAAATCTTCAGTCAAAATTGTTTTCTGAAAATAAAAGTGTCATTTAAAAACTGTTTTGGCGGGTGCTATTATAGTACAAGGTACAAAGTACTAAAGATGCATGCATTCATAGGGAATCATTATTTTTTGCATTTTTCCAAATATAGTACACAATGTTTAAAAATTACGCGCTCAAAATTGAAAATTTATATCGAAGATATTAGTCGGTGGACACGAAATATAGATCATCCCGTACTTATTTTCTTAATTTCTTTGGATGCGTATTAATAATTTCTTGCCATAGCAATGAATGTAAGGGCGCATCAATAGCTGGAACCTTTAATTTTTAATTTGGCAGAATTTTAGAATTTCATACTTACAGGTGATTTTTTATGTGCTATGCAGAAGGTACAGACTTGATGCCTACTTGAACTTGTACTGTCATCTTCAGTTTTCGACAGTCTCAAACATGGCTGTTCTATAGGACCTATAATAATTAATCATATCTTAAGTTACTTAATTCGAAATCAATTAATCTAAAATATAAAATATTTATCAACATTTAGCACAACTCTATCTTTCTGCTTGCTATTACCCAAGGGGATGTTAATTAAAACCTTATATACAGGGTTAGGGAAAAGTATCGAACCTCGTTTATATTTGGCGTTCAAAAAAAAAAACTTCAAGTTGTCCATACAAATGAAAATATAGGGTTTTAAATCGATGTATTATTTAAGTATCACTTTGTATTTTGTCAAAAGCACAAAACTTTGGTGTTTGGTGTGCCATTAATAACAATCAATGGCGGCTGGTCAGGGAGGCTGAGCCTCCTTTACAATTTTGGGAGAAGCAGAATATCTTCAAACTAATATTTTTCACAAGTAGAAATTTCTACTTAGGTGTATATCTCAATTCTCAATATTGTTTATAATTCATTAATTAATTTTCAGTGTAAAAAAAAATTTGCATTTCCTTTCCACAAACATGTAACATTGTACTCCGGATAGTCCACTCCACGTATGCATATTTCCCGGTCTCTCATCGCGCTTTCGCGCTTGCTTGGAAAAACTGAGGCTAGCAGCGAGCCAACCCCCATTTCAGTACATTCGTGACCTTGAATTACGACGCGTGTTAGCAAACATTCTGGATCTGTAAAGTTAGGGCAGCTAGCCTCTAGCATCCCATCTCTTTCTAACGCATGTACACTTCAGTTGAGCGTTGATCGCCACTCTCACAACAGTTTATAGAACAAGGACAGTGGCAATTTGTGGTTTCGTGGGAGAACATAAACATACATAAAATATTTAACAGGTGGTTGAAAAATGAGTGCTCTAGGTGAAAATATTCCCAACGACATGTCTTGTTGTCCAGACGTGGTGGATTATTTGTTGATCGAAAGGTAAGAATTGAAAACATGGTCAGACCTACACCGTCAGTGCCGTCATTAGTTTTCACAAGTGGTAAACAAAACAGAGGGTTTAGCAATATAGCGATTATCAAAAAATCGAGTGGTTAACGGCATCAGCAGTTAGAAACAAATTATATTGTTGGAAATGTTTGTTATTTACTAATGATCAATCCTCAATTTGTGGCAGGGCCGGGTTTAATAATTTGCAAAATTTGTCACAAGATTTAGAAAGACATGAAAAATCTCAGGAGCATATTTCATCTTGCATTAAATTCGAAATGTTGGGTAAACAAAATATTGTAAATTTCTTGGATTCTGCGCATAAAAGAGAAACAGAACATGTTAATGAAAAAGTCCATGAAAATAGGGAAATATTAAAGAGATTAATTGATGCCGTTATATATTTATCTTTTAAAGAAAATTCTTTTCAAGGGCATGACGAAAAACACGATTCGTATAATAAAAGAAATTTCAAGAAGCTAATAGATTTTTTAAAAACGTATGATCCAAAATTAGAAAACTTTTTGAATAACGCCACTGTTTTTTCCGGGACGTCTAAATCAATTCAAAATGACCTAATTGAGAGTGTTAACTTCATTAGTAAAGGCAAAATTTATGAAGAACTACATAATTGCGAATTTTTCTCGTGGCAAATTGATGAAACATCATATCAGCAGTCACAAAAATAGTTTTAAATGGTTGGAGAAATATGAAAAAGTAAAAGAGAAACAGAATCCGTGGAAAAAACATACTACTTAACAGAAGTTCCAGAAGAAACTGTATAAATTAATTAGGTGTTGTGGGCGCGGTGGCTTTGAAGTTTATATGGAAGTTTTTTGTAGCCCTTTTTATGTTCACAATATTTCTGTAATAAACTGTACAGGAATTTCCTCCGAAATCATGTGACATTACTGCAGGCGATTTATTTTTGTGGCCGTTTTTTAAAAATTCCACTTTCAAATTCCTATTCCTGACAATCATGTGTTACAACATAGATTATTATGTCCAAAGACTAAATAATCTGGTATGTCTATTCTTAATAAGAAACATCCGACTTATCAGATTATTGGTTTAGTGATGACCTCTTATGGAAAAGAAAATAATATACCTGCCATTAATTGTGTTCCTAGATGTGAGATGTAACTGGATGCCAGCCGGAGTGTTTCTATTTTGCTCAGTTTTCTATCCTTTGGCTCTGTTGGAATGAGGGTCCTTAATGTGGAAAACGCAGTGTTTACACTGAAACAGTAGGTGCTTAACTTAAATCAAAATGTATTCAATTAAATTATTATCTCAAAAAATTTTTTTTGATTATGTATCATACAGGGTATTTCAGACGTGAGTGCGAAAAGGTGGGTCTTTCATATAAGTTTTGTTGATAGGGAGGGGTCACACAGTGCAGCGACCTGTGGAGAAAAATGTAAAAACCGACCCTTTATTTTAGGTTTAATTACCTACCCTATAAGTAGGTAAGTAACCAAACAAGCTATTCCAAGAAACGTTTCTTGGAATTTCCCGGTATCGAGGGGAGGCGGAGGGGGTTATTGGACAAATTCGAAGGTAATTTCAACATAGTGTATTACCTACTTGGTCAGTTGAAATTTTGCTTCACTTGTGAATAGTTGTGTGCTGAACAGTATTTAATTTGTGCTATTTTGGTCATGGAGAATATAAATCCAGGTATGTTAACTATTTAAATAATACATAATGACCTCGCTATTTGGCATTCTTCAACCTGTTAATTTGAATTTTATAAACGAGTATAAAATTTGATTCTTATTGATTTTTTAACAACTTCTGTAAACTTAAAAAAAAAAGTATATAAAAGTATATATGCAACTTTGTGCTATTTTGTAGTAAATTTAGTATAGATTAAAGCTATAATATGATTTTGTGCAAATATTTGCAAATTTGTATCAAAAGCCTTTTTTCCTTTATAGGTCACCCTCTTAAGTATGGTGAATTTTTGAAGTTTGGGTGTCAACAGTAGATAAAGACAAATTTACTGCAATAAAGCAATGTATTACGAACTCATATAACATTACAAACCCTGACGCTCCAGAACTACTGAATGTTGCAAAATTAATATGTGCTAACTTAAAATCAAGGTGGACAAAGTGCTCACGTTCAAGATCCTCTCGAAAATTTCAATCCCTGAAAGTTTAATAAAATCTACCAATATCAGTTGGACTACCTCAGTTAGTGGCCGGGGCCGTCCAGAAAAGCAGTTCGAAGAGTGTTCCGTCAAAACAAAAAAACGTAAAGTGGAAACATTGGTAAAAAGCTTCGGTAGTGCGGAATTACAGTTCGCTTCTAGTATCGCTGGTCCATCAATTTCAACAGGACTTTTGGAAGTAAAGAAAGAATTGAGTTTGCAGCAAGCACTTGCTCTTTACTTAGATCTAGACTTATCTGAACGCAAGTACAATTTATTAAGGACTGTGGTAAATAGCGTACATAGAGATACTTTTCCTAGTTCATATAGACTTAATCTGTTCAAACAATACTCATATATTGAGATATCATCCGCTTCTGAGACAGCTGTTGAAGTTAATATTCAAAATATGTTATATAAAACTCTTAATAGTATTTGCAATCTTATTAATGTTGTAGATATACATAGCATTACTTCATTAAATTTAACTCTTGTCTGTAAATGGGGCATGGATGGAAGTTCCAGTCACAGTATATACAAGCAAAAATTTTCAAAAGAATCTGAAACTGACGAATTTATGTTTTTTATAGGTTTTGTCCCTATTATGCTCATGGACAAATCCTCTAGAGCGGTGGTTTGAAAAAATCCCCGTTCGTCATCGTCGCTATATTGTCGACCACTTAAATTTATGTTTTCTAAGGAAAACGAGGAAATAATTAAACAAGAATACAATAAATTTGAAAATTGTTTTAAAGATATTAAAAACATTAGCATGAGAATTGGCGAAAGAGAATTTAACGTAGATTTTGAATTTCACTTTACAGTGATTGACGGAAGTGTATGCAATATTGTGACCGAAACAAAGTCTACTGCTACTTGTTATATATGCGGAGCAAAACCGACTCAGATGAATAAAACAGACTTGACTCAGTTTGTAGCGGATTGTGAAAAATATAAATATGGATTGTCAACATTGCATTGTTGGATTCGTTTCTTGGAATGTTTAAAAATAGCATATCGCCTTCCTTTTAAAAAAGTGGCGAGCTTCAAGGCAATTTAAGGATTTGAAAGAACAAACCAAAAAACGAACTGAAAGTGAGTTTAAAAAACAGTTAGGGCTCAATATAGACAAACCAAAACAAGGTTATGGTAGTTCCAATGACGGAAATACAGCTGGAAAGTAATTTTGAACTATAAGGAAAAAATTAATGTAAATAAATTTAACAATCTTGCCATGAACACTAGGGAATTGTATCTGCAAGAGTACTCGTAGTATAATATGCCTATGACTATCCATAAAATACTGGTTCACGGTTATGAAGTCATCGCTCAATTCAATATATCAATTGGTGAAATGTCAGAAGAGTGCCTAGAGGCTCAACATAAAGAAATTAGAAAAGAAAGATTGGCACACACTCGAAAAAAGTCGCGAACGGAATCAAACATTGATTTGATGAATCTTTTGATCATAACATCAGATCCTTTACTAGCTTTCCACAGAAAAATAATCTCCAAAAAAGGAAAAAAATATGGCTGATGACAGTAGCATTAAAGAGTATTTCCTGTTAACTGACGAAGTAGAGCCTTTGACAGCATATAATATCACAACTCCTCTTGAAGTTAGCGATGACAGTGAAAGTGATTCAGGGGCAGAATAGACATGGGACATTTTTTTGTTTATATTATGTAAATATTTCTGGATTCTAAGTATACTTCTACATCTCTTTCTCTGTCAACATTTCTAATATAAAGTATAATTTATAATATTTTATGGTATTATATACATGCACGTTTACATGCACTATTTTTTTTACTAACCTTACACTGTAAAATAAATATTTGTGGATGTAAATGTAGACGAATGTCGGACAATTTTATGGTAAATAAATCATATGATACTACTGATTTTTTTGGAGTTCTGATTTTTGTCCATTTGCCCCATAAGTTCGTTGCACTGTGGGTCGCCCCTAAAGAGTTAAAGCTCCTAATAGATGGGTGTAAATACTGAATTTTCATGTATTTTCTTGTAGAGGGCAGGGAATTGGAAAATAACTTTTGGAGTGAAGTTTGTGTATATTAGTACCTTTTCATCTGACTAGTTTTCGTTCACACCGTTTTGCTGCTAGGGGTAGAAATTGACAATCCCCTTAACATTTTTTATTTTTGATATTTTTTAATTAAAAATTTTCATTAAATAGTATGCTGTATTTAGAACTTTTTTATATCTTAGAAAATCTTCATAAAAAACAGTTTTGGAGTAAAAAATTCGCCACTGTGCAAATTAAAGCATTGCTGTAAGTTTAAGATTATTATGCGATCAGATTATAAATTTAGTTCTGTGCACTGATGATAGGTGGTCGTTTCAAAGTGCTCTCTATATTATTAATAATAATTAATATAATTATTATGTACAAAATTGTTAATTTTAGCAGTTCTTCTTTCCTGGTTTTTTTTTATTAGAAGGTACTGTGAAAATAATTTCTATTGTTTATATTTCTTTCAACCTGATAAGTTTTTATATAAAATTCCATTTAGTAAAGTATCCATAATTTCATGCGTCATTGGCGCACACTGTGAGGGACTTATTGGCTGTGAAAGGTCTTGCCAGAAATAGTATCACTTTACCCTGTGTCCAGATGAATGAAACTGAATTCAAATTTGTTCAGAAATGTAAAAATCTCTTTTATTTATGCGATCAATGCAAACTTAAATGTGAGGTCTGTCCAAAGGCAGATATGCCTAAAATTTCGGCCATTTTGAAGCAAATTAATGATAACGTGAATCAAATAAATAATTCAATTGAAAAATCAAATCAAAGTAAAATGATGGAAGTTACAACATCTTTTGAGAACTCTATCGACAATAAAATGTGTCAGTTTGATGTTCAGATTCAGACTCTTAAGTCTGACATGCACTTTATTTTGAAGGATGAACGCAATGTACCTAATTCCAGCAAATCAAAAAGGTCCTACTCCGATGTTGTTGAGAACAAATCCAGTGTTTTTATTAAACCTAAAAATAAGCAAAATGTTAATGAAACGAAATTGACATGCTAAAATCTATAAATCCTGTGGCATCCAACATCAATCTTGCTAACGTAAAAAATCTCCATGATGGTGGTATTATAATCAGCTGCTCAAGTTCAAAGGAATATAATAAATTTAAAGACTTAGCAAAGTATGAAGTAAAAGAAATTATACCAAAGACCCACCTTAAAATTCCTTAATAAATCCAAGTCTTAATTTTTTGTACTCACTTCTGAAACACTCTATATATAGGATGTCTCGTAAAAACGCCGCAAATCATAACTCCGTTATTTCTTGTCCAATTTTGAGAAAGCAAAAAACAAAATTAATGGTTCTACAAATACTACAAACTAGTACTAATTTTGTTTTTTTCAACATTAACCGTAATGTCAGGCGAT
The DNA here is from genome assembly GCA_029963845.1 of Rhamnusium bicolor. Taxonomy (NCBI): domain Eukaryota; kingdom Metazoa; phylum Arthropoda; class Insecta; order Coleoptera; family Cerambycidae; genus Rhamnusium; species Rhamnusium bicolor. The sequence continues at coordinate 1,322,359 of JANEYF010003814.1, read as the reverse complement.
AGTCAACTTTTTCTTTTTCAAATGAAAGGCTGTATATTTTTTACTTAGTCTGGTAGAGATTTTTTTTCTGAATTTAACGACGTATCACAACCTGATTTTTTTCGTGTAATGTTAGTTGGAAAAAAGTAAGTAAATGTTTATAAATATTAATTTGGGCTTCTAATAAAATTACCAAGTGTGCCATGGAAAACAATGGAATCAGCAAACCGACGCAATATGTCATTTGAGCTTCAACATTAATCTTGTATTACCAAGTGTGCCATGGAAAACAATGAAATTAACAAAGCGACAAATGTTTAAATGAAATTTGTCCTTAAAATTGTTACTACTTCTATTATGAATTATTGTTCCTTTGTGAAATAATACATTTTGATAATGTTGGAAAATTTTATTGTAACAATGAAAAACTTTATAAGTATTGCGCAAATTTTCCGCCACCTTAACGAATACATATTCCACATCTTCTAACTACTCCGTGGGTAGCGTTCAATATAAAATTGCGAGGTATTTCGCGACAAATGTTGATTATTCTCTGTCTTAAAATGTCCTCGTGTACCGGATGTGTTGAATACACTTGATATTTAAGATAGGCCTAAAACCAAAAATCGAGTGGTGTGATATCAGGAGAACGAGCAGGCATCGCTTTGTCGATTTCATTGTTCTGAACAATTTAGGTATAATTCCCACCAGTTAATCAACCAATGATATAATGTGCGCTTTTCTTTGCACAAGACGGTGTTGCAGTGGCGTACCCAAGGGGGGGCGCTCTCATTGTTTCCTTCTCTATCTTTTTTTTTTTTTTAATATTAAGAATAATTATATTTCTCAAATATCTTGGAACTTTTTGTTGTGATTTGATACACAGTTGTTCCAAATATTAAAACCTAATTGGTGTAAAACGTTATGTTTAAAAATTACTTAATTTTTAAGATATACAGCGATGCCACAATTTTTTTTTTTTGTGAAAAACATTGACCTTCAGTTGAAAATGCGGTGTGAAAATACACATACAATTCTATCTACGTCACAAATTTAATTCGAATATTTTAATAATTCATGAAGTTATACCCAATTAAACATTAATCTGCCCAGAGCATAGAAAACGGTATATTCTTAGATATAATACTGTGAAACTTGGTAAATTTAAAAATCAAAATGTTGGTACACTTGATTTAAAAAAAACTGGTACAACTCTTGTAATCGAAAATCTTAATAGTTTAGTTGTGTGCATATGTCTGTATATAGGGCTGGCCAGGCATGTCGAGAGGGGGGTGGAGAAGAGGTGATTTACCCCGGACCTGGGTTTTTTGGAGGAGATCGGTTTTCTTTGTGTTTTTAAACTTATTAAACCTTTCTTTTTTTATTTTATTCAAATGGAATTTTAAAAAATAATTAGAAAATAACTTTTTCAAAACATTTTCAAGCCTGCCATATTATTGTTTAAAAAAAATAATAATTGTTACGGATAATTCTACTAATGGTTGTAATTAACATACTAACTGAATAATGATAATTCTATTTTTAAAATAAGAACACAAAAATATCACTTGAGATTAAAAAAAATGTAAACAATGCAAATTGAACATAAAAATACAATAAAAAAAATATAATAAATGAACTTCAATTACGTAATACAGAATTAACTAATATTTTGTCATTGCTCCATTAGCGTGTAAAACTGCCTGAAGTCTTGCAGGCATGGACAAAATCAGATTTCTTGCAAGGTCAACTTCTTGCGACAAGTTCTCCCAAGCGTCTTCAATTATCCCTTCCAATTCTTGGGCATTATTTGGATGGTTATTTAATTTTCTTATATGTTTCACCATTAGTCCCCATACATTTTCAATTGGATTTAAATCCGGACTTTTAGATGGCCACGGTAACAACTCTATGTTTTTATTAAGAAACCATTGCCTGACACGATGGGCCGTATGTATGGAGCAGTTGTCTTGTTGGAAAATAAAATTATTTTCTGGAAACACCTCTATTACTGACGGCAACATAATATTGTCTAATATTTCAATATATTTAATGGAATTGAGATGACCACCACTGTTCCAACACACACCTAACCCATTTAGGCTCATCCAAGCCCAGACATTGACTGAAAACCTTCCTGATATTTGTAGATCGAAAGTATATTTTTCGTCGTATCTAGTGGAAGGAGGCCTATATACGCGAACATGTCCATCGTTACAGGATTTAAAAATCTTTTCGTGAGAAAAGACAACTTGTCCCCAGAAGTTTTCATCATTGTTTATATAGTTGAGTGCAAAAATAATCCTACCCTGCTTCTTTTCTTCTGAAAGTTTGTATTTTTTAGCCGCTGAACAACTCTTCAAGTCGCTTTGTAGTTTTATTCTTCTGCAAGCAGTAGATACCGAAGCAGGGAAATTTGTCTCTGAAATTGCATTCACTGCAGTCTGAAAAGGGTTTTCTATTAGGTAATTTATAAGATTTTCATCTTCTTGATTATTGCTCTTTCTGGGCCTACCGGAACCAACTTTACGGGATACCGTTTGGTTGGTTTCCCATTGTTTTTTAACACTCATTATCGTGGTTTTAGTCACATTGTATTCAGCAGCAAGTCTTCTTATGGACCAACCATCTTCAATTTTAGAAACAATTCGAAATTTTTGATTATCTGTTAGATGTCGAACCATTTTTAATAATGACACTGATTAACGTCAAAGTGACATTTGTAAGATTATTAATATCAATCAAAGAACGAATGATTTACATAGCTAAAAGAAAGTGTACCAGTTTTTATTGAAATCAACTGTACTTGTAATAACATATATCCAAGCAATAGCCCCTACTTTTCTCAAAATTTTTAACCGATCAGTTTTTTCATAATTCGCATTCAAAGTGAGGGTTTAATACTATTAAACTACTACTATTATTTTAGAAGTGGGAACAGGTTCAATAAAACAAAAACTATTTTTTTACTCGATGTTTCGCTGTATTTATTAGCATCTTCAAAGCTAACTAAATTGAGTTTTTGTTATTCGTAATAAATTAAATAGCAAACAAAAACTGGTTCAATACACAAGCTGATATAAATGCGACATAAAAACACATAAATTATCTTTAACGCTTCGACGTCTGTGGTTATATACTAGAATAGTCGAGGGTGGATTACCAACTGTGTCGGCAAAACATTTGACATAAGCTACCGGCATGTTGAATGTTATTAATACTTTTCAGTTCAAATTTTTATTAATATTTTGGAGCGATATTCTCAAAAATACATTTTCAGTATTAAACTATTTAATCGCATCCGCTTCCACCATTATAACATCGACCTATTTGATATAAAGTTGTATTCATTATTTAGTTTTTTATGTTTCTGTATTACAAGATTTTACAGTAGTTGTTGTATTATGTGCTGATTACTAGACTTAGGACCTCTAATACACGCAGTTAGTAAGCCGTGGAATATTAAAATACTAGGTGGTTGTTATGGTGACAAAATATGGTAAATTATAACAAAAATTGAAATGTTAGTTTTAATTATATTTCTCAAAAAATGAGCTGTATTATTTAAAATTAATAAAACATTATAACACCTTACAGTGAAATTACTCGCCTTAATTTTGACGTCTACTTTGACATTATAGCAGACATTGAGATTTCAAGGTAACTATGGTAACAGTCAAAAATGCGGGTAGAAAATACTTTCCTCCCTAAGGAGGAAAGGTATTTTGCCTCCCAAGGGAGAGAAAGTACCATTTTCTACCCGCATTTGCGGGAGGAAATTTTCTTTCTATAGAGGCCGTAGGAAAATACTGATCGTGGAGCGAATAGGGGTGCTGGGTGGGTAATAACGAGCGAAAGTGACTGATTAAGAACAACGAAAACCACCCCCCTCCCTATGTGTTCCCCTCATATTTACCAGTAAACCATCCCTTAAAAGCCACCCCCTTTATATTTAAACCACCCTTTCGTCATTTTTTTAAAATTCGCTAAACCAACCCCTTTAATAACGAGCCGAAAGTGACCGATTAAGAACAACGGAAACCACCCCCTCCCCATTAGTTCCCCACATAAATATCTGAAAATCATCCCTTAAAAGCCACCCCCGTTATAATTTAACCACCCTATCGTCATTTTTGAAAAATGCGCTAAACCTACCCCTTTTATTGTAACCGTAATCATATTTAAAAAGGCACCCTATTTGACATTATTTCCCCCAAAAAAAGGCACCCTATTTGACAATATTCCACCCACAAATTTTTGTGCAAGGAGTAAGAACACCGCCTTCTGTAATTTTTCATTATTTGTTGCATATATGAATTAGTTATACGAAATTCAAAGGGCAAGGGAAATATGTTATCTTCAAATAACAATTATAAAATAATTTTTCAATATTTTTTGCATATATGAATTAGTTATTTGAAATTCAAAGGGCAAGGGAAATATGTTATCTTAAAATAACAATTCTAAAAGCAATCACTTACATAATGGTACTCACATCATTTTGTGTGTGCGTCCCTGTATGTGGATCGACGACTGTAGTGACACGGTACGACGCCATGTCGATGGAAAAAGTACCCGACACTTATATCAGACTCAAGAGTTCCAAAAAAAATTCTCGTAATTATAATAACAATGCTCACAACTGTTAAATTCACAACGAGGCACAGGTGATTCTCTAGTTACGCAACTCGTCGCGCCCGCTGTTCCCGACATTTTTTAAACAATTATAATGGAATGTTCAATCGTTACGCTGCAACAAAGAACTGAAATATCGTCCGGAAAATTGCCCTGTAATCAAAGAGTAAGCGTCCCTATACGCCCTCAACCAATCAGCTCTCAGTTTTTTTGTTTATACTAACTCGAAAACCTTTTTTAGCGAAGACTTTATTAAAAAGGAAATTGTCAACATGAAGTTAAAATCATGTTAAAGTTATTCGCATAGTCTCACGTGAATCCCTGCGATAGATATACTTTAATTCAACAGGTGAAATTATAGAAGGTGCGGCCAACAGCGTTGCCAGATTGTGACAATGTAATATTCGTTGTCGCATTACTCCTTAGAAAATCTCGTTTGTTTAAAATGTTGTATTGTTTCTAAGAAATGTTGTCACCAAACAAATCATTTGAAAGAATGGTGTTGTAGGAAGTGCATTTTCGTACTACTGAATCAATGGATACATTTTGAAGAATACGAAATTTGCCGTATGTGTGGCAATGCTGTCGATTAGAGTGTACCATGTATATTGAGTTGCATACAGTAGTGCCCTATTTTTTGAAATATTGTGTGAGATGTCTTATTTTAATTTGGTGTGAAAGGGTGCTAATTCAATTTGTCATGCAATATGCCCTCACGTGATTCAGTGCTGACGTGGAATTTTTTTTGTGACATTATCAGCTGCGTTAAATGTAATCGTAGCATATTACTCATCTAAGTACTGTTAGTGGTGATTTCTAACATAAATATTTGACCCGCCATTATTAAAAGCAAAAACTGAGAACGTTGTGCGACATCTGACGGTGTTTTTATACAACACACCCAGACAGTCATATGAATGAATACAGGGTGGATTATGTCAAGTGTTGTAATCTTATTGTTTTATTTAAGGGTAGTTAGGGTTGTTTGCACAAGATATGACACTGTGCTACGAACATCTGATGATGTGTAGAGTGTGTCGGTATAATTGGTTTTGTGGTATCTTAGAAGTGCGTGTTCTAAAAAATGACCAAAAGTAAATTTAAAATCGCGTTTCATTTGGATACACTATCATCATGATTTGCCCCCAAGAATGCTGTGTCCCCACCCTGAAAGACTTGGCACGCCACTGTATATTCCTATGGATTATTCTGAGGAATTGAAAGGGGAAACAAATTAAATTTTCGGTCATTCTTTACAACAGCCACTTCTGCCTGACGAAAAAAACAAATACACAGTACGATGCTCCGTCATGTTAGGAATACATCCCACATAATTATATGTTGCGCTTATGATGGGAAATGCCACAAAAAAAATAATAAAATTTTTCAATGCGTTTGGTGGAATTTACGATAACCCTCATACGGCGCGTTTAACTTACACATATACATTCTATATCTGCTTTATATGACTCCTTATGGGTTGACAGCGCCGGTACAATTAACTATTGTCACTTATTTCCCTTGCCCCAAAACAGTGCGAAAATACGAAATATATTTGCGCAACATTTCCTTTGCAGCAAATGTCTTCTATAGAGACACTTTACGCGTGTGTACAAAAAAAACACGAAAAATATAGAAGTGGCTGTTGTAAAGAATTACCAAATTTTCTTTTACTGTGTTTTCCGATTTGTAAACTTTGTAAGAAACTTATTAAATTTAAATACCTGTGAGTACGATCTCTTTCTCTAGCATTTGCCTGGCTTCTCTGTCTTACCGGCGCTGAAAAATCTTCAGAACCATTATTGAAGTTACACGATTTTCTTCGTTTGTTTTGCGATGCACTTTTTGTAAACGTTTGCTCACTAATATGATTTGGATATTGCAAAAATTCCATGTTTAAAAACTCAGTCGCGTTTAATTCAATGGTATAAACAAACGCCACAAATTCTTCTGCCTCATTCAACTAATTAAAAGTATTAATTGGTTTTATTAAATTAAACGAACTTGGAACACTAAACAGCACACTTGTCCTCACTTATCCACTCACTGGGTTGAAATAAAAGAGCATCACCATGCAACAAGTGTCACAGCCGGCTTAAACTGAGGCAATTAGTCAATTTTGATATTTTTAACAGATGCTTCTCTGGACCGCCTACGTTCTGAAAAGTCTCGTACAGGGAAATACAAAATCGAATTTTGTTTTCTTTTATACACACGCGTGTATTTTAACAAAATTTGTTATTCTCGTATTGTTCCAGATACTTAATACGAGTAAAGAAATGTGTTGAAATACGCCTATTGTGATCAAAAGAAACCGGAAAAAGATCAGTTATAATTGCGATTGAGGCAGAGTATTTGTTTGCAAAGTATTCGATATACCATGTAAAATCCAAGTAAATTATATTTTATTTCGAAATATTTATTTGACGCCAAAATGAACATATAATCACCCTCATATCGGCAATTTTTAAAGATGTAAAATCAAATATAATAATAATAATAATAATAATAATAATAATAATAATAACAAAGGACCGGCAACCTCCACGTTGGTGCACCCTGGACAGGCAGAGGCAACTCTGCCTGACTAATGCCGGCCGGGAGTACCAGGGCTAACCACCCTGGTACTCCTACTGCTATGGGTTCCTTACAACCTAAGAAGTGCCCCTCACAATCGACCTCAGTCGGATGGAGGTCAGGGACAGATGGGAGGGGCCTTACCGGACGGTCCAAACGATAACGACACCGCAATTGTACATGGACGCTTTAAGTGGACGAGGGAACTAAAAGATGACTTGCTGACCTGCCGCGAGAGTAGCGAACCTGAGCGAAGGGGATACATGGCGCGATTGCATGCACTTTGGTGCGAAATGCATCCAGAGCATCGCGCCTTCTCTCAACAACACCTGAGAGATCAAGTATCCTTCTTGCGCAGGACAGGTTACGTAAGGGCACCCCGTCAGCTGGAAGAACTGCCAGCCGCAGTCCCACCGCGGCAATTACCAGCTGATGGGGAACATCCTTTAGAGTTCACCGACGTAGACTTAAGGACGAGGGTTAGCCTTAACACCAGGGCTAACCTAAAGCCACAAGACCTGGCTAGAATGGACGCGGTCATCGATGAGGAAATTCCGGAGGATGTAGACATCTGGCAAATCAACTGTGCCGTGTACAACGCCGCGAAGCAACTCGTCCGCCGTGAGAGGTCAACCAATCACGGGGTCGAGAAATCCAAGCGGCGTGTACAAAAAATTGAGGGCAAAATACAGTCGGCCAGACAACACGCTTCTCGGATCCAGAGTGTGGTGGAATATAAGACGACTGGTAGAGTCTTTACTCCCAGAATCCGGCGCATAGCAGCCGGATTAAGACGTCAACACCATACTCTAAATCTGACAGTGATGCTTACCATCAAGCAGCACTGTCTAGATAGGATCCGAGCGCTCATGGCGATAAAGAAAACATTGAAGAGGCGGGTCAGGAGTATGGAACAAAACACTTTGTTCCGTACGAATCCTTCCCGCCTCTTTCAAGAGCCACAGCGTGTTGTCGAGAATCCGCCGACTGTAGAAGATGTCGAAACCTTCTGGAAGGGAACCTACGAAGCGACGCGTCCATTCAATAGCGACACTCCAGCAATAGCACACTTCGAGGCTCTGTGCCACAGACATCTTGAAGAGCCAGAAGAAGTGTGCCCGGCAATCAGTACGGAGGAAGTCCAACAAGCGCTTGTTGGTACCAAGAACTTCGCTGCCCCGGGCCCAGACGGCATTAACAACTGGTGGTGGAAGAAATTTCCTTCCACTCACCGCCGTCTGGCGCGAGTTTTCAACTTATGGTTGAACGAGGGGCAGCAGATTCCGGACTGGTTTGTCGAGGGACGTACTGTGCTTATCCCCAAAAAGGGGGATCTTTCCGACCCGAGGAATTATAGGCCGATCACTTGCCTTAACTCCTGCTACAAGATATTTACACGTATCTTGTATGCTAGGACGCTGAGGTCTGTTGATCCGGTCTTCCAGCAGATACACGAACAGCGTGGTTCCAAGAAGGGCATGGCAGGTTGCAAGGACAGCCTGCTGATAGACCGCTGTATTACACAGGATTCTGTGCAATACAAGCGGAATCTATCGATGGCCTGGATTGATTACCGCAAGGCATTTGATACATCACATGAGCTATTGTTGTACTTGCTCGAATGCCTTGCGGTACCAGCACCACTAGTGAGATGCATAGAACAGCTGCTGCCGCTCTGGAAGACCCGCTTCACCATAACATCAGGTACACAGCGGGTTACGACAGAGCAGGTGGCATTTAGGAGAGGAGTTTTCCAGGGTGACTCCCTGAGTCCTCTCCTCTTCTGCATCTCACTGCTGCCGTTGTCTGTTGGGCTCCGCCAAACCCGCGGATATCAATGTGGGCCACCCAGCGACCGGAGGCATAAGGTCACCCATCTATTTTATATGGATGACCTTAAACTTTATGCCTCCGGAGAGCGCGAACTACAAAATAGGGTGGTCGAAGAATATACGCGGGCAATTGGTATGGAGTTCGGGTTGGACAAATGTGCAGTCGTCCACCTCAAGAGAGGACGATGCGGGGAATTTTCTGAAGATGCGCAGCTCGCAGACGGAAGCATCCTAAGACATCTGGATGCCGGAGAGACCTATACATATCTGGGTGTGCAACAAAGGTACATCCAGGATGTATCACAAATAAAAGATTCTCTCCGCGGCAAGTACAGACACCGCCTCCGAAAGATTTGGTCTTCCGAACTTTCGGGGAAGAACAAGGTGTCTGCAACTAATATGCTTGCCGTTCCGATTCTGCTCTACTCCTTCGGAGTAGTAAAGTGGAGGGTAGATGAGCTGCGTCAATTAGACAGAGATACCCGCAAGATGATGAATATTCACAGAAGTATTCATCCTAGATCGTCCGTTCCTCGTGTGTACCTCCCACGTCAACGGGGGGGCCGAGGACTCTTGAGCCTGGAGTGTACGCATGGCAGAGTAGTACTGAGTATGGCATGTAACATACTCAGGAGCTCAGATCCCCTCTTGCGGTTCGTAAAACATCATGAAACTGTAGGAGTGGGAGCAGGATTGTTCATCAAGGCAGCAAAAAGAGCCGCAGATGAACTCGGTCTCGCATTTGACATCAGGCGAGGAGGCCGGCGAGGTGCTGATGTTGAGTCAGTCACCGAACTTCAGCCAAATCGTCTGAAAGCCCGAATTAGAGCTGCCGAACAGGAAAATCTGTTTCGGCAGCATGTCGATAAACCCCAGCATGGTGTCTTCTATAAGAACATAGAAACACTGGGTTTATCGACCAGGCTGACCTTCGCCTTTCTAAGGTCAGCAGGGCTTAAGTCGGAGACCGAGGGATTCATTATGGCCTGTCAAGATGGTGTTATCAACACCTTGGTCTACCGTAGCCGCGTGTGGCGTGTAGAGGTTCCTGATATCAACTGCAGGACCTGCCATCAGGCGCCGGAATCGCTCATGCACTTACTTTCTGCATGCCCTATATATGCGATTTCGGCCTACATCCACCGACATAACGCGGCTTTACGAGTGCTATACTACCATCTAAGGCACTCGTACGGGGTAGACCAGACACCAGTGCTGCCTTACGTCCCCGGAGATATTGAGTCCGTTGTCGAGAACGAGAAATGCCGGATTTACTGGAACTACTCGTTCCCGACTGTCAGGCTAATCCAAGCCAACAAGCCTGACATAGTCCTCCTCGACCATCAACTCAAGGTGATGTATGTTATCGAGTTCTCGGCACCTGCGGAGAAAAACATCACCTTGAAGGAGGAGGAGAAACGGACCAAATATCGCGATCTCCGGTACGAGCTCCAAGTGCTGTACCCAGGCTACTCGGTCAAAATGGTCGTCCTTATTATCGGTGTACTCGGAGGGATAAAGCCTACGCTGCTCTCGGAACTGAAGATCATACCGGCCTGCCAAAAACCAGCCGAGTGGCTGGCAGGTCAAATGCAGAAGGCGGTCATTCTAGGTTCTCTCCGTCTGCTTAGGGCACACGATTCTGGTATCTACAGTCACTAACCCTGCGGGATGTGGGGAGTGGCTGTAGTTGATGCGCCGGCGCGACTCCCGTGAGGCGTCGGAGGCCACGGGAGGACTGACCGGCATCGGGAAACCGAAAAAAAAAAAAAAAAAAAAAAAAAAAAAAAAAAAATAATAATATGGCAGGCCAAATGCAGAAGGCGGTCATTCTGAGTTCTCTCCGTCTGCTTAGGGCACATGATTCTGGTATCTACAGTCACTAACCCTGCGGGTTATGGGGAGTAGCTGTAGTTGATGCGCCGGCGCGACTCCCGTGAGGCGTCGGAGGCCACGGAAGGACTGACCGGCATCGAAAAAATAATAATAATAATAATAATGATTATTCACAAAAAAATTTGCATAAATATTACATCAATTTAAAAATACTTACACACACGCATACATACATACACACACATATACACATATACCCACATATATACATATACACATTTTAACTTGTTATACTGGAACCATTGCATAATGTGAAAAAATAATTTTCTGGCTCGTATATAAAATAGCCATATCAGCAAAACTTATTATTTTTCCATTTGACTGGTAATTTAATAAATCATTTATATAAATGGTAAAAAGCAGTAGCCCCAAAACCGTATCCTGGAGAACGCCATAGGTAATAGTACCGGGACTGCTCATAATTCTATCTATTTTAACCATCTGCTTCCTATCTGAAAGATAACTTTTTAAAATATCATAAGCCTTGCCTCTAATGCCAATATTATGCAATTTGTCAAGCAACCTTTTGTGACAAACCGTGTCAAAAGCTTTTGAAATGATTTCGTAAATTCAATTTCTTTAAAATCGCAAATACCCAACTTGGTATGTAGGTATTTAAAGGGCACTCTGTGAGTTGGTTTATTATAATTACATAGTACTGTTTGGCAGGGTTTTATTTAGGTATAACAGCAAATTCACTCAGCTTAGGTAAAGTTGAATTTTAGAAAAAAATCACCCTGTAGGTCTAGGTCTTTCTCATTATTATTTTTTTCGTTTATCTTTAAAGCGAATGTTTGTAGAAATTGGAAAAATATCAGATTGACTCGTTTAGATTGTTTCTGCTTTTAACATGGGTGCAAAAAATAACATGAGTGATAAAAAATAAAGAAACCAAGAAGTATCTATACCCTAAACAAAATTTCGATTAATAAGAATAGTTAATTGTGATAGCTTGAAGCGGGTGAGATAAAGTATCAGAAAATGCGTTAGGTACTTAACTGAAGATCATCGTATAACAATCGTAGTGGTAATGAATAATGATGATTGGATGTGGAGTCTAAATTAAAACATAAGCAGAGGTTGTTACTCTGTTTCGCGAGAAGTTTCCTGATTTGCCTTGTATACCACAAGGAACAGTTAGTATGACAGAAATACACTTCCCTCCCAGCAAAAATTTTGGTTTAATTTGACGTCGAGACTACCTAAATCTTAAATTATGTATAATTTTAGTCGCAAAATTGGAATTAACCATATATAAGTAAAATTTACGTTGACGCGACGTGGAATCGACATAAGTGGAGAATATGACGACGTCGAAATTTAGTTAAATTGACTAAGATAGGTATAGGGAGGTATGGACATCCGTTTAATTTCCGATATTCGATCAGTGAAGTTAAGCAGCACTGATCGAGTCCGGCAATTGGATGGATGAACGATACCTCGTCTAAGAGTCGGTAGGCTGTCAACAGACAATCCCGGGAAGGCCGCTTGCCTGATGCAGACGGAGAGGCGAGTCCAGGTGGAGGGTTGAAGAGACCTACCCAGGAGGTTTGCCACTTTGCCAGCGGTGCAGGCGGGCAGGCCCAGGCGGTGGGTTAGTTGACAGTCGAGGACCGTGGTTCGGAGTCCACGCGAAACTGTAGGTCCCTAAGTAAAAAGGGCTCATTGTGGCCTACTTGACTAGTAAAATAAGTAGCTACTACTACTACTACTACTACTAAGATAGGTAAAATTACATATAAATCTTTCTTGTAGTTGCACAGTATGTCTGGTTACTAATACATATATTTAGGTGATAAAATAAATCCAATTTAATTGCGTAGTATCAAGTTCCCGGTTGAAATTAATGTGCCGAAAGTTTTTCCGTGAATGTTAGCACCTGTACTTCGAAAAATAACCATGCGCCTTCAAAATATTCATTAATATGAAAATTCCTATTATCAAATAAAAAATTATAACAATGGTTTGAGCCAAAGGTATGTTATACTTGTTGAATATAACTTGACAGGTATAATTATGTATTTTTTTAACCTTCTCATCAGTTCGTTTCCATACAAGCTAATTTTGAAAATTTCAATATCAAATCATACTATAACTGTGGAAAAAAAGTATGGCGTCTTGCGCTAATTTGACCTTTGAAAATGTAACTATAAGGGTTGAAGTCGCGTAGATAAGCTAGGTAGAATTTATCGACGTTGTCGACCTAATATTACTTTAAAGTAGCGTAATAAAGGTGACCAAATAGGTTGCTATGTCGTTATAAATTACGTAAAATTTCCAACAAAATCTACCTAATTAGAATATTCTACCATTATGACGATTTCCAGTCACCAAAAAGGTAAATATTACCTAATTATACGACCTATTTCGACATTAATAGAAATTTACCTTTAAGGTAATTTGTGGTAGATTTTTTTATTGTTTTTCCCTTGCTGATTTAGTTAAAAATACTTTTAGGCAAAATAGTGTATGAGGTAGATTTATTGGTATTATTTACGTAAATTTAAATATAAAGTAAAATCAATAGGTAAATATCTATGGAAAAAATCATTACATCCAAGTGGTTGGGAGAAAGTCAATATTAATACAGGAGCAGAAGGAGGCCACAAAGAGGTTTCAAAAAATGTTCTGATATACATGGCATTTCATTTAAAAAATGTTACTTCACCCTGTAGAATCGTCTTGGCTCACCCTGTATATCGAACCAATTTCCAGTTATAGACTTTTTGGTCTAGTTTATTTATGTTTTTGAATCAAGTTTCTAGCTATCATAGAACTCGACATATTGAAGTCGGACGCACTATTGCCCCACTCTGTATAATATCTGTTTTGTTCCTTTGGACAAATAATATATTCAAATTTCTGAATAAGTTGGTATATTCAAAACAGGAAATGTTTTGTGAGCAGCCAAGTTTTTTATAGTGTAAAATGGAATCTGGGTAATGTTGATTTATTTTAGTATCTTTATTTGGTTAAATGGAAACATTGTTTATAAAAAAAAACATTAATCATAATTGTTATTTTTACGACAAGCAAAATTCTTTTCCAAGTTTGATAATAAAGAATGCTTCTAGTCGGTATGTGACTATGTGGTCATACAGTGTCTTATGTCATTGATTACAAAAATGATTTAATGTTGACCATACGACAGAAGAATTTTTTTGATAAAAATTGAGCGTGGTCAAAAAAAGTGGGCAGTTTAATTCTAGAAATGTATGGACGCGCGTATTTTCTTTTCGAAATATAATTTGATATATTTTATAAAATTAAACTTCTCACAAGTGTATATAATCTTTGCTTCTCGTTTTGTTCAGCCGCTCCTCAAAAAAAAAAAAACCAAAATAAATCTTACGCCGATAATAATGGCCCATATTTTTTTCATAATACATACGAATTTATTCTATACAATATTTTGATTCTGATGGTGTTTTCATGTCACATCTTTAATTAAGTAAATTTAAATTTTCGGCGAATTTCAAAGACCTTAATAAAGAAGAATTCAGTGGTCAATTTAATATTAAATTGCGATATATGAATGAAGTTATTGTTTTCTTTATAAAATTTAAATACGCTTCGTTTGTAAATCAGTCTGTTTATTTGCATTATTTATATTTACAGGGCTGCGACAGTAATTAATTGTCGGAGTATCCACAAAGTAAATAATAATATCAGTCTTTTTTCTAAACTTACATACTGTAGAAATATTTAAGTAAGTTTGATAAAAGTAATGTAAAATAAGTTTTAGAAAGTATAAAATATTTTATCTTTTACTATATTTGATGATATATAGAGTGGGCCAGGTTTTAATCGGGAAACTTAGAGAATCGATAGAACACGCCAAAATAATAATATGGATTTGTCATATAAACTTATAACTAAAATTGTTTAGTTTTCGAGATAGAGGGCGTTGAAGTTTTAATTCATTTTCAGTTTTTCCCATATTTCTCCGGAAATGATTGAGATATTTTTATGAAATTCGGAAGGGCAACGTTGCGTACCTCAGTACACCATTCGCCATAGTTTTCATCTATATATTTTAAAATAATTTGATTTTCCTCGTTTTTCTGATTACTAAAATACCACACGTCATGCTATCTCAAAAAGTGTTTGATATATTTGGATTTTGGTATTAAAATATCGTTAATGATTTTGTTAAACCATAGTCTTCCATTTGAAAAAATTGAGGAAATTCAATTCAAAAAGTTCTAAATTGAAAAATCATTTTTGGCCAACCTATATAATTTTAGGAAGTGAAAATGATTCACACAGATTTTAAAAAAATCCGACTATTATTGCTTCATATATTTTATACTGTCATTCGTATCTGAACGTGCTAGTATAAAAGTTTTAGGCATGTAATGAATCAGAAACAACACTTGCAATACATTTTATAATGGAAACTATTAAAACAACTACTCAGTCTAGGAGCAAGAGCTGCATTGAATTAAATAACAGTGTTCTTAGTATTAGAAGCAAAAAAAGATTGATTGAAAAAATATTAACTCACCAAAAAAGGAAAATTTTCACAGTCAAGAAATGATATCCTCCAGTTACAATACAAAAAACGAAAACCCTAGTCCGATATACAATATTTACTTCAGGGGGCTTGTCCGCATATAAATTACACCGGCACACAAAAAAAAAAAGTTGTTTGTACATTTGACACCACCTACCTCCCGACATGTATTTCGACCCGCTGAATCCGAATTTGAAGTCAGTTTGGACCGTACACCCTCAAATATCGAGTAAATTGAAAAACCGTAAAAAATAGCGAAAATTGGGTGTTTCGGTAATAAAAAAAATTTTGTGGATCTAAACCAAGCCTAATTTTTATGTATTTCGATCCGCTGAATACGAATCCAAAGTATATTTAGACCATAAGCCGTTTTAAATCTAAGTAAATTGTAAAAAAACCCTCGAAAATTGCTAAAAATGGCAAAAAATTGTGATTATGTTGATGAAAAAAATTTTGTAGACCCGGATCGAAGAGGATTTTTATGTAATTTGATCTGCTGAATCCGAATCTGAAATATATTTGGCCCATTAATCCCTCAAAATCGCAAAAAACCGATAAAATAGCAAAAAATTCAGTTGAAAAAATTGAAAAAATCTATGAAACACGATTAAATACGTTTCTTGTATTTTTTTATGCATAAAATGCAAGTTTAGAATCTAAAAATGTGAAAAATTGTAAAATCTATAAAAAATGACGTATAAACAGAATGAAAATTGACCAAACTGACTTCAAATTCGGATTCAGCGGGTCCATTTAGAAAAGACTATTGGGGCCATTTACAGTGAAACCGGAAGTGAAAAATATGGCGGATAGGTCTCAAAAAGTTAGAAATCTCACGTAATTTCACCATACAAAATTTCATCCCGATATCTTTAAAAACAAAGAAGTTACAGGGGTGGCCCACTATTCGTTTACACCCGGTATATCTAAAATATTTAAAATTATAAATCGTAGATCTCAGTTTTTTTATCAGTTCTTTTATGTGCACATCCCATCGCAAGTGTTGATCAATTAGAATTCCTAGATATTTGACCGTGGGAGCAGACTTTATTGTTAGAAAATTATCTATATCTATCTGAGAATAAGATGGTTGTCCTGATTTATTCGATGAGAAGGCTAGATAAACTGTTTTTTCAATATTTAGCGTTAATAAATGATGGTCAAACCACGATTTTACGTTTTTGAAATCATTTTCAGCTTGTATTCTTACATTCTCCCAATTTTCGCCTTCATAAAATATACTAATGTCGTCTGCAAATCCTATTATTTTACCTTTGATATTTATTTGAAATAAATTATTTATATACAACACAAAGAGCAGTGGCCCTGTCACAGTCCCTTGGGGAACCCCAAAAGTGACAGTTCTTGGTTCACTTACTGCGTTATCAATTTTTACATATTGATGGCGGTCTTGTAAGTAGCTCTCAATTAATTTTAAGGGCAAGTCTAACTCCAATATTTTCTAATATTTTTAATAATTTTTCGTGGCAGACCGTATCGAAGGCCTTCGCTAAGTCTAGAAATATACATAGCGAAGGCTTTCCCTTATCTGTAGCTTTATATAATATGCATTCTGTTAGTGTGTCTATTGCGTCATTTGTTGATTTTCCAGTCTGGAAACCATACACTGTTGATTAGATATAATATTATGCTTTTTTATAAAACCATCTAATCTGTTTTTTAGGAGCATCTCAAAAATCTTTGCAAAGTTCGTTATAAAAGATATCGGCCTGTAATTTAGTGAATTCAATTTATCGCCTTTTTTGTAAATTGGTACAATTATGGATTCTTTAAATTCGCTTGGACAGCAACCAGTCTCAAAAATGGCATTTAACAACTTTGTGAGTGGATAAACAATATTGCTAGCAATATTTTTTATTGTTTCAACCGATATGCCATCGATTCCGACACCTTTTTTATTTTTTTAATTTAAAATGATATTTTTAACTTCGTTCTCACAAGTTGGCGATAAATCATAGAACACGGGTTAATAAAATTTGTGTTATTTATGTAGTCTGCATCTGTAGAATGCATTATTTCAACAAGAAAAAAAATCATTGCATCCAAGTGGTTGGGAGATAGTCAACAATAATATAGAAGTGTAAGAAGACTAGAAAGGCTTGAAAAAAATGTACTGATACACATACAGTGGCATTCCATTTTAAAAAACGGCACAAGACCCTCCAGAATTGTCTTGGCTTGCCCTGTATATTCGAAACTAATTTCCACTTATAGACTTTATCTACTTTATTTGTTTTTTTTAGACAAATTTCTAGCTATCATAGAATTCGTGTTATTGAGATCAGACGCATTATTACTCCACTCTGTATATTTGTTTATTCGAAAAATCTTAACTGTAGTAAAACCGTAAACAAACTTATTATAATAAATTTTTATCTGTTTATAATTTCAACCAATTTACTTCGTTAAAATAAATAACATTTTAATTGATACGGGAATATATTGTTTGAACCTCATTGATGCTGTAAGTATATTTTACATGTTCAATATTTAGGTCTTGGACTTTTAAGCCCTTATGGGTTTATTTATAAACTGAAAATAAAAATATGTGAAAATGTTATTTAACAGCTTTCAAGAAAAATGCGAAACATACATTTTGTAGACATTGTCAAGAAAGTTTCTGAAAGTGTGAAAATGTTATTAAAAAAATGTTTACAACAGTATTATTTATTATCAATAATGAATTTTCTATCACATGGTAATAAAATTGAAAACGAAGTTAAAATATTACGTCGACGAAAGGTAAATAATATTAATAATATCAATCAACATTTAACTTTTTATTTTAATTTTTACCACCCTGTGATAAAAAATGCATTATTGCTAATAACTATACTGTTTTAAACATTTTCGCCATTAACATTTCCAGACTTTTTCATATCAGTATTAATCCGTTGACTATGGTTTCTTTTATTTATCAAATTCTCGCATAATAGTCAAATGAAAATTATAAAATATAAATATAGATAATAAAATGGAAAAGTTTTATCACTATTTTTATTTTGTATTTATTTTAATTGTATCGCATTTGGTTTATTTATTATGTTCCTCAATTATACATCTCAATTTATTCCTTTACGACCCATCCCCTCATGTCAAGGGTCGTTTCGGTAACCTCTGGTTAAAGACGTCGGGTACGACTTATTTGTCACATTTGATTTATGTGGTCCCTACTGTTACACAAAAACAAGTCTGAATTTTACGTGTTTTTTTGGACAACATATGCATTGCATATTACAAGTTAGGAATCATTTCCTTTTTGACATCCCTTGTTGTTTACAAATATTTACATTTTATATACCGGGTGACCACATGACATGGTACGGTCCCAAAATTTTTCGTATTTTTACTATATCCAATATAAGGAAGTATAGTCATCGTGATTTTTTTCGACCTCGAGATTTAGATTGATATATACGTTTTGAACTCTCCTAAATCCATTTTGACTATTTTCCGAATGACGTCTGTCGGTGCGTGTGTGGATGTGTGTATATGTGTATACGCGATAACTCAAAAAATACTAATCGGGGACTTCCCACAGTTGGCGGTTAAGATTATCAACAACATTTTAGGTGACACATTAAATTTGGTGAATGTGATACCACAAGAAGAGACATAATGAATGAAAGAAGAAAAAAGGTACAATTTCGGGAAAAAAAATTAAAATTTTTGATTGCATTTCTGGACAAATCTCGATGAATTATAATGAAAAACAACTTCATGGAAAAAATTTGTCTGCATGTCTGTAGTATCGCGATAGCAGCCACAGTTTTTGAGATAAAGCTTTCAAATTTGGTACACATGTTCTAAAGGCCAAAGACAATGATAAATTCGAAGATGAGCAAAATTGGTCACGGACCTAAACTTTTTTTGTATTTGCCTTTACAAAAAAATATATTCTTGATGAAAGATTATAAATCATGTCTACTATATCAAGCCAATAAAATATATTTTCCAAGTACTTAAATAAAGCTGATGTAAACTGAAATTTTTTACACATTTGACTTCATAAAATGGGATTAGGATAAGTTTAACAGTTTGACATTTGAAATGTCCAATTCAGTTACAAAATTGTCAATGTCGATAAGAAATTATTAAAATATATGACATGAAATATTGACAGTGTCGATTGACGCTGATAATTAATTATTTAAAAATTTTAATGAAACATTTCAAGGTACGCTATTAAGATTTAATTGAGGTAAGTGAAGAATTAAATAGAATGATTTTTTTACATCAGGATGATATATACTAGTATAAGAAAGTTATGTGCTGGCCACATCAGATATTTTAAGATATTAATATGAAATTTGGGAATTGCTAATAACACATATTTTGATGCATTTTCAGGTTTTTGTTCTTCCAGTTTTACCGAAAGTGATTTCAACTTTTTTTCTTAAATGTAACACCCAATTTTTTATTTGTGATTTCGACGAGACTAAAATTTGCCTATACAGGGTGTCCCAACCAAAAGCAGGCACCCTGAATAACTTTGAGGATAAAAGTTTTTTTGAAAAATTGGTGAAACACGTCGACCTTGTTTTCAAGGGGGGACATGTTTTAATGTAATACTTGTATACCTATCACGATCCCACTACTCTACACGGCCACCCCCTCAAAAAATTCAAATGGCAAAGGAGGTCAAGTGATACATCTTCTGAAAGGTCTTTCAATTCTCTACATAACTGTGTATTTTTTTTAAACTTTTATCGATTCGTTCCTGAGAAATAATTGCTTCATTATTTTAGGTTCGGGAAATAAAAATAAAAGAAGCCGTTTACATTATCGTATGTATTGTTCAAAATGACCCCCATCGACTTCCATACAGTAGTATAATATGTCTTGAAATTCTGTACGAACATTTCTGAACACATCTGGAATCAATAAATGGCATTCTCGAACAGTTCTTTCACGTAACTCTTCCAGAGATGGGGGTTTTGTTGCAAATACCTTCGATTTCAAATGTCCCCACAGAAAGAAATCCAAGGGAGTTAAATCGGGTGCCTCAGCTACTTTCCTGATCGATTGAGTATTATCCATCTGCAAATGACTCAGAACTGCCACTTCGACTGCTTCATTCCTAATCGGTCGCCGAGGTTCATGCTTTTTTGTTTCCTATAGAACCTGTTTCCATAAATTTTGTCAATAATTGTAAAACATACTGAGAACCAACCCTTCTATCTGGGTGATTTCTATTGAATATCCCCTCCGTAGCTCTAGCACATTTATGGTTTTTAAAATAAATGCTGACAATTTCTATTCTCTCCTGAAGGGTATGAACCATTTTGAGAACTCACTCTGGTAAAATGTATCTCAATTTGTTGTGAACAAATTAATGTTCAAGGACTATCAAATACTTATGAGTCTTTTTTTTATTCTAAAATTAAACGGACAAGGAAAGTGTTTTTTGTCGAAAAACTCGTGTTGATTTGAGAGCACTAAAAAATGCAGTTTTTTTATAAATTCCAATACCCAGTGCCGTGTATTTTAGATTTTTTAAACGATTTCGATTATGTGTAATCATCAAAAATAAAATTATTTTCCTTAAGAACGAATCGATAAAAGTTAAAAAAAAATGCAGTTATGTAGAGAATTGAAAAAGACCTTTCAAAAGATATATCACTCGACCCCCTTACCATTTGAATTTTTTGAGGTGGTGGCCGTGTAGGGTAGAGGGATGATGATAGGTATACAAGTATTACATTAAAATATGTCCCCCTTGAAAACAAGGTCGTCGTGTTTCACCAATTTTTCAAAAAAATTTTTATCTCCAAAGTTATTCAGGGTGCCTAATTTTGGTTGGGACACCACTTTTCCATGATTATAGAATATCATAAATAACTATATACAAGAAATAGCAGCGGTTTTGAGTACAGAATTTATTTTATTGCATTTCGCAATTATTCCAGTTTGTGTCACGAAACATAACTTAAAATATTTATTTCAGGGCCATCTTTGTGTAGAGAAAAATTTAAAAATGGATTAGGCAATTTTTAGCTCCATCGAAATCGCATATAAATAATGGGTATTACATATAAGAAAAAAAAAATTATATCGAAATCGTTTCGGATCAAAACGTGTTTTTATGTGCAATACTGAAATGTCACATTTATATCTTTAAAAATACAGAAAATTTTGGGGGCGTACCATATCCTGTGGTCATCCGATATATAAACTTATTGAATATGAATTTATAAAATGCTGTCTATGTAATGAGCTTTATAGTCATAAGAACAACGTTTTTGCGCCGTTTTATGCATTCTTATGGCCTTTTTTTGATAAATTTCGGCAGTTTCCTAATTAAAATAGAAAATGTTCCATATAAACAAGTTTAAAGTGCTTTATAGCGAAGTTAGAGTTATATTCCAACAAATGAATTTCAAATTTAAAAGTTAAAGCCTGTACAAATAGAAATTACCACACTGCATGCTTTCTGTAAATCTAATCAACTTTTTTATGTGTTGTTATACTTCTCATATTTCATATATGTTTATTTTCCGTCAATGTATTTATTACCCACACTATGTTGGTTAGAACGAAAAATAAAACATTTTGAATCATTTACACAGCGATGAAAAATAAATTATATTAGAAGTGAAATATATTGTTTCTCAATAATAAACATGTAATCAAGCTGAAATGATTAGAAATTTTAGTTTTATTATGCCTGTTTTATAATAATTTAGTTCTTATAACACTGGCGGCCAAACAATTTTTTTTTTGTAACATGTACCTATCAATAGCATATCCCACTGGAATAAAGCCGTTTGATTACAGAAATGACAAGCAAAAAGTCGTAACGCGTAACGTTTCCTGTTACATTAATAAAATTTTATGGGCAGGAAAAACATAATCGATAATTTTACTAATCTATTTATTGCTATACATATATTAATGATGTGTATGATATATATTAGGCTTACATAGATATATCTGCAAAGATAGGGAAAAATTTTTAAAAAACATATGCTCAGTTCATTTTTTCTTTTATGGGGGAATCTATGAATAAGCGCCACTCAGAAGGAAAATGCTCGATATTAAGATCCTGCATTAAACCATCGCATCGATATCAATACACTCGCATAGTGAATTTTCCACATTATAAAATGTGGAAAATGTTGCATTTCTTTTTCTAAAAGTCCTAATCTGTTTCTGTAGCGAGTAAGTTCCACTCCTTAAGTCAGGAACCAAGAAGTTCTGTTTGTTTTTCCAGCCCTAAGTCACGTACCAAATCATTCAATTCATTCTGAGCAATTAAGTGAAGGTCACTAAAACTTTCTGGAATATACAAAGGGTCGACACACTGGTCTGGGCTGTCTGAAGGGTCGTTACTATTTCCATTACCTCCCAAAACAATATTTTGGCAACCTAAAGGCGCAGTTGGCGCTGGTAAGTCCGATGCATTGTGAGGAACAGGTTTTTAAGGATGATAGCAAATTTGGATATTTAATTTTATGTTTTTCTTTTTTGGGATATCCCTCAGTTCTTGTTACACAAAAATAGCAGTCATTGAAATAATTGGTGGGTTCTCGTCATACCATTGGAACTGCAAAAGGCATGTTTTTTTTTCTCCTTTCATCCACTGCACTAGTGACACGTTACAACTTACACAACAAACGTGGGGAGCCCATTGTTTGTCTTGATCTCCGCACAGAAAAAAATGGTTCAAATAAACTTTTTATTTGAAACTTTTTTATTAGTAGCACGTTTTTTTTTTTGAGGAATAATAAAGTCCACTAATAACGCCAAATAAAAACTTTCATTTAACACAAGTTTTCTAGTACAGATAACAGTGATATTATGATTTAAAAAATGTATTAATAGTTAAGATATGATTATTAATGACAAATATACATTTCTATTTATTCCATTACTAATAACTAAAGCTGCAAATCGTCTCTGTGTATCATGGTCGTAGAGTACAGATGTACTTACTGTCGCCGGCGAAACTCTTTCTCCAGTCCAGTCTATTATTAGCTTTCGAGTTGTGTACACGTTAAGTCACTTGGGCGTATTGCATATTGTTTTTATTTTATTTGTTGTACCGTATTGTTGATATTAATTTAATAATAAAGCATGGCAGATGTACGCAGGGGTAGAAAACGGCCATTTGCTGACAAAGTGAATAAATTCATAGGTGAATTCCCGGATTTATTCTATGATGGTGCTAAAATAATTTGTAGTGTGCGAGGAAGGTTTGATGTGCTGGGATAAGCGTGATTGTGGACTTCACGTAAATATTGTACACCATAAAAATAAAAAAAAATGGCGTGCCTCCGACAACACAGTTTATGTTTGATTTACTATTAATGCTGATTGCCTGTGATGTTCCGCTGCACATACTCGATAAACAACCAGTTCGAAAGTTCTGGAATAAATACAATGCCCAGGTCAAGTTACCAAGTCGCACAACGTTATGTAACTATCTACCAACTGTACACGTAGACATGGTAAATAAGATGAAATGTGAATTAAAAAATACACGGCTGTGGTTATCTGTTGATGAGACAACAGATTGTAAAAAAAAATCTATTTTAAATGTTATAGTACGAGTACTGGACCCTCTTAAACCGACAGTTCCACAGTTACTAGCTAGCAAAAGACTAAGTCAGTGTACAAGCGAAATAATTACCAGGGTGGTGCTGGAAACGTTAGAAAAATTTGAACTGTCAAAAAAGTCAAGTGTTGATGTTTGTGACTGATGGCGCGCCGTGACAATACGTTCGGTAGGCCGTTCTTTGCAAAAACAAGGTTGTACGTTTATACATGTTACGTGTAAAGTGCATGTTTTACATCTTGTACCAGAAACTAATCGAAAAGGTTTTCCAGAGGTGGATGCATTAATAGCAAGTACAAAAAAAGTGTTTCTTAAATCTCCAAAACGTCTCCGTGCATTTCATAGCAAGTGTCCCGGTATTCATGAGCCACCACAGCCGATTCTTACACGTTGGGGAACATGGTTGTGTAAAAGCTGTGATACTAAAATTCAATCCAGATGAGACTGCAGCTATTAAGGAAAGCCAGACAAAATTCGAAGATATTTCCGTTAAAACAGCTTTAAAAAATATTACGAAGAACTATAAACCATTACATGAAAGCATAAAAAAAATTAGAAAACAGTGCATTGTCGTTGCGTACGCGAAATTAACTAATACGAAAAACAATAAACTGTTACAATTTATAACAATGTATGTAAAACTTACCCTCTTAACTAGCTTGATGAATTAGCTTGCTTCTTTAACGCGCATTATTATTTTATATTATTATCACCCTATAGTGCTATATTATTGTAGTTATATGTATTACTTTGTTTAAGTTAATTCTACTATGTATCCTTATAATATAAATTTTTTTTCTTATTGTATTTCATACATTTTGTCCTGTAAGTGGATTTTCTGTTGGGCAAATAAATAAATATTATTATTATTTGTTGCGTCACCTATAGCGTGTAGCGGTAGATTTACTTCGTCCACTATTTGCAGTGACTCCGCTAACGACAACGCACTGTTTTCTAATTTTTTTTTTATGCTTTCATGTAATAGTTTATAGTTCTTCGCAATATTTTTTAAAGCTGTTTCAACGGAAATATCTTTGAATTTTGTCTGGCTTTCCTTAATAGCTGCAGCCTCATCTGGGTTGAATTTTAGTATCACATCTTTTATTTGTTGGAAATATTCCATATAATAAAAAGTTGCCTGCAACCATGTTCCCCAACGTGTAAGAATCGGCTGTGGTGGTTAAGGAATACCGGGACACTTGCTATGAAATGCACGGAGACGTTTAGGAGATTTAAGAAACACTTTTTTTGTACTTGCTATTAATGTATCCACCTCTAGAAAACCTTTTCGAATAGTTTCTGCCACAAGATGTAAAGCGTGCACTTTACACGTAACATGTATAAACGTACAACCTTGTTCTTGCAAAGAACGGCCTACCGAAAGCATTGTCACGGCGCCATCATCACAAACATCAACACTTGACTTTTTGACAGTTCAAATTTTTCTAATGTCTCCAGCACCACCCTGGTAATTGTTTCGCTAATACGCTCACTTAGTCTTTTGCTAGCTAGTAACAGTGGAACTGTCGATATAAGAGGGTCTAGTACTCGTACTATAACATTTAAAATAGAATTTTTTTACAATCTGTTGTCTCATCAACAGATAACCACAGCCGTGTATTTTTTAATTCACATTTCATCTTATTTACCATATCTACGTGTACAGTTGGTAGATTGTTACATAACGTTGTGTGACGTGGTAACTTTACCTGGGCATTGTATTTATTCCAGAATTCTCAAAATGGTTGTTTATCGAGTATGTGCAGCAGAACATCACAGGCAATCAGCATTAATAGTAAATCAAACATAAACTGTGTTGTCGAAGGCACACCATTTTCTTTATTTTTATGGTGTAGGTACATTATTTACGTGAAGTCCACAATCACACTTATCCCAGCACTCAAATCTTGCATACTTTACAAATTATTTTAGCACCATCATAGAATAAATCCGGGAATTCACATATGGGTTTATTCACTGTCAGCAAATGGCCGTTTTCTACCCCTGCGTACGTCTGCCATGCTTTATTATTAAATCAATATCAACAATACAGTACAACAAATAAAATAAAAACACAAAAACAATATGCAATACGCCCAAGTGACTTAACGTGTACACAACTCGAAAGCTAATAATAGACTGGACTGGAGAAAGAGTTTTGTGGTCAAGGTGAATGCCGGCGACAGTAAGCACATATGTACTCTACGACCTTGATACACAGAAATGATTTGCAGCTTTAGTTACCAACTTACAGCAATAAATAAATATTTTTTAACGGTAAACAAGTGTCTTAGCAAAATCGTTTTTGTTGCGACTACAATAGACTATTTGGAGCGTCTTTAATGCAGATATTTTTTTTTTTGGGGCTAGTCAACTTTTATTTATGGTTAGTAGAAATTTCTTTCAATGTGCCTGCAGCATGGTTTTAATTTTCAAGCACTTTACGTGGTATAATATTTATACAAGTGGGGGTCAGGCTTTCACACTTTACTTTTAATATTATGATATTTCAATAGGTTTTAAGAGCATTGTGGTACCAAAATTTGTCAATGCAAACCAATTCATGGTAAAATGTGAACATTGAACGCCGAAAAAATAAGCGCGCCTTAAAAATGATGCTTTTAGAAAAAAAATCTCACTTTTTTCTTGGATACACATTTTATCAGTGGTTTTAAACTTAAAGTATTATAATTAGATTGACCAAAATCTTTCACTGCATAAGAATTTTATATACACTATTTGTATGTACTTATTTTTGGACGTCCTTTTATCGTCTTCAATTAAAAATTGAATTTGTGTTTAAATCTATTTAAATAATAAAATTTGCTAAAAATGAGTCTCACCCAAACGGGATAATTGACAACTTTGTGTCCGTTGATTTTCAGTAGCACCCAGTAAGCTCACAAAATCCACGATGGAAAATATCGTCATTAGTGCCCCAAAATAACTAAAAAAAGAGAGAAATCACTCATAACCCAGTGTCCCTGTTGTTACCATGCCATATATACTTTACACATATTAATTTTTATTGCCTTATTACTTGCATCAAAAAGGTCCTCACATGCAAAAACATAACGTGTTTTCGAAAATTCATTTGTATCCCATCTTTAACTACACTTTTTTACATTTTCCGTCTCTTGAAATTAGACAAACGTTTTTTCTGGCGTTTTTATTGAGGTATTTTCATATATCGGTACGATCCACCAATGATATGATGATAATTTAGAAGAATCATCATTATATTTACTTCTTAAAATTTCATAGCACAATTAACACGACTTGTTTACGTTTATCAACGTGCTTTACCTGCTGTCTGCACTAGCACTCGAATCCTGTGACGTCACCGCATCGACTTGCCTGGCCGGCAGTTTGCGACTAAATAATTCAAACTTTAATGTTGAATAATTTGTAAAACAAAAAATATTAAAAAAAATCCTTTACACAATATTTTTTTGTATTAAGTAAAGATTCCAAAAATGCCAAAATTATATTGTGCATGTTTTTTTCACGGTTTACTGTTTACAAAGATAAAAATATCTCGAACATCAGTCACAGCAATTTACTTACCTTACTTGCAGCAACATAGACTAGTTTTGGAAGTAGATAAATATTTTGAGTAAAGAAATTTGTAGATAATACGGCGATTTTTAAATTCAAGCTTATTCCTGTTTCGGGGGAACATCACAATGTCTGAAGGCATTTTGGGTCTTAATAAATTAAAGTCATTTTACTTTATATACTTATTTCTCTTAACATTACATTTTATAATTTAAAACAGATATATCTACAATAAAGCCATGACAATAAATATATATAGAGATAGGAAATACAAAAAAAAATGTACCCAAATATCACAACAGGAAACTAAAATCTATAGATTCTAATTTTTTAATTAAAGACTAAAGAAATTAATAACTATGAATCCCACAGTGTAAGAAATACAATGTATATTCTTCATTTGTCTCAATCACTTAATCTACCCCACTACTAAAAAATAGAAACAAATTCCAAAATCGAAAACCAATCAAAAAAAAAAATTTTCACTACATATATTCATTAATGTAAGTTGTATTTGTTTTAAATTGTATCCTTTAAAAAGTTTCACAATAATAGCAAAATATATATTTTTATTTTTTTATATGATAGTTCGAGTGCTTCACCACTGCCATTTTCAACGAAGGCATTACTTGAAGAAATAACAGTCTATGAAAAAAATTCAGAGCAGATCTCCATCTATTTCTTCAAATAATATCAAAAATCGGGGGAAAAGGGCAGCGACCCACCCCATAAATGTATACATTTTCGGAAATCATTTCATTACATTTAAATCGAAAACAATAATTACTATAAACAATAGTAAATAAAATTATATTTTACAATACTTTTTTACAACATTTTTAAATACTATAACGTATACTTAAAAAATATAATAAAGAATTTTATTTATATGTGAGGATAAAAAACTCAGACATGTCAATACAATAAATGGTTTAAATTTGGCATTATTATCATGTCATAGGCCCCACTACTCATAATTGTCTTGTAGTAATTATCGAAAAACCATACCTTCATTTTAGAAAATATAAATTTAATGTTACACGGACATGAATCATTATTGGTTCTTTGTTTTTTGAAATGCAAGTTGTGGGATTCATCATCCTATTATATTTTCCTTAAGCTGTAATCTCTAAGCAATAGATTTTGGTATATAGGTGTCGAATTAAAATACTGATTTCGTTTTTCAGAGCACCCTGTATAACAATCAAATGTGCATAACTGTACAAGATAACTCGAACCTGAAAATTAGGGGGTTTTCCTCATTTGCACACGGGATAGAACAAAATTGATTGCACATCTCAGTTAATGCTCAAGAAAATGGGATGGCCAGGTCATTTCGAATGCTCGAATTGTTTTGAGATATAGCTAAGACATTATTTATAATATTTTTAAAAATCATACGAATTGTTTTAGTAATATAACATTTGATAGTAGAAAATACAAGACTAACACTTTCAAAACTTATTTTCTGCAATGTACAAATAAAAGTACCACAGATCTATTTAATGAGGGCTACCGCGCTTGAATTCACCGCGAGAGGTGCTAGTGTAGGGTTAATGTTTATTATGACTTTTTAACGCGGATTTTTAGTAATTTTTATAAAAATTATCTGAAAAACATTTAACACAATGATGCCAGAAGGGGAAAGTAATAATTTACCTGCTCAGTAGGGAAATTATTGTACCTATCAGAGGTGTCTTATGTCATTAAAGTTAGGTTATATCAAGTATGAGCATAATGAAAACAACGAATGTGCATAATTATTACTTACGATTTTCTGTAGTAGGGCTCCTTTGGTATCGCATAAACGTCAGGTTTAAAATGTTTCTTACAAACACGCGAATGTTTCGAAGGAGTAAAGTTATCCCTGCGAATCGCCACCAACCACTGTTTTAAGCGAGTTTTGTCTCCCGGAAACATATATCTTCGTTTTGTTTCCGAACAAAATGGAACTGCACAACACTGAGACATAATTAACAAGTTTTTTTTATTTACTGGTGTACAAAATAATTATAATAAAACCTTATAAACTTGTTCCGCGCCTAACAATAACTTCTACCCCTACCTTACTCGCCAGTGGCGCCAACGCTGAGCCTAAAATCGGTGGTCCTCATTATTCGATGCCAATAAAGTAGCAAATACGGGGTGTGTACGAACTTGAGAATTTATTTTTAATGGGAGGTAGGGCTTGGTAAAAGAAGTCGACTGCTAAAAATTTACCGTTGTAAGTTTCTTAGAAGTGGCTGAAAAAAATATTTTAAATAATACACCAAATTGTTTGAGAACCGCTGACGTATTGAATTCAGTCTAGCCGTGTGCGAAAGTTATGGCAGGGTTGCCACATTTTATCTTAAAGTCCATTACTCTGCGACAAATTTTCTTCTTCCAATCACAGCCACCGGTCAAAATGAACTCACTTTTTAAATTTAAATTTTTTACTCAAATATTAATCATCTTGTGAGAGCCAGAAAAGAACGATATAGTAACCCATGGATTCAATTGTTTTAAAGAATCCAACTTTAATTTAAAACATTGGTAGTTATTTACATTACTGTACTCACCGATTTTCACTAATTTTTTTTTTATACACTAATTTGAGGTCGTAGAACACGAACCTGCAAAAATGTTTCATCAAAAACTGCTTTTCAAAAAAAAAAAAAAAAAAAAACGTTTTAACACTTGCATTTATATGGCTCCAATTTCCTCTTCAACTTATATTACCACTAGTGTTGAGTACGATGTATACCCAAATATGATAAAATAATTTCCATCTCAAAAAACACAAATTGGTTGTACTGTCACAATTTGTGTATAAACAAAAAATTCAAAAATCGGTGAAGAGTAACAGTAATGTAAATAGTTACCCTTTTTAGACAATTATTTACCAGGTCTGCTTGAAGAAGTGGATGTGCGTCAGCAAATGTGGTTCTTACCATTGAGGAATGGAATCACAATGGAATTCAATCTCCATTTCAGCAGTTTTCAACATGTTTGCACTTTTTTGTTAAGAAAGATCAGTTATAATTTCCTAATTTTTAAAACCTTTTTTATGCACTATACGATTTATTATGTCAAGATGACCTTATCCTCAAAAAACAATTCCCAAGTTCGTAAACACCCTGTATTTGCAAAAGAAATTACGACAGTTCTGTAAAAAGTTTTAAATAAAATTTCGGCCTATATCTGGACAGTAAGAGATATCGAAACAAACTTTTTACCATGTTCTCCTAAAAATTGATTAAAATGTGTAGAAAACGGTCCTTTAAAACTGAATACAATGAGGACATTGAAAATTGAATTTTATGAATGACGTATTTCCTGTGTTTGTTACTATGTTTTGGTGGTTGAAGATTGTGAAGAATTTATACATGTATTTTTGCGTTATATACAACTTTTTGAGTACTATTTTATTTCGTATGTAACATAAAACGTAAGTACATATTTTGCAACTTTGGGAACTGAATTAACTCTCACAGTGACAATACTAAAACTCTTTCCGCCATTAGTTGTCATTGATTTCAAAAATATTTCAGGTTTTTTAACGTAAAACGTTTGTTTATGTTTACCTTGAAATAAAAATCTCGATTTATATATAATATAATAAGTAAACCTAGTAACATGACGGTATCATCTTCGCTTTCATTGGCTGCAGGTATTTTAGCAGGTGACCAGTCGGATAACGCCAGAAAACTAAAATTCAAATCTCTGCAATTTTTTCTACCTCTACGTGGAACTTTTCGAAATTCAAGATAAATTTGGTAGTGATTTTCAAATAACATCGATTAAAAAAATAAAAAGAGAAGTGGAAAGGGGCCATTGTTTGTGCCTAACACAACAAATTCTAAAGTAAAGGATCTACTGACCAGCATTGAAATGTGCAACATGTGCATAAAATATGTGTTTTGTAGTGTTTTTAAATTTCACAATTAACTGTATTGACATATCTAGCTTTTAATGTCCAAGGTCATTTTATATTTTCTTTTTTAAATAGTGTAAGATCGAAAAGTTGTGTCATACGTTGCTTCATACCTACAACGATGTTCATTTATCTGTATTAGCAATAAAAAAATAGTACGTAATTCAAAAATAATAGTAAACAACAAACACTATGTGCCCAAATCATAACTTCTTTTAAAATTTATATTTTCCTTGGAGTAATACAAAGATGGTAATACAATATTAACAAAAAAAAAGTATAATTAACAATAAAAAGGTACTGAGATAAAAAGTATAACCTATAAGCGTTTAAAAAAAAATCGTTAATAAAAAATTCGACAAACAAAAATATTTTTACACCGTTTAGAATTTACGAGAAACGATAATCATAATAAATCATGTCCATCGATTTTCTTTAGTGATATAATCTTATTATTGACACTTATTACATTATATAACAATCTATTAATTTATTTATTTAAATGTAGAAATCCTGTATTTACTTTTATTAAGTATATAATTGTCTATGAAACAAACTTCTGAAATTTCGTATTCACTGTTCAGCTGCAAACTGGACTATTTTGAAAGCAACTCGGGGACATTTTGCTGCATCCAAGAAACAGTTACAATAAATGAAGAATATTGTTGGTACAAAAAATTAGATTAAAAGTTTGTATTTTCTAATATTGCTTTCAAGACAAAAAATTTTAATTTTGATTTGTTCCACAAGGGAAATTATGAATGTTGCAAGTGATGGAACCTTACGATCTTTGATGGTCTCGCAATTTCATTTTTAATTGTTATTTACTTTCTAATTTTAGTGATAAAACAAAATAATCTGGAATTCCATGGAATATAGGACTACCAGCGCCCTCACACAAATTTATAGGTTAGGTCAAAAGTTTATTTTTCAGTAAATCAAACATATGATTAAAACATTCAATACAGCTTTTTTATTAACCAAAATAATGTATATGAGGGATATCTTTGTGTCCTTGAGAAATATTTATTGATGGAAAGTTCTCCGGGGTAGGACAAAAAAGAAACTAATTAAATTCAATCGCTAACGTTTCGACTATAATTTAGTCTTCTTCAGAACTCTGAACAATATAATTTAAAAGAAAACACAATTTGGGGCATCTGTAATTTGCATTGAATATGAACAAAAAGTGAAATATTCGTAATTCATTATTTTTACAGATATAGGTTGTCACAACGATGGTTGTTTAGAATCAGATTCTACACAACCATCGTTGTGACAAGGTGAATCTATGTCTGCAAAAATAATAGATTACGAATATTTCACTTTTGTTCATATTCAATGCAAATTATAGATGCGCCAAATTGTGTTTTCATTTAAATTATATTGTTCAGAGCTCTGAAGAAGACGAATTTATAGTCGAAACGTTAGCGATTGAACTGAATCAGTTTCTTTTTTTGTCCTACCTCGGCGAACTTCCCATCAACAAAATAATGTATCGCATACTAAAGTGTATGCATGAATGAGCCCCGTATGAAGAGGAAACTTTTTTTGCGAGTCGATTCCCAAAGAGCCCAGTGTCTCAACACATCAAATTTAAAATTTAGTGCAATAATAAATTAATAAAACAACTAATCAAATCTTTGGTTCTCTTTAACATTAGTATAACGGCGAATCAGGAATTTCACACTGTCCTATAGTAACCCTGTGCATGGCCATCTCAGATATGCCGTGGTAATGCACCAGGGCGCCACCTAGCACAAAGACGTGGAAAATTTGATGAGAGTGGAACCAAATATCACATTTACCAGGAAACCATCTTTCCGGAACTCTAAGAGCATAAAACAGGGCTCCTACGATGTAGAGAACCCCCATTAAAATTAACCATCCTAAGTATTTCTGACTGACGTAGTTAAACCATCCCTCGACGATACCGTAGTGTATCGCAGGAACGATGCCGCTGAGACCAAAGGTCATGAAAACGGCAGCTCTGAACGGGCGCCATCCCGACTCCGAGAACTTGTCCCATAAACTTACCATGATGCTCGTTACACCCAAAGCGCAGACGACCGAGAGGTACACGACTTTCGGCCTAAAGTGGCAGTAAAATCCGTAGTACAGCCATGGCACAAAAGAACCCATTATAAGTAAGGCAATTCCACAATAGTCCAGCTTCGAGAATAACTTTCCTATGAATTGTGAGTGGCAATTGACTGTGTGGAACATGAATGAGCACCCAAGACATATTATGGCGCCGGCGAAGAATGCACCAAAAACTATTTTCTCTTGCAGTTCGATTTCTATAACAGGTCTCATGAGGAAATATATGGCTATACCTGCAAAATGAAAAAATAAATAAAAAGATAATCTTATTCTGAAGGAGGTTGGCACCTCTGATGAACGACACTGGCACCGTAGTAGGTTCCACAAACACCAAAATACTCGATAGCCAGTTTTAATAATCTGATGATGCGAAAGGTATAGAATCAAGTCTTTTGTGGAAAATACTTCAGTAATAGTATCATCTTTTACTTAAATATATTATTTATGCACCCATAAATACATACATACATATATACATACATATACATACATACACACATACACTCATACACGCACACACACACATGTCAAAGATTTTGATTTATTATATAGAAAATTTCATGCATAAAATATACAGGGTGTTCTACTTAAAAATTCAAAATTGATGACACTTCTGGTCATAATACACTCAGTTCCAAAAAAAGTGACGCACTTGATTTTTGACCTAACTTTTTTCCTTTTTTTTTTTTAAACCAGTGGGTCGATTTTTAATTTTTTTTTATTTGTTGGTAGGTAATTCCTTTGTCTTTCAAAAAAAAAAAAAAAAGAGGTAGAAATTTTTTCAAAGCCTCCTAGATGGTAGTGGAAAAACTCGAACCATGGTTTTTTCTTAATTTTTGACTCACCCTGTGTGTTAATCAAGTAATGGTATAGAAAGTGCTTACACTCTGTATGAAAGACGCTTCTTTTACGAGCATTTTGTTTTTTTATTCATTGATTTATCTCTAAAATTGTCCGAATTACAGCTCTTTTGCTGAAACCTTGCGTATTACCAACTTTCTGAATTTATCGAGAAACAGTTTTGTAGTGAAATAAACTGATACGAATTTTAAAAAACATTTTTATTAAACACAAAATTATAAACTGGGATAACTGCTTAATACCGTGTATTGCCACTCCTAGCAACTCTAAGAGCTTCTAATCTACGCGGCATACTGGAAATTAGGTTTCTTATCGTTTCCATTGGTATACGATCCCATTCTTCCACTAATGCATCTGCCATTTCTGCGAGACTTTCCGGAGGCCTCTCGCGAGAACGTACCCTTCTCCCTAATTCATCCCACAAATGTTCTATAGGGTTCATATCGGGGCTTCTCGCAGGCCACTGTAATGTGGTGATACCCGTAGCTTCTAAAAAGTTTCGCACTATTGCTGCGGTGTGTGGTCCGGCATTATCCTGCATCAATATAAAATTATTGCCCACTAACTCTGCATGAGGTAAGACATACTGCTGTAAAATGTCAATGTAGATTAGGCCTGTCAACGTCCGTCTCACCGGAAAAACATGAAGGGGTGTCTTTCCATTGATTGAAATCCCTCCCCACACCATAACCGACCCACCATTAAAACTTTCGCATTCTGTTATTAAATTCTGATTAAACCTTTCACCAGTCCTTCTCCACACTCTTTTTCTTCCATCCACCATGTTAAGGCAAAACCTTGACTCATCCGTAAACAAGACATTCGACCATTCAGGAATATTCCATTCTCCATAATTTTGAACGAAATTTCTTCTAGCAGCACGATGTTCGGGCAATAATTTAGGACCTTTTGCAGGTCTCCTAGCTTTTAAATTAACTTCTTTTAGACGTCTACATACCGCCTGCTTACTTACTGCAACACCACGAATTCGGCGAAGATCTTGCTGAACATTTACCGCAGTATTTGATCGGTCCCGTAATATCCGCAATCTCAAGAAGCGATCATCTCTTGGAGAAGTTTTTCGAGGGCGACCAGAACCCACCCTTCGAGCAGCGCTTCCTGTTTGTTCGTACTTGCGGATCGCTCTACGAGCAGTGGCATCATGGACTCCCACTGCACGAGCGGCGTAACGTTTACTACGCCCATCGTTTACTAAAGCAACTAATCTTGCTACTTGTTCAGGATTTATTTGAGGCATTTTATGTAATTTTAGTCTCTAAAACTTTTTTAATGAAACTTAATTAATGACACAACGACAAAGAGTCAAATATGGAGGCATACAACAAATTAATTGCTATGGCAACGGCAATTGTTTTTTTAAAGGCAATGTGATCCTACAACGAAATAAATTTGTGGGATATACGCAAGGTTTCAGCAAAAAAGCTGTAATTCGGACAATTTTAGAGATAAATCAATGAATAAAAAAACAAAATGCTCGTAAAAGAAGCGTCTTTCATACAGAGTGTAAGCACTTTCTATACCATTACTTGATTAACACACAGGGTGAGTCAAAAATTAAGAAAAAAACATGGTTCGAGTTTTTCCACTACCATCCAGGAGGCTTTGAAAAAATTTCCACCTCTTTATTTTTTTTTTTGAAAGACAAAGGAATTACCTACCAACAAATAAAAAAAAATTAAAAATCGACCCACTGGTTTAAAAAAAAAAGGAAAAAAGTTAGGTCAAAAATCAAGTGCGTCACTTTTTTTGGAACTGAGAGTATATGTCAAAATAAGCCCATTTACTATCCACGTGAGTTTTAAATTTGAAAATTTTATTCCAGTTTTTAAAATAATGGCGTGCTGATACACGATCTCGTTGACACCCAGTATATACATACATACAGTTTACTTCAAACTTATTTGCAACATAAAAAGCGTCGGCTTCTTTGATCCCTTTACCGCCGTCAAAGAAGCCGACAGTTTTGATGTTGCAAATAAATTTGAAATAAACTATACATACTCCCTTATTGGATAACTTTGTTGTAGGGAAGGATATAAATTGGATATAAATATTATAACTTTGAGAAACACTGCCTATTTTCTATCTTTTTTATACTTATTCTTATTAGTTTATTATCTATGATCCATATGAAATCCTCTAGTCGGTAAAGCCAGCTTATTGCAGATTTTGCTCAAACTTTGTGAGACTCTTCTTTAGGGTTCCAATGAAGGAAATCCACCGTCATTTAATTTTCGCATGACTGATATTTTTACTTCTTTTAAACCACCTGTACACGCACAAAGGATGAAAATAACAAAACGAGCATTACATGCTTTTGAAGTTCAAGGTAACAACTAAATATCCTGTAAGTGTCATATTTTTATCTCGTAGCCAACACATTCATATTATAACCTAAATAATGCGATTTTTTAAAAATTCAAAATTTCAAGCAGAGATTTTTTTTATAAAGAGTAGGCCGAACAAGTCAATTGTAGGTTTTGTTTCTTCCACAATAAGTGCACTTGATCTCTGAGAAATATTAGCTGGTTGCATTCAACAGTCGAGACGATGCAGTCAATAAAAATCGCGAAAAATCAGTAAAATACACGTATTTTCAGCACCGTGTTATTTTTTGATGGTATTGATTGTGTGAATTTATATTCTTTGCACAAAAACTACTATCTTTCAGCTTTGAAATGCCATCTTGAAAGCGTAGATATCTTTAATAGAAAAATTTTTTCAGCTAAAAATATTAAGAGGCCTAGTCGGGAAAAAGCTTCGGATAGCTGTGTCACTCTCTAGAAAGTTTTTATACATGCGCCGCTGAATAATTTTGCTCTTGACTATACCTTTACTGGAGGTTTTATTCACCGACTTCATTGAGGTGCGATTCCCGATAGAGGTAACATTTCCTTGCTCCTTTTGTAGTGACAAAGATACTTATTTAGAAAATTCATTTTAACCAAATAGTACGGAATAAAAGTTTGAAACTTGCTGTGCATAATTATGAAGATTCATTCTAGAAGACATGTATGAATTTTACCTCGAATTTTACCGATTGATATCATAATTCACGAGCTAATCACGGTCAAATTTCACTTATATTTACAGTATACATTTTCCCTACATAAAGTGAAAATTAATTAAAATAGATATACATGTACCCTCTAGTACACTTTCAACTACTGATCCTCCAAATTTGGTGTAATTTGACCAAACCGTATGGAAGAAATAAATTTTGAAAAATTACCTTATAAACACTGGTTCGATTAGCCCTCTTAAAGCATAAAAATGACGTTTTTTAAATGCTTTAATTCTGGCAGGTGGGAACTGACGCATGCGAAAATTAAATGACGGTGGATTTCCCTCTTTGGAACCCTAAAGAAGGTTCTCACAAAGTTTAAGCAAAATCTAAAATAGTGGAGCAACAAAAAACTTTTTTTTAGACGATTTCATATGGAATGATTCCTATTAGTAACACTATTTACTGATAATTTTAATTATTATAATGACAATAGATATAGACATCCAGCTATTAATAGCTAATTATTATTAAAGAGTAAGTAAGAATTTCACTTAAATAAAAGATATTAAAACTCAATATATTATTGTCTTACCTAATTACTTTATAATATTCAAGGTTTGCATAGAAAATTCTGGGAGAGCGATATTTAATGTATATTTCTATTTGGCAATAGAGTTAATATTGTATAATTCCTTCAACAGTAAGTCTATTTTTTTAAACTTTTAATCCGGGAATCGGTCCGGCAAACTTAAAATGTCACAACATTCTTAAAATTAGATCATTGACGGCCAAGCTGTAGTTCATATTCCACACATAATCGCAAAAAAGAATTAAAATAGTTAACGAAGCTACATCTTTTTGATACCTTCAAAAATAACTAAGTTATTCCAATAAAGGACATTTTCGCATGATGACCCTAATACATACGTGTATTGCCATTACTGGATGTATGGAAAAGTGAATAGTGTCATAGGAGTGCATGTTATCATTAAAAAGGGGGTACATTTTTTACAAAATAATATAAGCGATTTTTTTAGAAAATAGTTTTAGGTAAATAAGATATGCTGAAACAGGCTGAAAATTTTCTTTTAGAAAAGCATGTCAATTTTTAGTAAACAATCAACTTTTTTTTAAATTGGAATATCCATTTATTGAAGTAGATAACTTCTTACATTTTCGATATTATTTCCAGCCTTTGCATACTTTTTCACTTTTCCATAGACATCGAACCATTCAATTAAGTGGTAAGTTTAAAACTGTACTCACCTATAAAAGCGACGCATCCTAATAAATGAGTCCAAATGTTAGCTGTTTCTGTGTGCAGCCTGAAAATGCTCTTGAAGCACGCCCTGAAACTCGGTAGAGGTGGTCGGTGTCCAAACACCAGAAAATCGTTGTCCTGGAGCCATGCGGGTAGGTTTCTGAAGTGGCACACGGACCATCCAGCCTGGATCATCTTCCTCACTACATGTTCCGCCTGACTTGCCGCGTTGTGCGCCAGAGCTGAAATGTCTAGCTCATCACCTGCAAATCGCGGTAGGTTTGCTTCATTTTTTTGGAACAGAAACAAAATTTACATATCAAAGGGGTGCTGGATCATGTTGTAGTTATTAAAATTATCACTCGGTCACAGACAAGGTTATAAGTTATGTGGACGCGTGTATGATGTGAATGTTACAACTGAAAATTGTTACAAAAAATGGGTTCCTGTTGCTTAGTGTTTTAATTCACATTGGCCATTTTGAGTCTCACTCTGTTGTTGTGCTTGGAAGGCAAGATGTTAATTTTTTTTAAGTAATTCGTTTATAGCAACAGAAAAGCAGTTGAAAATTTACTAAACAAAAATGATTAGAAAATCAAAAATATGTTAATTTTGTTTTTGTTCACTTAAATATATGGTGAAATGAGAACATAAGACGACATACAGTGAAGTCCATACGTAACGGATAAATTCATTATCTACGTAATTTACAAGTTATGAGTAAAATTCTGAAACGCGTCAATTTTTAATTCTAAAATGAAATTTTTTGAGCATAATTTTATACCTCCCCCTTTAACCCCCTTGGAGTGACAGCTGCCCCTTTAAAATTTCTAAATGGAAAGAGGGTGCGTGTGGTAGCTCATTTGAAACGGTTTTTAATTATCTGTCCAACGATATGATTTTTTGAATTTTGTATATTTTTCATCAAGAAAATTAAATTTGAAAATTTCAAAATGTATTTGTAATGTATACAATCAAATGTTATTTATGCATGTGTACCAAATATGTCAAATCTGATTTTTCTAATTAATTTTGTGTCATAACATTCAATTTAAATGTATCGGTTTTCTGGTATGCAGGTGGCAAAATACCCAACAAAAAGAAAGAAGTAAAAAGGGTTTCTTTTTACATATCAGAAAAAATTACACATTTACATTTCTTTATTTGCTACACCTGTGCAAACTTATGATTCTAGTTATTTATCGCTGATTGTCAAATTGATCATTATTTTAACAATGAGTCATTCGATTACGCAAAGAATTGAAATTTTGATATTATTAGAATGTGGTGATAAAACAAGAAAGCTGAAGCAGGTATGCGAAATTTTCAATACTAAGTATCCTGACCGTCGCATTTCTCAGTCTACGGTTAGTAGCATAGAAAACAAATTTCGTGAATTTGGAAATGCCACGGATATTCCTAAATCTGATGGAAAACGCATTTTAGACGATGTAAAGAAATTGGATATATTATTAGATATTCAAGATAATCCACATAAAGCTACAAGACAAGTTGCCGCCGATAATGATGTTAGTAAGACGTCCATATTGCGTCTTCTAAAAAATT
The DNA here is from genome assembly GCA_029963845.1 of Rhamnusium bicolor. Lineage (NCBI taxonomy): Eukaryota > Metazoa > Arthropoda > Insecta > Coleoptera > Cerambycidae > Rhamnusium > Rhamnusium bicolor. The sequence continues at coordinate 1,282,053 of JANEYF010003814.1, read as the reverse complement.
AAAAATACCGCCCATATAAATTCATTTGGTTCAAGAACTTAACGAGGATGACCCTGATCGCCGATTGGAATTTTGCGAAATCATGGCAAATAGATGCCGTTATTTTATAAAAAAACATTTTTTTTTCTGATGAAGCAACATTCGTCTTAAATGGAACAATCAACAAACAGAACTGTAGATACTGGAGTACAGAAAATCCACATTGGATGATGGAGGCCAATACTCAATATCCTGAGAAGGTGAACGTTTGGGCTGGAATTATAAATTCTCAAATTATCGGATTATATTTCTTCGACAGCGTATTAACTGGCGCGCGTCACTTGAATTTCTTGCAAAATTTCTTAGTTCCACAGTTAAGAATACTTTTCCCAGATGATGACAGCCCTAATGAAATTGATAGAAATATTTGGTATCAGCAGGACGGAGTTACACCACATTTTGTATTGGAAGTAAGAGCCTATCTGAATCAAGTTTTTCCCAATAGGTGGATCGGTAGACGCGGTGAAATTGAGTGGCCTGCCCGTTCTCCCGATTTGACCCCGCTTGACTATTTTTTATGGGGTTACTTAAAATCGAAAGTCTACATCAACCGACCAAATAACGTCGATGATTTAAAAGACAGAATAAGGCAAGAAATTAATCAAATCACCCCGGAAACAATACAAACTGTTTTAGAAGAATGTCTCCATTGTTTTCAAGAAGCAACAGGCGGCCAGTTTGAACATTTGATTTAAATTGTTTTATGTTCTTTTTGTTTACTTAGTAACATTAAAAATGTAACATTTTTCAATAAAAAATCTTATATTGCTGGACACAGAATGAAAAACCCTTTCAAATGAGCTATCACACGCACCCTCGTTCCATTTAAACTATTTTGTTTGGGGGTATCCAAAAAACGAAGTTTATACATTTGAACTACCAGAAAATATTCAAATTTTAGAAGAACGTGTAAGAAACACTTTAAGGATAATGTGTAGTTCAATATTAAAGCGATCTCAAAAGTGCATTGATGAACAAGGACGACATATTGAACAATTTTTTAAAGTTTTTAATTAATTTGTTGAAATTTTAAGTTGAAGCTAATAAAATCGGATTATTTTAAAATAAATTTTATTCATGGCCTACTTAGAAAACTGATTTTTTTTATATTTTACACCAGTAACTAATTTTTTCCTGATATTGTGATACATCGTTGAAAAGGAAATTAAGAGCACTACTGAACTATAAAAAAATCCAATATGGCGCCCATAAGAAAAAACAAAATTAGTGGCATTAACTCAAAAACAAATGACGAAAGAAATTTTTTGGTAACGTCACGAAAGCACCTTAAAAAAAAATGTCCTAACAATGTACTTATTAAAATATCACCAGTCATCAAATTAGGCAGATACGGGAAGTTTTTTTAAAGTGCCCTTTACAGTTTTAGCTTTACAGAAAATATCTGGAAAACGGACAGAGCTAGACCAAATTTAAAAACGGCATCGAAACGGTCATAAAATTCTTCAAAAAAGTCCCCATTTAACCGTTTCTTTATCTGTAATAATAACCGAGATAGCAACGCATGCACCCCCAATTTGAGACACAGTGTATATAAAGCAATGCAAAAAATGAAAAACCTACTTGAAATATTAATATTAAAATATATATATTTTAAAAAAAGTTCAACATCATACCTTCCATGTACATTAAACAATTTAATGCTGGTTATCAACTTGATGTATTACTTTATTACATTTATTTAATCCACAAAAAAAAATCCAGGTATACTTGATATTTATTTCTTACAAACACGGATATTTTAAGGTACATAAGTAATTATAATTTAAAAAGAAACACCTTCCAAGCCATAGACTGAGGTTGTCTGTCATTTAAAAACTCTTATCTCCAGAAGATTATGATTATCAATACTTTTTTTTACTGTGCTATTTTATGAGAGGATTTTAATAATTTATAACGGCAAAATTTAAGCAACTTGGCAAATATATTCCATGAAAAACATTAAGCCAGGGTTTTAAGATATACAAAACACAAAAGTTTGAAAAAATCGTACCAAACTTTCAGGTAAGGGCCTGTTTTATTAATTATGATATATTTTCAAACATATTTTAATAGGTTATATTACCAGATTCATATTTTTATGCTATGCCTGTGGAAGTGGTCGGCCCAAAAAATTATAAGTATAAGCAACCATCAAAATTATTTTCTATCGACTTTTTATTTCATAAATTTAAATATGCCTGTTATACATTAATTTGTAGGTACCTTATACAAAGCAACATTTAACACACTCATAATAATGTCACTGAATAAGTTTAAAACAAAGAACAATAACAATAATATTATTAAAAAATAATCAAAACACTAGGCATCACAGCAAATAGGTAATACCCGTGTTCTTTATAAAACAAACGTATTTGTTTTATACAAGCAAGAAAAAACTAATAAAAACTATTACAATTAATCAACACACAGGGTGAATCTAAAAAAACTAAGTATATTAAAATATTATTTTTATTATTAAAGATATATGTAGTTGCATGTATTTGAAGCTAAAATGTTATAAAACATTAATTTGGAGTACCAACTTCTTTTTCAACAAACTATTTATACTCACTATTTTACTGATTTTATCAAAACATGTACAGGGTGATTCACGTAACATTCCCACCCCACATTTCTCCGTTATTTTTGCAACTACAAAAAATTATTGTAACAAAAAGTTGTCTAACTTTTTCTGAAGTTTTTAAAATACGGCATCAGAAAAACACATCATGAAATTACAGATACCTTGCTCTGTATTTTATTACATTTTTTGAGATAAAATTTCATTCTGATTACGACCAAATTTAAAAACCTCAGAAAATGTTAAATAACTTTTGTTACAATAATTTTTTTGTAACTGCAAAAATAACGAAGAAAGTGAGGTGAGAAAGTTAACTGATTCACGCTGTACAATGGTAAAACCAGAAAAATGCCGAGTGTTATAAAATATTAAATAAATAAAAATGTTTGACCTTAGAAAATCAAACAATTGAACATATAACATACAGTGTGTTTTCGATATTTGGTCTTGAATAAGTCCCACATTTTACTATTATCAGTAAATATGTCATTTGTACAAGTTCCTGTGATACAACTTTTGGTGCTATATACAATAAAAATAATGGTTTAAATCAAACAATAAATAATGTTTACAAGAGAGTGGCCGTGGCCATCATAATTATTGAGATACTGTATATCGTTTACGATTAAAATTTTTGTTAAAAAATATATTATAAACAAATACTACAAAGTGTGCCTGGCATTTACCTAAATACTTTCAAAGGAATATTCAGTACTCAAATATATGTCTACGAGCCAACAATCTACCATGACTGAATTAAATTGAAAAAAAAGGTGTTACAAAACGAAGCGAAATAATGAATGATACTACCTGGTGAGACCAAAAATATGAAGTGAAAACGAAACATGAAACTAAACTACTCTACCTGTACCTAGCACTGCAGCTTTAAGGACATCACTCATTTCAGAATCCAAGATGTTTTCATCTTCAGGGGTGGAAGGTAAGGGACAGCCAACACAGTCCTCCTCCACCTAATAATAATAATATTAATGATATATATTTATTTAGTTCAAGCAATTTATATACAATTGACACATAACATAATTTATTTTAAACGAGAAATGGAAAATTTACATGTCTTAAAAACAATTTTTTACATATTCACAAAGAAGTCGTGTGAACGTTGTGAAGTTATTACAATATTTTAGATGTCTTGGCATATCATTAAAAATTTTTAAACCTTTAGAAAAATGAGAGTTATTAGTTCTGCACATATTAGATGTTTCAATGAAAAAATCTGTAGCATTCCTAGTTGGGTATTTGTGAATATCATGATTATATTATCTACATATACGCCGCTAACATTTTGTTTTTCGTTTTATAGATAAAAATTAAAGTTTTAAATATGACTTTTTGATGTACATTCATAAAGTTTAAAATTAATTTTATAGTTGTATATTTATTACATCCTAGTATAATTCTCATTGCTCGGTTTTGTATTTTTTTGTATTTGATTTTGACCTATATTGAATAAAACTGTTGAACAAAATTCTAAATGAGGCACAATCAAGGCTTTGTATAAAATTAGTTTTGTATACATACCAAGAGATGATTCTATTCTATATAAAAAGTGACATTTCTTTGACATTTTATTCATAATGACATTTGTGTAACTTTTAATGTTCAAATTTTGATCTATTATGAACATACTTATACTACACTTTTTTACATATTTTACAATATCATTTACATATAATAGAAACAAAATAGGCCCCAAGACCGTACTCTGTGGTACGCCATTTAGATTTTCTAGTTGATCGGATACAAAATTTGTATATTTTGCTTTTTGATAACGGCTAGATCAATAAGATTTAAACCACTCTAGTGCTGTATTATGAATACCAATTTTCTCAAGTTTTCTTACCAGTAATTCACTATTAACAGTTTCAAAAGCTCAGGAATAAAGTTTTGTAAGAAACAATTAAAACAACGTCGCCAATTTTAAACATCTCCTGATTATGCCAACTTGGTCGGCAAATATGTACGTAATGAAATTTAAAAAAACTCTAAAATATTTACCGGACGACTCCGGCTTTGTGCCTTTATTTTTTTAACATACAAATTTAATCTCATATGAACATTCTGAACTTTTCATATGACGATGACACCGCCTCCGACGCGCGTTACGCCAACCAAGTTGACATCATCTGGAGACATTATTAAAACTAATTAATATTAAGAAGCATAGTTATATAACTAAACCATTGTTTGTAAAATATTACGAGTAGTAACAAGTGGTATACCTCAAATTGTCCTCTTTACTACTTAGTTTCACAATTCATCAAACCGCAACAATAGTTTAGATATAAATTAGTATAAGTTCAGTTTTAATGATCACCAGATGATGCCAACTTGGTTAGCGAAAGCGCATTGAATAAAAGGTTGATTCCCCATATCGCGCTTTTAAATACTAATATTGGTTATTTAACATCAAAAACAATTCCTATAGTTTTATTTCGTTAATTTTGTGTGCTCATATGAGTTTGTATTTTGCGGAATTGTCTCGTGATCTACAGGTTAGGTAAATGGAAAAAGTGCCATTGGTTTTGATGCAGTTTGAAAAATACTGCACTACAAATATTGGCGTATTTCCAAATATTACACATAATACACGCAAACTGTACTTTTTAGAAGAAATAATTTAAAGTCTTCAAATTACTTACATGAAATCTCAATAGGTGTAGGAATAAATATCCACCAATTTCTAAAATCGCTAATACAAATCGTGCTGATCAGTTAAGACCAATAAATATGTTTCCATTTTGTGAACAAAATTGTGGAATTGGTAGTGTTTGACCAAGTCATAAAATATATAAGTTCGATTATTTTATGTAGCTTTCAATCGGGTTTTAGGGGGAAGCGCTCATTGGAAGCATACGATTGATCAGAAAGGCATAGGTATCTGTGCTGTATTTACAGGCCTAAAAGAGCAATTGAGACTAGATCGCAGTATACTATTACGTAAATATGGTTTTACAGGAATTGTATTGAAGTGGTTCGAAAATTATCTTACCAATTATTGTTCTCAGTGCACGAAAGTAGGAGATACAAAGTCAATGTATGAAGTAAATAATTTTAGAGTTCCCCAAGGAAGTGTGCTTGGCCCACTTTTATTTACTTCATATATAAATGACATGAAATGTGATCACAAAGTGTAAAATTCATCTTTTTGCAGACGATACCCTCATATATTATTCCAATAAGGACTATACAGAACTAATATCCACCGTAAATGAAGATTTAATATTGTTCACCCTTAAATTCAAACAAAATAAATGAAAAGTTTATGAATTAAAATCTAAATGAATGTTTATAAGCAACAGCTACTAGTACAATAAATTTAGAGACTTAAATTTAAATACAAAAATTAACGAGCAGGTAGTTGAACACAGATAGATCAAATAAAATACCTTGGTTTTGTGATTGACCAGAGAATTAAAATTCGGAAGTCAGATAGATTACATTTCAAAGAAAATTGGTAAAAAAATTGGATATCTGGTACGAGTAGCTCCCTACTTATCAACGTCAACTAAAGTTACTTTGTATTTCTCTCTATTGCCTCACTTTACTTACTGTTGTTTTGTTCTCTGTTACCTGTACCAATTTTGACAGGTTGCAGAAATTGCAAAAGAAAGCTATGCCAGATCAAAGAAATGTGCGGACTTGTTAAAATATCTCTGGACCTTTGACTCAGGTATTTGCAACCGAATTACGAAATACACCCTTGCAAATAAAAACTCAACTCAACTTACAATTTCTTCGCCCAACAGTTTTTAAGATATTCGCTGCATTTAAAACCATATTTTACATATTTCTGACACCGCGCTCAACACTACCTTTAACTTTAAATAATATCTGATAGTTTTTAGGGATTTCGGTCAGATGTAACTAATTTTATTTTTTCTAACGTTTCGGTTTATTACACCATCATCAGACAAACTATTAATTATTAAGTGTTTGTTTTAAATTTTGTTACATGTTTGGTGTTATTGGATTGTTTGTTTTAACGCAACAACTTTAACCATCATTTGTGCGAATTGGGTGGAGATCAGCCGAAAGGCCAATATGACATGTTTTGTGTAATTTTTTTTTCCATTTGACCAACGGTTTACGAGAAAAATGAGAAAAACAGCATAAGTACGTGCGGGGGGTGGGGGTGGTGGGGTGGTTAAGCAAACTGGAATGTTGCGGGCACAGACCAGGAGGGAACTTTTTGGGCTTTTCTTCCTATCGCTATTAAGAATATATGTACGTAAGATGCAAACTTTATAAATTATTTCTCCTCTTCCATGTCTTTAACTAACATAGGAATATTGTCAATTATTTAGTTTTTGAGCATAGTACCTACATAAAGGAATAAATAGACTAAGGCATTCAAATCTTTGCGGTTGGGCGAGGGAAGCCCTTTTATAAGGCATTTTCCACAAAAAAAAAGCTTGTTGTAAAAGTAAGAATAAATTATCAATTTATCAGCCTCAGCATCGGGGATTTTTTACTGTTATCCTGTAATTTATTATAATAAATTGGTTATATTTCACATTTTAAATTGTACAATGCTCACAAAAATCTAAATATTTTGAGGTCCCTATTTTGTATAATAGAAGTCCACAAAAACACATACCGGGTGACCACGAGTCAATGTACGCCCCCAATATTTTGGTTGTTTTTGAATTTAAAAATTTGGTTGTTGGTACACATAAATTAGACAATAATGGACTACTTTTAGACTAACAGAAATGAAAATATCACTTCCGGTTGAACCGGAAGTGATATCAACTTTTTTTTTAATGGAATGACTATATTTTTTTTATGGTTTCTCATTAAGCATAAATTTCTAAGTGCAACAGTTTTTTTCAGATTTTAAAAATTCCAAAAAATAAGTGAGATACGAACAATTTTTTTAATTTTTTCAAAATGGCCGCGTCAGATGAATGCGATGTAAGAAAATTACTAAGTAGGCTATGGAAATTATTAGTAAGGTTGTAGACTTGTCTATAAAGAAGAAAATAGTTGTTTGAATTACTGATAGGTACCAGTATTTTTAGGTTTTTTTTTCAAAAAACGGATTTAATTTTCATTTTCATTTCCGTAGGGATCCTATGGACATTTTTTTAATGGAACTGTGCTATTTTTTTATTAATCAGAAATAATGATTCATAAACTATAATTTTTTCGCCATTAATCATTTCTTAACGATATCCTTCGTAATAATAAAAGTATTTTTAAAAGGTAAGCGCCAACAAATCATTTTAATAAGGTACCTATCTACATTTAAATCCAAAATTGCAGATAGCCATGAAAATGACAGACATTCGCCACAATTGAATTATTCTTGACTTGCTCACTAATATTCTGAAGCAAGTGTATTAAATTTGTTATAAACAAGAAAATTAATATAAAATGGCTGAAAAATATTCCAAAGATGAAAAAGTTGACATGTTGATTATTTATGGAAAGACTCAACGCAATGCAACTAGAGCACAAACCCTGTATGGAGAGCGATATCCAGAAAGAAAACAACCTCAACTATTTCGTCCGGTTGGAGCATCAATTTGGAACTGAACCTGATATAGAAATTGAAGAAAGATTTATTGTGGATGAAGAAACGGAAATTAATGTATTAGCTTTAGTGCATGTTGACCCAACCATTTCGGTAAGAACATGAATTACCAGCTTCCAAAGAATCAGCCAAGAAAATTTTAAAGAAACACGGCTATCGTTCTTATAAATATCAATTGTATCAATTTTTGTATGAGAATGATTATCAACGAAGAATAACCTTTTGTAATTGGTTACAGTTACGCCAATTAAGAAATGAGAATTTTATAAAAAACATTTTGTTCACTGATGAATCGAGATTTACAAATCTTGGGTTATTTAATCGAAACAACACTCGATATTGGGCAATTGAAAATCCTCACATTATAAGACAGGGGCGGTTTCAGGAGCGGTTTGGCTTCAATGTTTGGTTAGACGTACTGGGCGACCATATCATAGGTCCAATAATTTTTGACAGAACTATAACTGGCCCAAGATATCTAGAATTTCTCCAAAATATAATAGTTCCACAGATTAATCAAATTCCCAATAACAATATTGACGAGGTTTACTTCCAACAAGACGGGGCTGGACCACACAATGCTATTGTCGTTAGGGATTAATTAAATCAATTGTTTCCAGATCGTTGGATTGGGACCCATTTAACCCCATTCGATTTTTTTATTTGGGCGCATTTAAAAAATAGAGTCTACATGACTGCTTCAACCACAAGGCAAGATCTGGAAGAAAGAGTTCGACACGAAATTGCACAAATAACACTTCAACAATTACAGAATGTTAGACGTGCAACAATAAGTCGCGCTACTCTGTGTATTACTCAAAACGGTGAACAGTTTGAACAATTTTTATAATGGTTTATTGTAATTTAGGTTTTAAATAGTTTTGTTATTCTATTTATTCATGGTTGTAACGTTTTATTAAAATTATTTCTTGTTTAATTTGTGTTTACCTTTTAAAAATACTTTTATTATTACGAAGGATATCGTTAAGAAATGATTAATGGCGAAAAAATTATAGTTTATGAATCATTATTTCAGATTAATAAAAAAATAGCACAGTTCCATTAAAAAATTTCCATAGGACCCCTACGGAAATGAAAATGAAAATTAAATCCGTTTTTTTTGAAAAAAAACCTAAAAAATACTGGTACCTATCAGTAATTCAAACAACTATTTTCTTCTTTATTGACAAGTCTACAACCTTACTAATAATTTCCATAGCCTACTTAGTAATTTTCTTACATCGCATTCATCTGACGCGGCCATTTTGAAAAAATTAAAAAATTGTTCGTATATCACTTATTTTTTTAAATTTTTAAAAATCTGAAAAAACTGCAATTAGAAATTTATGCTTAATGAGAAACCACCAAAAAAATATAGTCATTCCATTTAAGAAAAAAAGTTGTTGTCACTTCCGCTTTAACCGGAAGTGATATTTTCATTCCTGTTAGTCTAAAAGGAGCTCATTATTATCTAATTTAGTGTACCAAAAACCAAATTTTTAAATTCAAAAACAATCAAAATATTGGGGGCGTACAGTGACTCGTGGCCACTCGGTATACTATGAAAAATAACAAATTTAATGATTCTGTGGAAAAATGTAAATCAATCATCATACAACCTGAACAGATATCGTTTTATTTTCCTACAATCTGGGAAGTGTGGCGGCACGCGCACGCAGCCTACACAAGCCTTGACATTGCAGATTAGAAACAATATATCTTCTAATTAACATATAAACACATATTTATGATATAAAAATTTCTTGTAATAATAGGGCAAAGGTTGAAACAATAATTCATTAAGGCAAAGGCTATTATTAGCAAGTTTTTCTGTTAATGCACACATAATGAAAAGATAAATAAATTTTCACAATAATTATAATAATATTGCAATTCTTAAGTTGTGCGGCGCTTTCGTAAATAATTATAAACACATGATCATTTAATTCCTTTTAAAAAAGTAATTTTGGCATTTTGAACACACTGCAATTAAACTGAATAAGTAAGGAAGTAAGTTAAAGGATTGAAACACAACTCATAAACAATTTCTAGTGACTATTTCCCACATGTACATACTTTTTAAATTCCGAATTTTAAAGACTACGCCAAAATATAATGATACTTGCGAAATAAGAATCTTTATTGATTGAATAGGTAATTCCTAATATACATACGATGAACGGTAGTTGTGAATATAACATTTTATAATATAGTCTGGTTCACATGTACTTTTTTTTCTTAAATTTTTCAATAGTCTCCGAAAATTACGACCATGGTGTCATTCGATTCGTATTGTCACCTAGAAAGTTTAAGGAAAGGTCCGAAAAAGGGGCTGAAAAAAATTACAAAAGTTATAAACAATAAAGTGAAAAAAAAGTGGGGGTTTTGGTTTTTTTTTGAATATCTCGGAAAATATTGAAAATTTTCGAAATTGCAAAAAAAGTTCTAAAAAAGATCAACAAATTTACTAAAAAAAAGTTCCGACTCCCGGAACTGTAGCTCTAATATTTATAATTTTTACAGAGCCCTGAAAATAGAGCCAAAAGCGGGCAGTCTGGCTTCCGCGCACGTTGCGTCACTCTGACACAACAACAAAAAAAATTATTTAAATATATTAAATGTGAATATTAAGGAATAAAAAAATTCATGGAGTGTTGGGATACATAAATAAACAATAATCAGCGGTCAAAAAATTTTTATCTCAATTTTAACATAAATTATGCATTAGTTAATTAACTATTTTTTCTAAACTGAAAGTTAATATAAAAACCCAGATAATTATAAAACTAATACCCTAGAATTTTTTTCACTTAGTAAAGTTATTCTTGACAGTTTAACAAATCGATTACCGTTGCAATAATAGAAAAATTTTGATTTTCCACTTTTTTTATTAACAATTGAAAATTATAAAATAAAAAATAGTGAATAAGAAATTTTTTTTTTCAAAAAATCTTGATTGTTTCGAAGTCTCATGGTTAAAAGCTACTTAAAAATATATATATATATTTTTACTACTATTGTTTAAAAAATTGTTATTAACAAATACATTGTTTATGAGAGAATTTTTTTTGGATTACATTTATTGATGAAAATTATGATTTTTTAGAGAAAAAAATCGTTCCTTAAAAAAAATTTCTTTGTTGCTAAAAAAATACGTTTGTTAATTAACAATCGTTTTTTGCAACTAATTATTAAAATTAAGGAACCGTTTTTTCTCTAAAAATCATAAATTCTACCGTTCTTTAAGATTTTCAAAAAATAAATTTTTTTTATTCATTTTTTATTTATTTAAAAAAAAAATTTGTTATAAACAAATTAATTTTTTCAATTTTTTTTTTAATACTCCTATTCTATAATAAAAGCAGCCATGCATTGTTTTTCTTGAAAAATTTTTTTTTCTATTTTTAATAAATGTTTTAATATTGTTATACCTTAAAACTTGTCTTTCTCACCCGCTCTTTTGCTTTTAAAATTATAATAACTTTTAAACTATTACAGATATGACAATAATGCTTTAAGTCTTTTTTGTTCATTATTAATTAACTAACAAATTTAACTTTTTTACTAAAGTTCTAGCTCCACTATTTATTTATTTATTGACTATTATTTATAAAAAAAAAATTTTTTAAGTCTTTTTAATATGGATAACTATTATTATGCATTATTAAACTATAGGGATTTCATTACTTGCACTTTTTTGTAGTTTAGTTGTCATTAAAATGCAATTAAAATTTTAAAATAACATTCATTATGTTTTTGATTTTTCCAATCTTATAAAATCTTTTTGACTATATTTTCCCAAAAAGCTTCATTTTTATTGTAAATTAATGTATTAATAATAAATCCTACTGTGGTTCAAGCAATAATGATTGATAAAATTTGAATAATAATAGTTATCCATATTAAAAAGACTTAAAAAATTTTTTTTTATAAATAATAGTCAATAAATAAATAAATAATGGAGCTAGAACTTTAGTAAAAAGTTAAATTTGTTAGTTAATTAATAATGAACAAAAAAGACTTGAAGCATTATTGTCATATCTGTAATAGTTTAAAAGTTATTATAATTTTAAAAGCAAAAGAGCGGGTGAGAAAGACAAGTTTTAAGGTATAACAATATTAAAACATTTATTAAAAATAGAAAAAAAATTTTTCAAGAAAAACAATGCATGGCTGCTTTTATTATAGAATAGAGTATTAAAAAAAAAAATTGAAAAAAATTAATTTGTTTATAACAATTTTTTTTTTTTATAAACAAATAAAAAATGAATAAAAAAAATTTATTTTTTGGAAATCTTAAAGAACAGTAGAATTTATGATTTTTAGAGAAAAAACGGTTCCTTAATTTTAATAATTAGTTGCAAAAAACGATTGTTAATTAACAAACGTATTTTTTAGCAACAAAGAAATTTTTTTTAAGGAACGATTTTTTCTCTAAAAATCATAATTTTCATCAATAAATGTAATCAAAAAAAAAATTTTCAATTTCCTCATAAACAATGTATTTGTTAATAACAATTTTTTAAACAATAGTAGTAAAAATATATATATATATTTTTAAGTAGCTTTAACCATGAGACTTCGAAACAAACAAGATTTTTTGAAAAAAAAAATTCTTATTCACTATTTTTTATTTTATAATTTTCAATTGTTAATAAAAAAGTGGAAAATCAAAATTTTTCTATTATTGCAACGGTAATCGATTTGTTAAACTGTCAAGAATAACTTTACTAAGTGAAAAAAATTCTAGGGTATTAGTTTTATAATTATCTGGGTTTTTATATTAACTTTCAGTTTAGAAAAAATAGTTAATTAACTAATGCATAATTTATGTTAAAATTGAGATAAAAATTTTTTGACCGCTGATTATTGTTTATTTATGTATCCCAACACTCCATGAATTTTTTTATTCCTTAATATTCACATTTAATATATTTAAATAATTTTTTTTGTTGTTGTGTCAGAGTGACGCAACGTGCGCGGAAGCCAGACTGCCCGCTTTTGGCTCTATTTTCAGGGCTCTGTAAAAATTATAAATATTAGAGCTACAGTTCCGGGAGTCGGAACTTTTTTTAGTAACTTTGTTGATCTTTTTAGAACTTTTTTGCAATTTCGAAAATTTTCAATATTTTCCGAGATATTCAAAAAAAACCAAACCCCCACTTTTTTTTCACTTTATTGTTTATAACTTTTGTAATTTTTTTCAGCCCCTTTTCGGACCTTTCCTTAAACTTTCTAGGTGACAATACGAATCGAATGACACCATGGTCGTAATTTTCGGAGACTATTGAAAAATTTAAGAAAAAAAAAGTACATGTGAACCAGACTAATACATAATAAAAATAAAAAGAGAAAAAATAAGACAAAGTATAACTAGGTAACATTGTTAAACAAAAAATGTATACTATATGTGAATTATTTCTGATAAAGATATATGAAAATAACTATATCTCTTAAATAAAATTGACCTAAGTTCTATATAATATAATGTATAACAATCTACTAAATCACCTTGACCTAATATACTCACTAATTTTAGATTTAAATTCCTGAAGAGTTACTGAATTTTTTACAGAGATAGGAAGTTTATTATAATCATCTAAACCTTTATAAAACAACATCTTTGTAGTATTAGCAAAATTAGCTCTAGGTACATATAAGTCGTTTCTATTTCTTGTTGAATAGTCATGTATTTGGAAATTAAAGGTAATAAATTCTTGTAAATAATTTGGAGTCAAATTATTTAATACCTTGAAGATACAAGTCACAGATACACAAAATAATCTATCACGCACTGACATCCACTGTAATGTGTTTAACATAAGCGAGATATTAGTGTATCTGCTGCATTTTAAAATTATCCTCATGCAACGATTTTGCAGTTTTTGAAGGGCTGATATTTTATTTTCATTAAAGGAGTACATTAGACTAGCACAATAATCAAAGTGGGGTAATATGATTGTGTTATAAACAGTAACAGCAGAGTAGGGAGATAAATCACAGGAGACTCTAGTAAAAAAGTATAATTTTTTCTGATATTTTTTTGTATACATAATTATAATGAGCATTAAATGATAAGTAATTATCCAGCATAAAACCAAGATACTTGAATTCAGTTACAAATTCAACTGTATTAGTATTTATTCTAATTGTATTATTTTGAAAATCAATGGTATTATATTTAAAAGAAGTTGTTAATATCATGGCCTTAGTCTTTGCTACATTTAGCTTCAGCTTATTAGTATTTAAATATTTTTGAATTAGATCAAGAGACTTATTCATTTTGTTTATTGCCATACTTAAATCCTTACTGGATACTGATAAGAGCGTGTCATCTGCAAAAAGATGTATAAAGTCACATTCATGGTGTGTCTTTATATCATTGATGTAAATTAAAAATAATAAAGGTCCTAGCACACTGCCCTGTGATATACCGAAGTCATTAATTTTAGCTTCAGATAATTTATCATTTATTTTAGTTATTTGCTTCCTGTCTGTTAAATAATCTCCTATCCACGACAGAACTGTATCATGAATATCATAACTCTCCAGCTTTTTTAATAATAAAGAGCGATCTATGGTTTCAAATGCCCTCTTTGAGTCTAAAAAAACAGCAACAACATAATCACCTTTGTCAGCGTCTTGTTTCCATGGGTTATGGGTATTATATGAAATTTTCCCAAGTTTTCTCTGGTTCTTTCAAAATTTGCGTTTCTAATACCATATACTGAGTGTAATGCAAACTTTTTTTTTAATGAAACACCCTGTATATATTTACAACATATGAAGGCGCTTTTCGAAAATATACACGTGTATTAATATTTATCTCTTAAAATTTGGAAGATATTAACGTTTTTAATACAATGTTAGAAGATTTCTAGAATTTAAAAAATCGGTCAGTGTGCCATGTAATATATGAAATGTTTCTGTGCCCTTATATATACTCCGTTCTAGAAGTTTTTTTTACTAAAATTTTCTCTAACTCGAACAGTCTCGGGGTGATTTAGGAGGTCGAGTTAGAGAAATTCGACTGTAGTTGTTATATTTTATTAATACTTATTCACTTGAAACATTATCCTTAATAACAAACAATAAATAGATCTTCTGTATCCATCACATTGTTTTAAAATTCGTCCAGTTTGCCATGGAAACAAAAATTACATCTGCTTGTCATTCACTATAATTATTTGTTGGATTATTTTGTGAAGTACTTACGCTAAATCCCCGATTAATGTTATTCCTAGTAAAATGCATTTTATTGACTCTCTTCCAACCACTTGAATGTAATAATTTTCTTTTTGTTGAAATTATGCTATTTACACGTGTATATTAAAAATATCACTACAATCACAACTATCGATTTTAAGAAAAAATATGTTAGTAGCAGTTATGAGACATCTGTGTGATGACACAGCCATTTATCATTGTATAACCAATGATTTTGTTTATATTTTTCGTAAATAAACATATAATTACACAGGCACACAAAAAAAGCCCTGATACAGAAAGGTGAAGTACCTTCTGATACGTTTTTTCGGTGTGCTAAAAGCGAATCTCAGGTCAGAACTGACCCATCACCCTTAGATTTCGCCCCAGCACACCCCAAATGGTCAAATTTTCATATCATATAAAAATTCTAAATAAATATCTCATTCTACGTTTTTCGGTGTGCTAAGAACGAATCTGGGGTCATGATTTACCCATGACCCTTAGATTTCGCCCCAGCACCCCCTAGCACCCTCCCAAATGGTCAAATTTTTACATCATCATATAAAAATTCAAAATAAGTATCTCATTCTACGTTTATGATATAATTTCATTATGATGCTTCACATAAGCCTAATTTAGGCCAATTGTAACATTTGAGTGTTTTGCCGAAAATTCAAGGATGATGGGTTAATTAAAAAAAAATTTCACCGTATTCAATTTTAACACAGGTGCCTTAGATGACGATAGGTTTGAGGCAAGTGGTATTTTTTTTCTTTTAATACAGGTGCCAAAATACAGTGAGATATTAATACAGTGAAATTTTAAAACCGCGGGGGATGAAGGGGTTGGCCGCGGTGCCGGGGGAGATAGGAAAATTGAAACTACTTTTTATTTGCCATATTCGGTTTCAGTACTCCAAAAAAGTAGAATGAGTTATTTATTTTGAATTTTTATATAAAGTAAAATTTTGACCCTTTGGGGGGGGGTGCTGGGGGCGAAATCTAAGGGTGATGGGTAAATCATAACCTCAGAATCGTTCTTAGCACACCGAAAAACATAGAATGATATTTATTTTGAATTTTTATATGATGTGAAAATTTGGGGGGGTGCTAGGGTGTGCTGGGGCGAAATCTAAGGGTGATGGGTCAGTTCTGACCTAAGATTCGTTTTTAGCACACCGAAAAACGTACCAGAAGGTACTTCAACCTTTCTGTATCAGGACTTTTTTTTTTGTGTGCCTGTGTTATTATTTGGCCAATAGTCCGATAAAATATATCACATGCTTACGATTTTGTTTGAATAATTTTTTTATTTAAAACAATCAAGATTTGTTGTTTGATAACGTCCCTCGCCAAATTTAGTTGCAAAATCCCTCGCGCTATTGGCTCGTAATTTTGATCACTAATTTGTCTCGTGACGTTACCAAGCTACAAATTTCCGTAAATAAAAATTTATTCGACAAATTGATAAGTCCCTTGATATATTATTACATTTATTATTGACAAATGATTTCAGTTGTAGCAAATGGTTGACGACCACAACTCAAAAAATTCCATTTTTTTCAAAATTCCTACTTTTTTTAATCACATACGTTATAAAATCCCGTTAATGTACCACACTGAAACTTTATATAGTTTTCAATTAACAACTTAACAATACTTATTATAAAAAAGGTAAAAAAATACTAAATGTAGTAGGCATTGGAAACGAAACACAAAACAAAAGAAACCGTTTAATAATTGAGAGTAACTGTTATAATTAACCTTATGTGTTGACGATTTTTGTGCGTAATAAATAAAATAATCTATAATAAAGACGAAAAAGTAGATAAATGTTACTTATTTATGAAGAATGCAGGAAAAACTTTTGACCAGGCTGCTCTGCTGTATGCAGATAAAGGTTCCCTCATAGAAATCATCCACCAAATAATTATTTTATAAAACTAGAAACCAAATACTTATCGAGAAGAACAGAATAATGACAATGACCCTGAAAATAATTATTTTATATTGGATGAAAACACTGAAATCGATGTTTTAGCGATTGTCCAAGTTGAGCCTACTATACAGGGTGGGTCTTGTAGACTTTATATCCCACCCAGAACAAATCTTTTCAGAACTAGCGATAGTTAATCTTCAAAACAAAATGTATTGTCTCAATGTGTGATAATAATGAATCATAGAAATACATACAAAATCCTTTTTCCAGAACGCCATCATGATTCATTAAAGTCTACAGGCAGGTCGGTGAGCGACGAGTGATTTCGCGGTATTGTATGCATTGAAAGGCCAGCGTTAAAAATATTTTACGTTATCACTTACATCAGCATTTATATGAAAATGCCTTTCAAAGATGAGTAACCATTTGTGATTGGTTTTTAGCAGCGCACACTTTAGATAATGTTTTCACTGTCGCATTTAGGTAATCGGTATTTGGACTTCCTTCAAAAAATGAAATAGAAAATTCTTTTACATCGGCTGCCCACAAAAAAATCAACTTATTTTTCAGCAAAATGGGCGCCACCACATAATTTTAAGGTAGCATTCAATTACTTATATGAACAATTTGGCGAAAACTGGATTGTGACAAATGGACCAGTTAAATGGTCTGCTGGGTCGCCGAATCTTACCATCCTAGATTTTGTACATGGGCAATGTTTTTATAACACCTATAAACAGCGCTGATTTAGAAAATAAAATTAGGAGAGCTATTTATGATATAACTGTCGATCAGCAAGATAATGTCCTTAGAAGCACTTTAAAAGGAGTAAATTTATGGAAACATCATAACCAATAACTTTTATACATTTAATTTTTTTATTTTAAAATAAACTTTTTTTGATTTAAATTTTCCTCGGTCAAGGTGTAACACCTCGCTTCTACCTCTTGAAATTTACAGCGTTAACTGGTTCTGTAAGCTCAACAATACTGATATATATATTTTTTTTGTTGATCTTTCGTTTCCAACGTTTACTACATTTGGTTATTAACTGGGTACTAAATAAATAAAGTTTCAGTGTATTACATCGAATGATATCTAATAGAGTTATATAACAGATAGTAAATAAAAAAAAGTAGAGCTACCATTTAAATTGTTAAAGAAATAGAGTATTTTTGTATGAAACTTTGAAAAAATGGAAATCTTTAAGTTGTGGTCGACCATTTGCTAGAACTAAATCCACACAACACTAGAAATTGTTCATGAGGTGTGTTTCAACCTTCTAGTTTACTCCCTTATTTATTCGGTTTAATTTCCATATCATGGCCAACTAAGTTAAAGTGAATAAATGGGTTTTTAGACACAATTTTGATGATAAATGTCACGTGGATACATGGTTGAATACAGAAATTCAAGCCTAACGGGAAAATCCAAAGAAATATACAAGGTGTCGGTGTCAATTATAACAAAAATTCTCTCTAGTTCACTGGAAGTCTCATCCCCTAGGTAAATTTTTTTAGCGTAAAATGTAGATATAGTGGAAAAAGATCAAAATTATCAAAGCAGACGGATCTTCTTGAAATTTTTCATAGGAGTATAACTTTTTAACCTGAATAACTTTCCTTATTGACATTTTGCTGTCTTTTACAGAAAAAGTACTTTAGCTAACAAGAAGATAGTTTTTGCTTAACTGCCATGGCCTACATGATTAAAAAAAAATAACAAAAGTACACTCAAAATTACTTTTTAAATAAGCTGGGATAAACCCCCAAATGTGCAAAAAAGTTCTAACATTTTTGGTTCATTTCACCTATTGCGAACTCAATCGGGGACACACTGTATATACATATAATGTTTTCTTTTAGAATGATTCATATAAATTAATACTTTTTTTTTGTAAAATATATACTTAAATAGACAAGATCATAATCTTGAAGAATGACTAATCTCAAAAAGATTTCCTAATATTTGTAAGATAATCTCGAAATACCAGGAATTTTTTTATTGACACTAACCATTGATAACAAAAAAGGAGTATAATTATATAAGTATTACACCTAAGTGAATTAAAAATATATACATTTATCTCTTTTACTAATCATCGTACAGCACACTTGCATTAATATCGTTTTTGTGACATTCCCCGTAAATTAATATACTTGCATTAATAGCGTTTTTGTGACATTCCCCGTAAATTAATATCATCGATTTGTTCGTTTCGAGAATAACGATTCTGGTTATTATGTTCCATTTGGGAAGAAACTATTAAATGCACTATCAAAAGTAGATTAAGTTAAAACGGAATTTATTTTAATGTTGTCATGGCATTAGACACCTTTTGTTTTCCATGGCTAACTATCATTTTATCAAACTAAAGGAAGTATTACATATTTTACAATTTACTAAATAAATATTTTTAAGTTTTAAACAAAGATGAAGTGGTGCATAATGGATATCGTTAGATTGGTAATTAAATTTGCTATTTAATGGCATTATGACCCTTAGTAGGTGCCACTTAAAAAATGATTTTTTCTTAAAAAAACACGTTTGGCACATTTTATTCTTTCATGATGCATTTGTTATTGATTTAATTGATGAAATCACTATTAACATGAGTTAATAGAATCATCTGGAACAGATTTTTTCCCAATCACGGCCTTCTACGGTAAAAAATAAAATTGATAAAAAGAAAAATTCCTTGAGTAAAATGTAAATTTGACAATTTGAGTTGTAGATTCCGAAAAACATAAAATGTACTGGGTGATGCATTTAAAAAATCAAAGGTATACGGTGAAACCGGAAGTCGGTCATTTTGACTATATCTGCATGTCGATCCGAAATTAGGTCTAATATCTTTGTACCAAATTTCATCTAAATTGGTTCATAATTGAAAGAGATATAAGCATGGCCCTAGTTTCGTGGACCCCCGGTATAGTGTATCCCCGGATTGATACTCGTACTTGTAAATTTTTTAATTTTTAATTTTTCGAAGTCATTCTTTTTAAAAAGTTTTGCTTTTATATATATATATATATATATATATATATATATATATATATATATATATATATATATATATATATATATATATATATATATATATATATATATATATATATATGGGTTCTGGTTACTCGAATTTCAGTTCGAGTAACCAGAAGCCGCAGTAAGCAGTTATCGGTTAGAACCTGAAGATGGCAGATGAGATTCTGCCGAAACGTCGTTCAGACAACCACGGTCCCTCTCGGGGCCTATCACCTACGCGGGAGTATACCCGGAAAACGAATTTAACATATATATATATATATATATATATATATATATATATATATATATATATATATATATATAAACAATTGTTGTTCGTATATATATATATATATATATATATATATATATATATATATATATATATATATATATATATATATATATATATATATATATATACTATATATATAAACAATTGTTGTTCGTATATATATATATATATATATATATATATATATATATATATATATATATATATATATATATATATATAAACAATTGTTGTTCGTATCATATATCCGACTTAAATTAAGAATTTCGTTGAAAAAATTAATTGAGATGGAAATAACTATCAAACTTTGACCAATAATTAAAATGGTTTTTTCTTTTCGTTTGCTGCAGATTTTAATAAATCTAATATTTCGGAATTGTATAAGCCATTTGAAGGAAAGTAAAATTTTTTATGAAGAATACATGTTTTCTCTAAAATGAAAAATAAAGAAGATTATCCTCTTGTACCAAGGCATTTCAGTATTAACTTGAAAATATTGGTCTTCAATGACATCCAATTTTTTTCAACGAAATTCTTAATTTAAGTCGGTTTTATGATTACCAATAACAAATATTCACATTTTTCTCTAAATAGAAAAATATTGGTAGTTTACTCTTGTGCAAATTTCACATTTTTTAAGGTTTTGATCACCCTGTATAATTTTTCAAATATATGATTCCGGCTTTTGAATTTTCAAAATAAGCAAAACTTTTTATAAATAATGACATTTTTCGAAAAACTGAAAATTAAAAAAATTACAAGTATCGTGAAATCCATCCAGGGACACCTGTATAAGAGAATAATTTAATATTTTGTTTTTCTATCAACAGAATAACAAAAACAAATTTACTGGTGTGTATGAATATATTATTACACAAGTCCAGTAATAGTGAATCTTATATTAAGATATAAAATTATTGAGTGGAATGAAAAATAATATTAACTCAAAATTTCTTGCTAATTATTATTTACTAACTTTTTACAAATCTTATCACAGATAAGTATAACATATATATTTTTAAACAATTATTTTCCCGGCTATTTGGCAAAACGCTGAAACTTGGATTACAAAAAAGATAATATGCACATTATGTTCAGTACAACTGAATCAATAATGTTATTTTTAATTTCAACTATTCTGTCTAGTAAAACCAAAAATAAATAAAACACAAGGTACTCACCAGTTGACACTCACTTTAAAAAACTTTAAAATATCTACTGACACGTGTTTCTGCTTGCCTTGCGTCATCAGGGTAGCCAGCACATTTAAAGAATCCAAAGTAAGGAAACTTGTAAACCCCAATGTAATAAACATTAATGGCTTCAGAGAACAGAATAATTGAAATTATATAGTGGAAATACCCCTTAGGGTCGAATAAAATAATTTAAAAACAAATTAAGTTCCTCTTCTTGGTAAAAGTATTGTTTAAAAAGATATATGTTATATTTATCTGTGATAAAATTTGTAAAAGTTAGTAAATAATAATTAGCAACAAATTTTCAGTTAATATTATTTTTCATCCACTCTATATTTTAACTTTTACCAAGAAGAGGAGCTTAATTTGTTTTTAAATTATAAAATTATTAATTGATTGGAACATTGTAATACCTAATAAAACTATTTCGAGTACTTGCTTAGAATTATTACAATAAATGATAAAATACCGTCATGAATAGAAGAATATATGTTTAATGGTTTTGCATATCATTTATTCCATTTTTCTATGGGGGTTTTTATTTGAAAAAAATTTGTGTGGTTTTCAGAAAAAAAAATTAATAAACAAAATGTGTTTTTGGCGTTATTGGACTTATCTTCATAGCAACGTTTTGTCTTATTTTGACGTAAGGAATAACTCCTTAATTTGTTCCTGTATTTTTGGAACACCCTGTATATGATAATTGGCTAAAAATTCATTCAAGGTATAAAATTCATTAACTGTTTCTTATTTTAAATAAGATTAATAAAAGGAAATTTATTTATAAAATAAAGATTTTTTTCGTGCATGAATGGAAATTTGTTTGTACAAGGAAAATTAATTACTGAAAATGTACTAAAGTGGGATTTTTAGGCCTGATATATTTTATACAAAAGTACAGTTCGATATATTAAAATCATTATGTAACAACATATTTATAGAACCTATTAAGCACTTAAGAAGCTATACAATGACAAATTGCTGAATAGCTAGCTATTTCCAGCAAGATATTGATTGCAGGTTACTGAACTGAAAATATTTAATAATATTATAACAATAACTGCTCCAATGTTGTATACAAATAAATGTTATAAAAAGAACATAAAAACAAAGTGACAAGGATAAGTGAGCAACTTTTATAATCACAATTTCCATGACCAACTGTAAACAAACTAATTTAAACAATAAAATACAACAAATCACATAAACACATTAAATGTACTCATTGTTTAAACAAAGTGGAATTTTTAAATGATAACTGCATCAATGTGTTTCATCAAATTCTTATACAAAAACGTTAATCACACTGGATACAATTTTCTTTGCAGAAGCATAGTGTGAACAATGAAAACAAAATACGGTTATATACCACAAGCACAAAGAAAAACTAGCCTTCTAGATTCATAGTTAATCCTGGCTGCCAGAAGTTGATACGTTTTTATAAGACAATAGAGCATCTGCAACTGCCCACCTGATCCTTTCAGTTTGGAGTATCAACAATAAACATAACCTATATGAAAGAAAACTGTCAAACTGACAATGAATACAGTGTATATTTGTGGTATTTTCAAAACTAAAACTATCGTAACTTAAATAAGTCTTCCAAGTAATAGAACACGTTTTTTTAACAGAAAATTTTGTTTCATTTGACCATAGTCATATAAATCTAGTTAGCTGGGCAATACTAGTGTCGATTCACCATGGTTGGGCATTTCTCTACACTGGAATACATTCTTAGCAGTTATATTATCATTTTTTTCTTTAATTTGACTTATTTCTCAACTGTCAGAGTGACAACGTAGCTGGCGCGAATTTACAAAACAATTGAAAAGCTGACATTTACGAGTTGAAGTTCCTAGTTCCAATAGGGTGTCAAAACCAAAAGAAGGCACCCTGAATAACTTTGGAGATGAAAATTTTTTTGAAGAATTGGTGAAACACGTCGACCTTGTTTCCAAGGGGGACATATTTTAATGTAATACTTGCATACCTATCATCGAGCCTACCCTACACGGCCACCCACTCAAAAAATTCAAATGGCAAGGGGGGGTCGAGTGATACATCTTTTGAAAGGTCTTTCAATTCTCTACATAACTGTACTTCCCTAGTAGGTTCAGAAGGTAAAATATATTTCAAATTGAAACTGTCAAAAATATCATTTAGTAGTTTTCTTTTCTATAGAATTTTCCAGATTATTGACGTTCAAGTCACTACAGAGTAGAATAAATTTATGCTTCTGGGTTACCTGGTATAAAAAAGCATTAAGAGAGTTTTTTAGCTGCGGACATTTTTGTATTATCTATTTTTCTGGTACCCATAATGGGCACATGGTTTTTTTCGCTTTTTTTTGACAGGAACTCATTTGGCTTCTGTAGATTTTGGGATTTTTGAGCAGTTGATCTGCCTGCGCCAGAGTTTTCTGGTTTCCTTTTGTGAAAGGGAGAAGCTTGTAATTCTGTAGAGGTAGTCGCAATATGTGCTTTTGAGGAGAGTTTTTTTCTTGCGGTAGGTTTACGACGGTAGTGGGAGTTGGAAGAGTCTTTAAGGTTGTAATTTCTCTCTGCAGGTAATCGATCTTCTGCTGAAATTCCTTATATAGAACTCTGAGAACCTAGAGGTGCATAATTATCAGCTGTTGATTTAAAAGGGAGTTGCGAGTGCCCCTCAGTGCGTAATTTAATTAATTCTATATTTGAGTTCTTTAAGTTGTTAATATAGTCTGAGATGTTATCAAGTTTTGACACTATTTCGGAATTTTCATTATCAGAGGAGGATTTAAGAGCTATCATTTCCTCTCTGACAATTTCGGATATAGTTTTGCTTATATTGGCATCTAAAGCTTCTTGGACAGGAAACGGCAGTATGCAATTCGTACACAAGTAGATAATTATTTTCTTCAAAGTCACTGATTTGTTTTCAGTTGTAAAAACTTGGAGCACTGATAGCATATTTGTTGCATTTATCACACGCAGTGAAAGGGTCTTTATCACTCTCAGGAATTTCACATTTACTATATGCCACTGGCGGTTCTTCTATAGGGTCATTTGGTCAATGACCTCCCACATACAAATAAAAAAGTAGAGCTATTCATTTTCTGAAGTTAAAAAATATATAATATATAGATATATTTTTAGTATTCTTAAAAAATATATTAATGTTTCTAGTTCATTCTATGCACAATACTATTCAAATATCTAGATCGCAGGATTTCGTATCCCCTCCGAGCACCGAGCCTCTACATTCATATTCATTACATTATTCATTTATAGAATTTAAAAATCTTGGGTCAGTTCACAACTTGTCCTCAAAGCTAGCTACGGACCGAATTTACAACGAATTAAAGTGAAATAGACTTATGCGCGAATCGTCAGAAAGCAAAAAGAGACAGAAAATACTGGCGGGGACAATGTCCCTGACACATTTTACGGAAACGGTAACGCACGAAGTTTAATAGTGAATAGAGCAGTCTTAATGCTGACTAGGTACGCGTTGGTCGGTAAATTCTGTCGCGTTGTTTTCGATGTTGTTATTTGTGAACATTTTATTAGTAAATCTCTACTTGTCGTGAAATTAAGTAAAACAGTGTTTTTGGTGTTTACTATTAAATATGAGTGTTGTACAAAATATATTAAAACTGAAAGATGGACAAGTTGGGTTATGAATAAAGTACAACTAGTTTTTGTGTTTAGATATGTTTTAGACGGTGTTGTATGTGAGAGATTTTTGAAATTTATTCAGCCTCAAGGAACGACATCGCAGCATTTGACAGATGTAATTTTAAGAGTTAGAATGTCTGAAAATTAATGAGTCCTGAAAAATTGATAGCACAAAGTTACGATGGAGCATCAGTAATGAGTGGTGCTTTAGGAGGTGTACAAGCCAAAATTAAAAAAAGTTATCCTTCAGCAAATTTTAGTCATTGTTACGCTCATCAACTAAATTTAATTTTACAAAAAGCATCAAGTCAGGATAAAAGCATAAAAATTTTTGTTGCTAATTTACATAGCTTTTCTTCATTCTTTGGAAAATCGTCAAAAAGAACAGCCGTGTTAGATAATGTTGTTATGGTGAGATTACCTAAGGCCGCTCCAACACGATGGAATTTTAATACAAAGGGCATAGAGACTGTTTATACCTATCAAACAGAATTATTAGATTGTTTAGAAAAAAATCATTGATAATGAATCAGAAA
This sequence comes from Rhamnusium bicolor, assembly GCA_029963845.1. Taxonomy (NCBI): domain Eukaryota; kingdom Metazoa; phylum Arthropoda; class Insecta; order Coleoptera; family Cerambycidae; genus Rhamnusium; species Rhamnusium bicolor. The sequence continues at coordinate 1,256,013 of JANEYF010003814.1, read as the reverse complement.
ATAACACTCTAAACCGAGCTATTGGTTTAAAAAACTACTTACAAAATGAACATTTTCTTTACTGGTTAAATTTTTTTCATTTAGTTATGCCTCGTTATGATATATTGTTCAATCAATTACAAAAATGTAATATCGATGTAATAACAGTAAATAAGTGTATTGGCGTTTTTAATAGTAAAATTGAAGACATCAGAAATAAAGTTTTGAATAACTATTTGGAGGAGACATCCATGCAGTCGGCCCAGAGATGTAAAACGGAACAATCAAAAAGGAGAATGTCATCAGAAGTTTGTGATATAATTACATCTGAGATCAAAAACAGGTTTGGCTTCAGTAATCATTTAGCAGTGTCTCAGTTATTTCACTCAGATCGATTTAAAGATTATAAAAAAAGCTTTCCTCAAGATATGTTTAAATTAGTTAAAACGGAGTATCCAGTCATAAATCAAACTGATTTAGAAGTATTATATAGCCGAGAAGATTTTTCCAATAGTGAAGGTGCAGTTGCTTTGTTACAGCTTTTTATTAACAATAATTTGTGCAGTACTTTTTCCGAAAGTGTCAAACTGTTAAAAATCTTGTGTACTCTCCCTATGACTACCGTCGAAAGTGAACGTTGTTTTTCCACCTTAAAAAGAATAAAGACATTTTTAAGAAATACCGTGGGTCAGGAAAGGTTCTTTTCCTTAGCTATGCTTACCATAAGGTTATTTTCCTTAGCTATGCTTACCATAGAAAGGGCATTAATAAAGAAGATAAAAGACTTTAATGAAAAAGTAATTGACCACTTTGCATCTCAAAAAGACCGGAGGATCGACTTGGAATTTAAATCACTTTAAAAGGTAGGTAATACAGTAAACTTTTCTAATTCACCTCCCTATCTCTTGACCCACGAACTGCCACTGCTATATGCACAATAATTCCAGGTGTAAAAGGATCCCTAGAATGTTTAGATTCAGACCTGTTTTAAGCATATAAAATTACACACAAGTTAGTTTTTGTAGTTTGTTTTGTTTTACGAGTTTTTAAGGTATATTGATAAGTTTTTGTCTACGAAATAGAGTTTACTAAATTAATGATATTCACTTAATGGTTATTTAACACACAAATCTAACACACTGATTATTATGACTTTTTCACCAGCTGTAGTTTGATGTAAATTAAGTTTAATAATTTACTTTTTTTTCATAGAGAAAACTAAGCAGTTCAGGGAGACACTATGGTATATGGTAATAATTTGATGTTCAATCCCAACAGAGGCGCCTCTTTAGAGTTTACCATAGGAACCAAGTTGAAGTTACGAAATCCCGTAACACATATTTTTGATTTGACAGACAAGTATTACCCAGCTAATCGAATTTAGCTATGATTTAACCGCCTGGATTTGCCAAGCTAAGTGGATTTAGCTAACTATATCATCATCACAACAGAGCATCTGCGTCTGATGTCACATATTCAGTTTGAAGTAGAAACAATGAATAAAATAACAATCTAACATATAATGAACAATTTATTGGAGGATTATTGAAAAAAATTTATAAAACATATTGTTTTGTAATCGAAGACTTATTTAAGGTATGTTAGCTTTAGTTTTTGTAATACCACATTATTTAAAACTTGTCAAGTTTGACTGATGTGGATGCTCTATACATGGTACTGATTCATTATCATTAGAATCCATATCTCGGAAGACATGAATTTATTGAGGTGTTTACGTTTTTCAACAGATAAAAAATGGGTTCCTGACCCTCGACAGTTAGTTGAAAGAAATATCAAAATCATTAATTAGTAATAATAAACATATTTAACTAGTTTACTATCTTTCAACTATCTAGAGGGTCAGGGGCCTTTTTTTATCTGTTGAGAAACCAATACATCTCAATAAACATTCGCAAATGTCATCCGAGAAGCGGGCTCTCATTATAATTAATCACAGTAGTCATGTCTGTAACAAGAAACTTTCGACTTCTACTGTCAAAATACAATATTTAATCTAGAAATATGATCAAACCTCTTGACAAAGATTTAACTGTTTTTAACTTCTAGTTACTCTTACCATTGTAGCATGTGATCACTAAATGACCATATATATTCCAAAATCTAAAGTATTTTAAAATATTAGCGTACAAATAATTTTGCAGCTTTCTATGCAAGCATACATAAAAATAAAATACATATTTTTATACATATAGGACAAGTACCTACTTTGAATTAATGGCATTAATTATATTAATTAGCTTGCCCAAGTTATTATATAAGTACACATAAATAATTATTAATAGATGTTTTAATTTGGCAACACACCAAACAATAAGTTCCTTACAGTAATTGCCTAATCGATTAGGTAACATTAAACGCTTGACACTACTGCAGAAAAAGCACTTTCTATTAAAAAAATAAATTCACTTACCAAGGAGTTAACATCATCATCTAGCAAGTCTTTTATCTCAGAATTTATACTCTCATTTTCGGGATCCCATATTTTTCTTTTCCTTAGCACTATGTCCAAGTCATGGATATCGTTTATAGAATCCTCTGCATCACTGTAGTGAGACATTTTGGCCGTCTGTATCGCGCCTCAGCGTGAACGGTACTAGAAAGTCAACTGATAAGCATAGTACATATCTAATAGTATCATGGGTATAGTAAAAACAAAAAATTTATAAGTAAATAATGTTCGAAGGTCAAAGTTTACAACCACAAAAATATTTGTATTTTAAACAAACTATTCTTTAGAAATCCACATTTTCTAAATATGACATCAGTTAATGTTACTGAACTATTATTAAATAAACATCAATATAACTGCAAAAAATACGTGAGGGTCAAATTATTTACAACTTCACTAATATTCAGTGACACTTACCTGATATTTACGTTGTATCGAATATTTTAAGCACTGATTGATTTGGTTATGATGAAAGTGAAGTAATGAAAACGGATAAAATTTAGAAAATACTTTTTTTTATTAAGAAATTACATGACAACTCTTTTGTAGTCAGCTGTCGTACGTACTCACTAAACTGAACTGAACTGGGAACTTTCGATCTATGCTGATGGTAATAGTAGTTATACCTATAACTTTGTTCGTATAGTCTACACTTTTACTCTTTCGCTATAAACGATCATTGTTAGTTGTTGACTTCTTAAGTACCTTGTTTTTGTTATAGTTATCTTTATTTACCTTAACTTCATTGCAAAATATTTAATAGTGTAAACTCCACGAACAGAGCTGAAATTTTACTCAAGTACGCGGCAAATGTAAATTTTTCGTGTTGAATTACATTCCTTTTACAAGTTTTATTTCAGTTTTTCAGCCACAGTACATGTTTTTTATAAAATATATTTACTATATTTTCATTTTTAGCATTGAATGATGCATTGGTGCTCTAAAATGAAAATATACCTACCTGCAATATCAATTTCTTGGTTGTCTTAAATTTATAATATCAACACTAAGTATTTTATCTTTTTTACTTACGTTTTCTTTTTTTCATAAAGATGCATTTAGGTGTAATTTATTTCTTCCTATATGGGTGTATAAGAAATAATTATACTTTACTTTGCTACTTTACAAGTAATAAAAAATAATAAGGATAAAGGAGACCGCACACACCACACAGTTCATTAAAATTGCCCACACACTACTATGCGTCTATGCCATCACATGTTGAACAACAGCAGTCGGTGAATAGATATTGGCAAGCGATACATTTTTTTAATAAAAATGAGTGTGTTTTATTATTAAAATATAAGGAACATAATATTATATTTTTCGAAAACAAGAGAATAAACCATTGTTGATGATTTTTTGTCAGACGTAGGATGGTCAATGAGGGCACCGTTTTTATGCTCAGCAGTTGGCGCCACTGGCTAGTAAAGTTACTGTTAAAAATTATTGGTGTACGCGGAATAAATTTATATGGTTTTATTATAATTATTTCGTACACCAGTAAATAAAAGAACTTGTTGGTTATGCCTCAGTATTATGCAGTTGCATTTTGTTCGGAAACAAAACGTGGACACATGTTTCCGAGAGACAAAACTCGCCCAAAAAAAATTGGTTAGTATAGCGATTTGCAGGGATAACTTCACTCCTTGGAAATCCTGACGATTATGCATTACCAAAGCAGCCTACTACACAAAATCGTAAGTAATACTCATACATTCGATGTTTTCATTATGCTCATGCTTGATATAACCTATCTTTAATAACATAAGAAAGACACTTCTGATAGGTGCAATTATTTCCTTGCTGAGCAAGTAAATTACTACTTTCCTTTTCTGTCATGATTGTGTTAAATGTTTTTCAGCTAATTTTTATAAAAATCACTAAAAACCCTTGTTAAGAAGCCATAATAAACATTAACGTTCAGTGACATTGACCTTACCCTATACTAGCACCTCTCGTGGTGAATTCAAGCGCGGTAGCCCTCATTGACATTATAAGGAAGTGCCTTCTACGTATTTCATTATTAAAACATACTTTGATTTAGTGGCGGCTGGTGGATTTAGATTATACAATATCTCAATATTGGAGCATGGAACCCAAGCAATATTTTAAGGCCGACTATGAGAACTGAATGAAGATGTTTTTGCAGAAAAAAAATTTGAGAAAAAAGTTACAAAATGCGCAGTATCTCCAGATTCCTTCTAGACCATTCGTATAATCTTTGCAAACTATTTTTTTTCATAATGTAATGTAATTTCAAACTTTACAAAAAATTAAAATTTTCGAAAACCAAAAAAACGGGATTATAAATTTTCCTTCTGATCACGAAAAAAAAAATAGTTTGAAAAGATTTTATTAATGGTCCAGAAGGAATCTGGGGAGGTTGCGCATTTTAATAACTTTTTTCTCAATTTTTTTTCCATTTTTTTTTCTGCAAAACTTCTTCAATCAGTACTGATAGTCGTGCTTTAAAATATTGCTTGGGTTCCATGCTTCAATATTGAGATATTGTATACCTACGGACTCTCGTGTCTATTGCTAAGCAACAGGTGCTCGAAAAACTGTTGAATTATTTTCGATTTATTTTCACTCTTTTGTGATATTACTGTTGATTAAGTTGTGTTATTAGTACAGTCGTTACAAATTAGTTAAACACTATGTTTGAAGAAAAAATATTTCACATTTGAGAAGAGAAAAGAAGCAACTCGATTTAAAAATGTTTTATTACAAAAAAATTACAAAACTATCCAGCTTTTAAAGAAAACCTATTGGTGTTTGATTACTACCAGACTTATGAATGAACATTACACCTGTTTCTTTGTTTTTCTGCTGGAACTTTCGCAACCAGGAATCAAACAATGCATTTTTAATTAAGCGCACAGAGAAGTTCTACACTAAAACATAACCACAAAATGCCACTCAAAATCCAATTAATATAGAACAAAACTAATAAAACTGACAAATCAGGCAAAAAGTACACAGCACATCACATAAACGAGAATACGGTAAAAACAGCACTGGATTCCGTTTTAAGATAGCCCCAGGGCATGCGCAGTTACATGACATGTCAAAGTGTATTAAATCCTTTTGGAATCGTTTGTCAGCAAGGAACTCATTACACGATAGAGAAGATACTCGCCTAGCACGGGCTAGGTCCAGGTTTCGAATCACAAACTTATTATTATTATTTTTTAAATAAGTATTTTTCAGTTCGTTAGTAACATTTTCCTTGCCCTTTATTATAGTTTCTTTATTTTCCTTGCCCTTTATTATAGTTTGGTGATTTTCACGGAAAGTGCGGAAACGGCGGCCATGACACTGTGAGCGGCACATGCACACTTTATGGAATTCAGTGCTGTTTTCATCGTATCGTAACAAATCGCTCAAAGATGACAATTGACAAATTGAAACTCAGTGTGGCAACGCGAAATCACTAATTTTTACCAATGATAAATTGAAATGTAACTAGATTGCCCACAGTATGGCGGCCCCCTTTACAGGGACATTTTCTCAAGGTCAAGCAATATCAATTAGAGATCCAGATTATATTGAGAAATTCGTGATACTACCCCTTCCAGGATTTAGTCTGATATCTTGAAAATTCTGGCAACTATGGCTTGCCTAATGAATGATTTCGTTGACATCCGGTATAGTCAGGCAGGTACCTGTAGCCAAGGATTATATACACTAATATAATCTTTGCTGTAGCGTTCATTAATTTTAACTTTCGTTTTAATTTGTGACTTTTTATGAAAGAAAATTAAAGTACCTACTCAATTCTGTCTTATTTATTAATAAGCAGTAATATAAATTAAAATAAGTATAATTCAATTTTACACTGTCTATAATTATTTATTTTGTTGAAAAAAGGGGGCCATACACGGAAATTCAACAGACCTAAAGCAGACCACACACTATACATTTTTGTACTGATTTGCGGAAAGAATTCATAGGTGGAAGTAACGTAAAACTAAGAATATAACATTCAAAATTTTATTAAATAAAATTATTTATTTCATATTTAAGCATAATATACATATATAATATTTAACGTATCTGACTATTGTATCATTCTGACTAGTGCACATTTACAAGGGTAAAATCTATAAATTAAAAGATCACATTTGTCGTGGTAAAATAAATAAAAAAATATTTTAATATTTTTTATCCTAAGATATTGCTCGGTATGTTTATTACTATTTACTTATATTATTATTAAACTAACAAATTGCTATTGAAATAATTACTAAAATAATTATTGAAAAAAACGTAGTTTCTGTTTTTATTCGAGCAGCGTTTCTTGGTTTCAGCAAACCCAGTTGATTGGGTTCGTCCACTTCATTGTTCATTTGGCTTCCTGCTGCAGGGTACCATGTTTCTGAGGTAATTTCAGGAATACTTCCCGAGAAAGGTCCGTACGTGTAAGGGTTGTCGACGTTTTTTGTTGTTCCACCTATAAAAAATTATGAAATTAACCATAGAAAAGAAAAAAAATATTAATTTCAAACGAGAGATTCTAATATAATGATAAAATTTACATCAGTGAAAAATATAACTGACAAGCAGAGGTCGGATTTACCGATCGGATTCCAGGGATGACTTTTACAGATGATATAATATATTGTAAACACCTACCGACACATTCCCAAACTACAAAAAGAAAGTCGTGCGAGACATTAAGTGCATTTTATTTAATTTTAAAATGTTAATGCGTAACTTAGTTTTGCCCGAGAATGCACTATATTAAATAAAAACGAATTGCGTAATAGATTCTTTTAAATTGCAGTATACTGGTAATTTACATTACTGCGTGGGGGTGAGAAAACATAACACGATCAACCAGTATCTCGCATAACGTGGATTCATTGGGACGTAGGTACCAAAAACGTACAGTTAAAATGTCACAACATACTAAACCGACGGAAGCTACAGTAAATTCTTGAATTCGCGATATAGCCGATTTACAATTTGATGGTAGACAGTTGTATTGCACTAGATATGACAAAGCAATTTCGTGGTCATGCAACACAAATATTAATAGACATATTTTCTCAGAACACCATAAACGGAGCGTAGGTGGCTTTACTTACAGTGACATATAACGTAATTTTAACTTAGATTTAGTGGAATTTATGCTAGAATGTAATATACCTTGGTCCAAACTGGACAATTTACTTTTTAGACAATTTTTGGAAGAATATGTTAGTGGTAAATATATCAATGTTAACCTGCCCTCGAAGTCTACATAAGAAAAAATATTTATCAACGGAGTGTGAAAATATTAGACAGAAAATTTCTTCTGAGCCTAATGGGAAGTACATTTGGCTTAGCGTGGACGAAACCACCAATGCTTGCGGATTTAAGGTAGCGAATGTTTTAGTCGGTGCATTGGAGGAAAATTGTTCAATGAGCGGACACTTGATCGCCTCAAAAAGTTTTAGAAGCTATAAATTCTCGCACTATAGCGGAAGTAGTGAAATCACGTCTACAAGAGTTTTGGGGTGACAAATATGCAGAAAATAAGGACAAGTTCTTATTATTTCTTACCGATGGAGTGAATTATATGAAAGCTGCTGGAAGAATTTTGAATAAAACATATCAGAACATACTTCATGTAACATGCTTAGCACATGGGCTTCATAGGATGGCTGAAACTATTAGGGGGTGCTACCCTAATGTTGCTAATTAGATATCTAGTGTAAAGAAAGTTTTTCTTAAAGCACCAAGACGTGTACGGTTATTTCATGAAATTCTACCAAATACTCCATTACCTCCAGAGCCCATTAAAACACGATGGGGAACTTGACTAGAGACAGCATCGTTATATTACTGCCATTTTGAAAATGTAAAATCCCAAATACGGCAATTAAATCCATATGACGCGGTTGTTATTTCACAGGCGCATCAGGCATTTATAGATCCAACTGTTCAAAAAAATCTGAAGACCATACACGGAAGTTCCTCACGAACCTTCAATATCAGCCAACATCAGAATTTGCTACAGTTAATGCAATAAGCGTTGTGTTCGATCTTCGACACTATATTTTTCAATTACAAGGAGAAATTGCTGCGAGGGTACAAACAAAATTCCAAATTGTTAAAAAAAATCCCGGATTTGTTACGATGACAGGTGTAATGGACCGTTTAAACGGCAAAGAAGTAGATTTTGCTACACCGGGCATGAATGTGGTGACTACGAAAGTTTACATATTTTAAGTATGCCCCAGTTACATCTGTCGACGTCGAGCGGACCTTCTTGCAATATAAATAGATTTTCAACGAAATGCGCCGAAGTTTAACTCCAAAACATTTAGAACAGATCTTAATAATATACTTTTATTATTTTAACCGGCAGTGAAAAATACTTGTTTGTGTTAATTTAGTGTTAAGTACATCCCCCCTATACCTCCAGTTCTCTTCGAGTGACTTTATCAACTATGGATAATACGGATTTCGCAAAAAAATTTGAAGGTTAGATATCGTTTCATACATGCATGCAAATTTGAAACATAACACCTAAAGCCAACCCTGGTTTTACGTCATATCCGATTGGTAAATCCGACCCCTGCGGATAAGCTAACCCCAATACCTGTATGGTATGTTTTTGTCGCTATAATATAATTTAATATTAAAACAGCTTTCACAAACCCAGAATTAATGCACGACATGTTCCACATGAGCTTTACCAGCCAAGTTGGCAACACCAACATTTCACTAAATTTTACAAACCGGTGTGCTGTGATTTTGTGTTGGTGGAACATTTTACAACTATAGCGTCAACATATGGTCAACTTAACGTTTGACAAATACGTACTTAAACCACCTGGAGCAGCTCCTTTAACATCCCAAGTTGACACCGTGGCCCAGTCTGGCCTCGTAGAAGGCGTCGATGGCAAGTCTGGGTACATTTGCACAGTGTTACCAGCAACTTGTGGAGTACTCTCTGACCAACTATTAGATCTTCCATACGAAGCCGGTCTAGTCCTCGAACCCAACATTTGCGTCGCGGAGGTGTCCGTAGAAGGCAATTTTCCAGCTAACGGTGAACTAGACGAGGGCAACCAAGAGGAGGAAGTGAGCATTTTAGGCGGAGTAACTCTAGATGGTAATACTTCTTTCGGCGCCAGATCATGCTGAATAGTACTCCATGGGTAGACCTCGCTGGAGGAAGTGGAGATCATTAATGGATCGGAGCGATCGGCGTAAGGCAACGAGTCCGAGCTTAAACTGCAGTCTCCAGAATTTGGACTAAAACAATGATTTAGCACAGTGTGGGTTAGGTAAAAAATACAATTATTAGTCTACGATTGGGGCTTGGCAGTTGAGTTTGGATACGCAGTGATCTAAACCTCGCCCTATCAGTGTCAAGCGGTTTGTTCGTCTCTGTCTCGCAATAGCGATAACGCTTCTCTCTTTGCGCCGTCAACTGCCAAGCCAGAATCATAGAACAGTACATCATTATATACTGATAAAAATTAATATTGGTACATAAATTACGTCTTTTACCCTTGATCTAAACTCGGCTTTTGGACCATGATCCATACCTACACATTTTTTAAATTCTAAAGAATTCTAAATCTCTGTCGCCGGCATTCACCTTGACCGCGAAACTCTTTCTCCAGTCCAGTCTATTATTAGTTTTCGAGTTGTGTACACGTTAAGTCACTTGGGCGTATTGCATATTGTTTTTTGTGTTTTTATTTTATTTGTTGTACTGTATTGTTGATATTAATTTAATAATAAAGCATAGCAGACGTACGCAGGGGTAGAAAACGGCCATTTGCTGACAAAGTGAATAAATTCATAGGTGAATACCCGGATTTATTCTATGATGATGCTAAAATAATGTGTAAAGTGTGCGAGAAAGATTTGATGTGCCGGAATAAGCGTGATTGTGGACTTCACGTAAATAGTGTACACCATAAAAATAAAAAACAAGGCGTGCCTTCGACAACACAGTTTGTTTGATTTACTATTAATGCTGATTGTCTGTGATGTTCCTCTGCACATACTCGATAAACAACCATTTAAGGAGTTCTGGAATAAATACAATGCCCAGGTGAAGTTACCAAGTCGCACAACGTTATGTAACTATCTACCAACTGTACACGTAGACATAGTAAATAAGATGAAATGTGAATTAAAAAATACACGGCTGTGGTTATCTGTTGATGAGACAACAGATTGTAAAAGGAAATCTATTTAAAATGTTATAGTACGAGTACTGGACCCTCTTAAACCGACAGTTCCACTGTTACTAGCTAGCAAAAGACTTAGTCAGTGTACTAACGAAACAATTACCAGGGTGGTGCTGGAGACGTTAGAAAAATTTGAACTGTCAAAAAGTTAAGTGTTGATGTTTGTGACTGATGGCGCCGTGACAATGCGTTCGGTTGGCCGTTCTTTGCAAGAACAAGGTTGTACGTTTATATATGTTACGTGTAAAGTGCATGCTTTACATCTTGTGGCAGAAACTATTCGAAAAGGTTTTCCAGAGTTGGATGCATTAATAGCAAGTACAAAAAAAGTGTTTCTTAAATCTCCTAAACGTCTCCGTGCATTTCATAGCAAGTGTCCCGGTATTCCTGAACCACCACAGCCGATTCTTACACGTTGGGGAACATGGTTGCAGGCAGCTTTTTATTATGCTGAATATTTCCAACAAATAAAAGCTGTGATACTACAATTCAATCCAGATGAGGCTGCAGCTATTAAGGAAAGCCAGACAAAATTCGAAGATATTTCCGTCGAAACAGCTTAAAAAAATATTGCGAAGAACTATAAACCATTACATGAAAGCATAAAAAATTAGAAAACAGAAAACATTGTCGTTAGCGGGGTCACTGCAAATAGTGGACGAAGTAAATCTACTGCTACACACTATAGGTGACACAACAAATGAGCGCGTTAAAGAAAAGTTCGCAAGTGTGTTAAATAAACACGGGTTTTACCAAATTAAGACAAATATATGATAGTGCAGCCCCAGATCCGTTAAATGCGTTCAAAGACTATATTACATATGCGTGTATTAGGTACATCAGTAGATGTCGAACGGTCGTTTTCAAAATATAAGAATATATTTTCACCAAAGCGAACATCACACATGGAGACAACCATAGAAACATACCTGATGCTGCAAAAGGGCTACACATCTTCTCCAGTTTGTGATAAGCAAGCTAGTTCATCAAGCTAGTTAAGAGGGTAAGTTTTACATACATTGTTATAAATTGTAACAGTTTATTGTTTCTCGTATTAGTTAATTTCGCGTACGCGACTGTCCCACGGAACATTTTTGACAGCCCTACTAATAATATACACTTAATAAATAAAATATAATTACATGTAATTGTAACATTGATCCTGAAGGAAACTCAGTGCCTTGTCTATTATTTGGATGGCAAATCTACTCGCTGGACCATCTAGGGCGCCTCTGTCACATAACCTTCTTGTTTCGCGTTGAATGCACTGTTTAAATCTGTCATGTGAACTAAAAAAAAGCAAATAAATTGTTACTTAATAAATTTAACGCGTTATTTTTAACATACTTTCGTTATTCTTATTAATTTTGTGACTTTTGTGGTAATTTTTTTAACTTACCAGCATAAAGTGGATTTAGAAATTATATCTCCTTGATCTACTTGGTCTACTAACAGATTGTATTGGGGTCCGCAGTGTATTCTTTCAATAATTGTGCTCTTTATACATGGCGCGTATTGAAGGTATTCTAAAATCAGAAAAGAAATATTAATACACAATAAATAGCTTTTTTGTGCAATCTGTCTCTTTTGTTGATGTTCTTATAGAAAATCAATTTTATTCATGCCAAATTTTCCATGTGTCTGTAAATTTTTGAATTCTCAGGTTCCTTCCTTAGAATATAATTCTTGTGTTCGTTCATCCGTATATTAAGGAATCTGGATAACTCTCCTATGTAATGCTTATTACTAGGTACCGGAAATATTTGCCGTTTTTCAGAGCCGGCAGTTATATAAAAAAAATCATATTTTTCAAAGATCTTTTATATACTAAATTAATTGATATATATGCATTTATTTATATATCTATAATAGTGCTGGAATATATTACAGGTCGTCTAACTAGGATCTTTGCGGAAAATCGAGATTTGTCTGATATAATTTATAGGCAACTAAGCACGTATTCCGCTATTCTGCAATTAGCGTTGTCTTATGACGGCGTATGGTTGTCTCTGGTAGAGTTTATTACTTTTGCCAATGTTTACTAAATTACTTTCGTGGTAGAGTGTTGTGCATTCAGTAAAAAATATTAAATCATTTTAACACTTGCCAGTGTGTAAATAGTCCATAGTGCTCAGCGTTATGTTTCCTAATATTACTATATTAGGAAAGGTAATTTGACACAATAAATATTACATATTAATATGTAATAAAATTTTCGAGAATTATAAAAAATTTATGATATAATGTAAAAAAAAATTAACATGTAATGCTGTTTTAGGACTGACCCATTTTAAAAACCATAATTTGTAGATTGACACTTAAATTACGTGTATAATATTTTTCAAATAATTTAGTACCACTTATATCGGGTGACAACGAGATTAGTCCCGTTCCAATTTCTCGGTTGATTATAGGAATACAGTTTTGAAATTTTAACATATCATTTGTGACACAAGAAGCCACATTTTGCACTTAATAAGTGATAAATATCACTTCCGGTCCAACCGGAAGTACCAACAACTTTTGATTTTTAAATAGCAACCTATAACGGGTGATTATAAAGTAAGGGTTATATTTCAACTTCTTAACAAATCAAATTAATAACAAAAAGTAAATGGAATCTAGTTGCTTACATAATGGGATTTCTGATGTCAAACACTAGTTACCGCAAATGCTCGATATGATCTCCAATTTGTTGTTGTAAAATTACCAACCGTTCCTCCAAATTGTATACAGCACTATTCAACATTTCTGGTTGATTTGCACGAATTTGCTCTCTAATACTGTCCTTTAATTCCTCCAGCGTTGTTGACAGTGTTCTAACCACCAAATTTTTTAAATAACCCCACAGCCAGTAATCCGCTGGGTTAATATCAGGCGATCTTGGTGGCCATGAATTTGTAAAATGTCTGCTTATAACACGATCTTGAAAAACCACAGTTAACAATTCTTTAACTGGTCGGTAAATGTGCGGAGGTGCTCCATCCTGCATAAAAATCATGTTTTCAAGTCCTTCGTGCTCGTTTTGCAACTGTGGAATTGCATAATCCCTTAACATTTGCAGGTATCGTTCACCAGTAACAGTTACAGATACGGCCTCCCCATTCTGTATTTCCTCGAAAAAGTATAGATCAATGATGAAATTAGCTGTGAAACCGCACCAAACGGTGACTTTGCTGAACGATTTCATGTGGATTTTCTGTTGACCCTATTCAACAGTTTTGAGTGTTAATTCCACATTAAGAGAGAAATGGGCCTCATCTATCCATAAAATACGGGATAACCATTCGGGTTCAATTTCCATCTGAGCCAATACGTGTAATGAAAAATCGTACCTGAGAGCAAAATCTGCGTCCTTTAATTCAAACAGCAGTTGCAGTTTATAGGGATACATTTTTAGGATTTTCATCATACTACTGATTGCTAGCGGATTAGTATTTGCTACGTTTTGATTTTCCTGAAGAACTTCTGCAACTTGGACATCACTAATCCTAGGTCTTCGTGACCTCGGAAGGCCTTTTACAGACTCTGTTCTTTCAAATTTGCTAATCAAATTACGATACGTCTTCATTTTGCACGGCCTTGCTCTCAAACCCATTTTTGTATGAAATCTTCGTAATCCAGTAGTGTAATTTTTACCGCCTTTATAATAACATTGCACTAAACCAATTCTTGTTTGCAGATCCATATTGAAATGTTACAATTTACGTTACGCGAGTTTTATTTTGAGAACAATTCTCTAAATTACGATTATTTCGTTTGACACTTGTATCAATAGTTGTCACGACAATTCTTTTGTTTTTCATAGATAGGTACACTAAAATCCAATTATTGAGGCAACTAGATTCTGTTTACTTTCTGCTACTAGCATAATTTCTTAAAACTATATAAGAATTTAAAATAAACCCCTTACTTTATAATAACCCCATATATATTTTTGCATATTTAGATTCCACATAAATTCACGTTACAACGATGTATTCCAAGTAGGTAATTATTTTCAAAATGGCGTCATAAATTCGAAAAAGTGAAAAAGCTAAGATGGCAACTACAAGACTATGTTTTCAAATAATTTACCCAGTAAAAGTTTATTTCATGCAAAAATCACTATTTTGAATTGAAAAACAATTTTTCGAAAAAACATGAAAGGCAAATGGATTTTAATTATTTTTTTTAAATGGTAACCATATTTTTTTACTTGTACCAACAAAGCCCAACACATTTGATGTATAATACGTCTAGTTTCGGTACTAATTTACTTTGAAATTATTGGATTTCTGTAGATACTACATTTGCCAATTGGTATTGTTTAAAAAAATGCACATAAAGATTAAATAAAATTGACAGAATTTATTAATAATTATTTATAAGATAGGGGGAAACAAAATTATAGCAATTGTTCAAAATGCATTCCTTCAGTTCAATTCAATTTGGAACCCTGCTGATGCTTTCCCTCACGACCCATTCTAACATTTGCGCAGCTATTGTTGCAAAAGCTTGGCGAATTTTGGATTTCCAACTCCTGGAGGTTTCTTGAAGATGATGAATATACTCGTTCTTTAACGTATCCCCACAGGAAAAAATCCATAGGAGTTAGGTCAGGTGATCTGACAGGCCATCTTGTGGGCCCGTATGTCGAAATTACTCTATTTTGAAATCTGTTCTCTAAATAATTAGAGACATCTCGAAGGTTATGTGGCGGAGCCCAATCTTGTTGGTAATAAATGCTTCTTCTCAAATTCAAGAGCAATTCTCCTAAAAAGCCCTCAATTTCATTTTCCAAAAAGTTCAGGTACCTAATTGCATTTAAAGTCCCCTGAAATAAAATAAGACCTATGATCCTAATCTGTGTGGCCTCGTCAATATCAAACGTATTTTCTTTGTTTTCATTTTGCTGCGCCCTAAATTTTTTCTTCTAAAATCTTAAATTATTTTCTACAAGGGTGATGCATTCCAGGATACCGCTCTGCATATAACATTTAAATGGTTATATTAGCAACTAAATCACAAGCAAATTAAAAAAGCACTACATAAACTTTACCAAATAATAACTTGGGCAAATGTTTGAAAAGAAATGTCATTTTGTCATGGCACGCTAGTAAAATTTAATACATACATACGGTTTCATTAAATAACTGAAGAATGGCATCAACAGAAATGCAATAATTTCAAAGTAAATTAGTACCGAAATTAGACGTATTATATACATCAAATGAAAGGTTAATGTTTTAGGCTTTGTTGGTGCAAGTAAAAAATTAGGTTACCATTTAAAAAAATTGAATAAAATCCATTTGCTTTTTACGTTTTTTTTGAAAAATTGTTTTTCAATTCAAAATAGTGATTTTTGCACGAAATAAACTTTTATTGAAATGCGACAATAAAAATGAAGGTGATACATCAGATTCAAGGCCTACTTGTAATACATCGTTGTAACGAGAATTTCATGTGGAATTTAAATATGCAAAAATATATATAGGTTGATATTTAAAAATCAAAAGTTGTTGCTACTTCCGTTTGGACCGTAGTGACATTTTTCATTTAATTAGTGCAAAATGTGGCTTTTTGTGTCACAAATGATATGCCAAAAATTTAAAAACTGTATTCCTAAAATCAACCGAGAAATTGGAACAGGACTAAGAAAAAACCAATGTAAGACTTTTACGATTAGAAGACAGAATTTTTGCTAAAGATCACATACTATTAAAAAATAATTACAGTTAAAGGATTCTAAAACCAAGTTTTGCACCTACCTTATGCAAAGATCAAATTTTGCGAATAAAATGTGCAAATACCAGTAAAACAACTTTAATTAGCTAACTGATTATTTAAAAACAAGTGTGCACAAAAGTGTGTTCCAATATGATGCTTTGTAATAACATGTAATGTAATGTAATGGAAAATAGCTACATTTATCATTAAAAACCACGTAATTTAGGAACTTGTAAAATTCTAAGAGCTATATTACAATTTTTTTTTTACATTTTTATAATGTTCTTCGAGAAGAAACTAATGACCTGCAAAAATATGAGGTGTTCCGTTTAAAAAAAATGTAGAGGTGGCTCTGAGGGTGAAAGGGTGGAACTAGTCTTAGGTCTAGTTATAAGAAAATGTATCCCCGTTTTTTCTGTTTTTCGACGTGTTTTTGCGTTTTTTGAAAAAAATCAATATTAAATTTATTTAGGGTGGATAGTTTCCATTGAAATGCACTGTATATGTACAGATCAAATCGTTCAAATTTAACAGACACGAACGCAGAACGAATATTTATATTTTTGCTTTTATGTCCTTCTGTCAACCATATTGGACTGTATGAGCTACCGGTTCTGGACTCGGGTCCAGTTTCCTGTTCCTGCTTATTACACACACGGAATAGTGTTTATTTGATTTTATATTTTTCTCGCATCTTTGTTCTGGTTCAAATAAATCTCAAAATGTATCACCTATTCGACTTATCCTTTCAGATAACTGATACACATGAAATTAATGATGCAGCATGAAATTATGTTCGGTGGATCAACAAAAACC
This sequence comes from Rhamnusium bicolor, assembly GCA_029963845.1. Lineage (NCBI taxonomy): Eukaryota > Metazoa > Arthropoda > Insecta > Coleoptera > Cerambycidae > Rhamnusium > Rhamnusium bicolor. The sequence goes on along the minus strand of JANEYF010003814.1, from coordinate 1,238,838 downwards.
TCATTAAACCGGGTAATATGCATATTTTGCACCCCATCTGGGAAAATAAAAGCTGTCTGTATACTCAATTTAGAATTGGTATTCTATACTTGAAAATCAAATGCGTTTCTCCAACAAAATTGACATAACCTGGCGATGATTAAGACTCTTATTCATCTCCAGATGACGCCGACTTGGTTGGCGAAACGCATATCTACTCGAAAAAAAACTACTTCTATGATAGTGTCGTTTTATGATATAGTATCATATATTTTAAATATTACCTCGTTGATAGTTAGGCTGCATACACATCTTATGCACACTCTCGATGGGACTCTCTACGGCTCTGTTAAACTGTTTTCTTTGTTGTGACGTGAAACATTCATCCGTATATACTTTGAGACAGTCCACAAATTGGTTCCAAGTCCTGCAGACTTGGTCTATGTCATTCACGTTATCTGGGAAAACTAAATGCGCTTCTTTTACTAAAGGATCCGCTATCCTGACGCATCTTTGATATTCGGCTCTTGAGCAGTCCATTCTACCATGTGACGCCAGCGGAAGAATTAGGATTGGTATGATGTTCCACCACATTTTTCTGGAAAGGAATGTTAACACTGTTAAAATGTAAAATTTACGTTAAATTAATTTTTAGACTCCTATGCGATTCAAATAGATATATTTATTGACTACTTTATAACAAATTATTTGTAGCGCCATTAAATTTCTAGATCTATTATTACAAAAGTAAATACACAGGTAGCCATAAAGAATTGACTTAACATAAATAGTAAACAACAAAAAAGAGTAAAAGAACAGAAGAGAACGGGTTACATTTGTCACAAACATGTTAAAAATCATACAAACTATTACAAGTATACAATCATTAAGATCAGTTGTCAGCTGACCGCTGGGAATGATGCTGGAGTGTCTATATAAGGAGTATATAGACACTCCAGCGTCATACGGTAGAAAAACAGTTTTCGAGAAGGTAGTTTTTCACATTTCTTTTAAAAGAGGTATTATCCATTTGTTTAATTTTAAGAGGTAGAAGATTATACCAGGAATTGCATCGATCGATATGGGGAAAAGTACGCACTAGAGAATTTTGAAAATTTAGAAAACTACTAACGGCAGTGTGGTAAATCCAACTAAAATAATTACAAGCATCTGGCACTTCCGGTTATACCGGAAGTCGATACCAACTTGCTTATTTTAAACGGAATATCCTATATATTTTAGGGTTTTCGAAAAGAGCATAAAATTCTGAGTCAAAAACATGTGTGATACCCTATGCCTAAACTCAGCCGTTTCAGAGATATGACATTTTAAAAAAAATTTGACAGGTGTAATGGTTTACAATAACCTTTATAACTTTCTTAGTGTAAAAGATACTCATTTGCTTTTTGACGTGCAGAAAGACCATAAGGTGGGCTGCGCTCTGCAGTTTAAAGAAATTCAATAATAGCATAAGAAGTGTTCCATTTTTGACGTTATATTTTGTAAACTTCAAACCGCGAAAATTTGCTTAAGTTAAATGGAACACCCTGTATTTTTTTACATCAAGTTATGTATAATTAAATTTATTTTTTTCTGATATAAGCATTGTGGGGAGGTTACAACTTTTTGAAATATTTGCGATTTTCTTAGAAATTAAAGTTTTTAGTAAAAATTTTATTAAATTAGCCATGATTAGAAACAATCAATAATGTCAGTCATTCTCTTATGTGAAAAAATGTCCCCCACCCACGAAGACTTTTTTGAATTCTCATTTGAATATGTTCTCAATTTCAATTTTGTTCAATACCTTCGAATATTCCATTGTAAAGGAAAGTTTTCGAAAAGATTGAATGCTTTAAAATGGCGAAGGCGATGGGCATAACTAATTGTCACTGATAAAAGCATTGAGTAAATAATTAACAAATATAGAACAAACAAATTATAAGTTATAAGTTAGTAACATACAACTATTCAGGGTGTTACTTAAATACGTGGACAAACTTTAAGCGGTAAATCCTTGTATGATTTTAAGACAAAATATTATATGTATAAACATCCCAAGTAGAATTTTTAGACACAATTTCGATTCAAATTTGGTAGTAAGAAACAGTTTTGTAACTGCTTCGATTTTTATGGGGGATACAAAAGTTTACATACATTTTCAACATTTTTCAGAAATTAGGACACAGCATAACAATATTATGGAACAGTTTAGTAACTGTTTCCACCTTTAAGTATATTTTTTCTTCGTAACAAGTATTTGAAGATATTTTCGAAACATACTGCAGCATCTGTTACCTCATTTCCAACTGTAAATTTGTGCTGATGAATTACTGAAATTGTATGAAACACATTCTTATGTAACCAAACTATTTCCATTTTTTTTTCCATGTTTATAGAGTTATTACAACATATTAAAAAATCGCTGCTAATTTCTGAAAAATGCTGGAAATGTATGTAAATCTTTGTATCTCCCATAAAAATCGAAACAGTTACAAAACTGTTTCCCAGTACTTACCAAATATGTTTCAAAATTGTGTCTAAAATGCCACTTGGACAGTTAATTTGGATTTTCTTGAATATAATTGGATATGATTTGCGCTGCACTCGACGATCATTGTTATCTTCGATCAACTCTTGTAAAATCCCAATTGTCTAACACCTTTACTTTCAGCTCGGTTCCCTTCGAGGTAATAACAATAATAATAAATAATAATAAACACCACAGATCATACAACCCCTGTATCTTTAAACTGACGTTGTGCGAGAGGAGGCTACACATGTAGAGACAACGGACACATCCAATATCGGAGTTTACTATTATTAATCTTTGTGACCGATGGTGCTGCGACAATGCATTTGGTAGGCCATTTTCTTCAAGAACACGGTTGTAGGTTGGTACATGTTACGTTTAAAGTGCATGCTTTACATCTTGTGGCAGAAACTATTCGACAAGGTTTTCCAGAGGTAGATGCATTAATAGCAAGTAAAGTGTTCCTTAAATCTTCTAAACGTCTTCGCGCATTTCACAGCAAGTGTCTCGGTATTCCCGAACCACCACAGTCCATTCTTACACATTGGGGAACATGGTTGAAGGCAGCTTTTTATTATGCTGAATATTTACAACAAATAAAAACTGTGATACTACAAATCAATCCTGACGAGGCTGCAGGTATTAAGGAGAGCGAGACAAAATTCGAAGATATTTCCGTTGAACCAGCTTTAAAAACTATTCACAAGAACTATAAAGGATTACATGACGCCATACAAAACTTACAAAACAGTGCGTTGTCGTTAGCGGAGGCACTGCAAATAGTGGACGAAGTAAATCGAATGCTACATTCTAAGCTGACGCAAAAAAATGAGCCAGATAGAGAAAAGGTCGCACATGTATTAAACCAAGACATCGGTTTTACCAGATTAAGACAAATTTGTGGTGGTACTTATGGTGCAACCCCAGATCTGTTAAGTGCGTTCAAAGACTATTTTAAGTATGCCTGTATTACTTCAATAGATGTCGAACGGTCTTTCTCAAATTATAAGCATATTTTTTCACCACAGTGAACATCATTCACGGAGAAAACCATAGAAACATACCCGATGCTGCAAAGCTTTTACAGGTCTTCTCCAGTTTGTTATAACCAAAGTAGTTCATTAAGCTAGTTAAGAGGGTAAGTGTGCATACATTCTTATAAATTGTAATAGTGTATTGCCTTTGTTACTAGGCCTATATCCCGATGCACATTTCTGCCAGCCTTATTCATAATGCTGTAATATATATGCAGATTTTTTTGTTTTTTTTTTACAAGAACATCATATTACCCTGTAATTACCTAACAATAATGTACAAAAACTCCAATAAAATAATTATATTATTTCGATGATTACGTTTTTTATTTGAAAGCCATTATTCGCAAAAGACCAGTCAAACACTCTTCTGCAATTGTTTGAATAAAAAACGCACTTCATCAATATTCACCTGGTTGATTACTTCCGTTTTCTGCACACGCAAGAGTGGACATAATGTACACCAATATTCTAGTATGACCTCCTTTGAAAGACCCACTTATTCCAAGAAATTATATGTGTTCTTCTGAGCTCAACACAGTCATTTTCGCATTTAAATTTTGTGGCGCATATAAATTTTTATGTTAAATAACATGCCTGTTTTATGCATGTCGCATGCGTTGATAGAATATGGGCTACGTTTTTGTTTAAATATGTAATACTCAAGGTTTATTGGACTGGCGATTAGATTTTTAGAATAGATATCTAAAGAATTACCTATTCGGTATTTCGCCGATGACAAATTTTATGTAAATCATAGTAATCATACCAATTAATAATGAGAAAAAAGATATAGTGCGTATGTAAATTATTAAAGTATAAAATGAAAAAAGTCGTTATAATCGTTATAGCAATAGCGTGCAAATTCGACGATGAAAGGTTACCGTCTGCCAGTCGGTAATCAAACAGACCTTCTGAATACCATAGTTTTTCTCTTTTGAAATTTTTGGTATGGCTCACTGTGGACGGAAACGCCGAAAAGCTGGCCAAAATATAAAGGCATTGAGCTATTTTACTGAAATTGTGCATACAGGGGTTTTTTGTGTCGCTGATCAAGAATCCGAAGTTGATTTTGAAAAAACAAAATGGCGGCCATGAAATCTCCCCAAAACATACCAAAAATCGCCAATTGTCGCTGCATTTTTACAAAACTTTGTATACAGTTTTTTTGGGTCGCTGATGAAGAATCCCATATAGAATTTCAAAAAAAATTACGGTCAAAAACATATACATAGTTCAAAAATTATTATTGAATTGAAGCGAATTCATGTTTCATTTGTTTCGGGAAAATTAGGATCTGGGGGAATGGAATAAAAATGTGTTATGACTTTGAAAATTAATTTTATTCAATTACTATCTGAATTACATTCATCGTCCGCATTCAAAAGGAGCCCACTTTATGGTGCACGAATGTGCATGCATCCCTGCATTCGCGCACAATTTGGTCAATATCTCGCAAAGATGCAAAAAGATGCAGCTAATTTTTTATACACTTTCGAAAAAAATGTTCATTGAACACATTCCAATAAGTTTCAAGACCAACCATCACCAACCGCGTAACTTATGGCTTTTTTTGTGGAGTTTATGAATCGTTGCATGTACAAAAATGCACTCCACTTCGATAATTATTTACTAATTACCATATAAATAAACTGATCTGATACTGAGATATTTTAATTGTACTTACTTTCTGATGCAGAATCCATTTTTATGACACAGAAAACTGCACTTTGAATTTTGGCCAGCTTTTTGGCGTTTCCGTCCACTGTGTGGCGGCCGGATACGGGGGGCGGGACTTTTTTTTTAATCGAGTATTTACCGATGTTTGTCCGCATAGATAGTTAGTATATGTAGTCCACATAACTCCAAATTTAACCCTCCCAAACCACCCCTGAAAGGGTTAAAAAAGCTAAAATTTTTCGTATTTTCTACTGTAATAACAAATGTAATAAAGTTACATAAATAAACCTGAAAATTTAGAAGATTTAAAAGAAAGTTCGTCAAATAACACCTGATATCATTAATAATATTGAAAGGGAATTTATTAGTCGATTATAACGTTATCAGGATGTAAACGGAGCATATTGTGAACCAAATTAAATTACGGTTTTCTTAAACACAAAATAATTTTTTTTTCCAAAAAAAAAAGATATATAACATACTCTAATTTTGCATGCTGCACATGAAAAAAAGGTGCTCTTTCAAGTGGCCTCACAAAATTTGGGATTGCCGTTTAAAAAAAATTGTCGATGACATTTTTAAACAGCCTCATAGGAAATAGTCCAACGGGGTTAGATCCGGCGATCTAGCTGGCTATTCTACACTACTATCCACCTACTAGGGAAAGTATCATCTAAGTAATTTTGCACGTGCGCCGTGTGGTGTGTGGGAGCACCTTCTTGTTGAAAAATTATACCGTCATGAGAGCTATAAGGACTGGACTTTCTCTAGCTGTAGTTTTGTAAGAGGTATGTTATAACTGTTCATTGTGGTTTACAAAACTCTTTGGTTTTATAAAAGCATTCAACGACAAATTTGATTTAATCGAATAGCTATAAAACTATCAAGTCTAAAAATGGTTTTAAAAATGCTTTATAAAATATTCCTGTAGGTGGTCCTGAGTCTTCTTTTAAAATCTTTTACACAACTACAAATTGTAATTTTGTTAACATACACGATAAAACAATAAGCTATTCATTAAATGCTTCACAAAACTTATTAGTTTTAAATGGATTTAAATAAAACTATGAAAAATTAGTTTATGATAATATGTTAAATTGTGGCTAGCGTGAGTGAGTACATACTGCAATGTGTACAAAATCATGTCATATTTAACTTCTATTGGTAACTGAAAAAATGTAAAGAATAGTGGTTGCTTTTAAAGAAAAAATAAAAGTTAGCGATCTGTAAATTACTAATGGCAAATTTTCGTCTCATGTAGATGGAACTAACGACAAACTTCGCCGTCTTCAATAGTTTGCAGAATTTTAAATGGCATGGTCTAGAACACAAACTATTAGTTGTTTTTACCCTTAGATTTTTAACTAATTTAAAAAACAATACAGTGCTCAGAGACAAACAAATGATTTTTAGGCGGGAAACATTTATAACAATTATCAAATTACATTAAAACTAAGCAGCTTTATAAACCTTCTGACATAAAACAGTTTAATTTTAACCAGGATAATACGATTTTAATTAAATCCAAATTGTTGTATACAGGCCTATAATACCTTATAGGTAACTTGATGGAGTCTAAGTGTACTTATTCAAATATTTACTGACTTATTTATTATTTTCATAAGCGCTAAGGAGAAGAATTATTTAACGAAATAATAATAACAAAGTTTTATTTTGACAATGGGTCATCCATTTTGAGCAATGTTTTGGAAAAATTTGTTCAAATATATTTATTCCTCCATGGCTCCGTGGTCTAGAGGTAACGTACTTGCCTCGAAACTTCGGGGTCCCGGGTTCGACTCCCGGTCGAGGAACTGGGATTTTTCTGTGAGAGAGATTAATCGTAGTATACTCGGATATTGGGTGTGTGTCCATTGTCTCTAAATGTATAGCCCTCTCCCACACAAGGTCATTCCAGATCTTCAGGGATAAAGGGGGTTGTAATTTCATGTGGTGTCATGTGGTGTTATTATTTCTTATGTAAAAAAATTGCTTATTACATACAAGTTATATTAATGCAGTTTTATAACACTAATAAATATGTTTTGTAAACCAATAATTTTTCATAAAATTTACAAAACTTGAAAACTTTGACGAGAAAGTTATTTTCATAAATTTTAATGCAAACTATTTGTTGTTTGAAAATTTTAAGAAAACAAACCGCGTTTGTTTCTAAAAACGAGGAGATATAAAATAACAGAAAACACTCAGGTTGTGTCCTATGATGAGCAAAACATTTTTGCTTTACTGTAGCCAACAATGATTTAAAATAGCATTGAGAACAAACATTTTAAAATAAAACAGTTTTATAACTATAATCATTCAAGAGCAAATTAGCTATTCATGGCATCATTAAGGTTTAATAAATTAAATCTTTCGTCTAAGACCAAATGGTCTTATTATAAGTTTTATCAAGGTCTCCAAGATTTCACAGAGATAACTCAATTAAGGTCTTTTTAAATCGGTGTTTTATGACAGGTTTAAACTCTTAGCTTTGACAACCTCCTGCAGAACTCTATTACTTGGGCCCTTTTTAGATTTATTAGACTCTTATGATTTCTGTCACAGCAATATAGATTTATGAATAGTTTTATAAACAATTCTTATGAAAATCCTATATATTAATAAAAAAATTGAATTGTTACTTGGGAATACAAATCCAGCAATACTGATGTTTTTACCAACATCGCCCTCGCCATTTTCTCGAATATAATCAAAACCTATTTTTATATACTCATATGTTCCAATTATGTTTTGATATTATTTTACTATTAATCACCAATATGTGTAACTAATTTTATATCGTTTAGTTCCGGATATATTGCAGAGTAGGAGACAAATAGGTACCGTTTCCGGCAAACCATTCAGCCGTCACTAAAAATCAAAGGATGCTGCAACGGGAAAAAATAACGTGGCACTCTCTGAAATACACCATCATATGTTTTGTCGTTGCTGCAGAACTGAAGACTTAGTAAATAGTAAATATCTGATTGCTATCCAAACCACGTGAATACTTCCAGTTTTTACAGACCAGGTCTAATAATAATAATAAACGTCCTTGTTAGGACTTAGTTCGCTTATTAAGCGCTCTGCCACTTAATCCTAATAACTCTATCTGTACGCATATGTCTGGGCATATTTATTTATTTTAATACAATTTATTTATTTATTTATTTTAATACAATATCCAACGGGAATAAATCCCAATTACAGGATAAGGTTGAACCGTTGAACGAAAGAATTAGCAAGAGGCGCAACCCATCGCAGGTCGAGACACCAGCATTCACCGTATTTACTTGCCAACAGCTCGAGGATTGTCATTTAGTTTTAGTGCCCTCAAGCTATTGACAAATAAACACAATATCTACCAAATTCCCGACCCACGACAGGCCGCGTCTCCCGCTAATTCCCCCACTCAACGGTGGAACAATAAATATACATATAATAATAGTATACATTACATTTAAATACTTCAATTATAAAAAAAATATATTTAAAAGTGAAAGTAAAGCATGTGTTACAAATTTATGAATAATATTAATAATGGTAAGTTATATAGATAAGACAAATAATTTTTTAATGGATTGAATAGAACAAAAAAATATATCAAGTCTCTCTTCCACATACGATAATTTTGAATCATTTGATATAGAAGGTGAGGAAGTAAGTAAATTAGTACGGGCTGTTGGTAACTGTAATGACATGTTAGAACTTGAATTAGTTCTTGGTACATGATATAAAATTCTTGATATAATTGATTCAGAACTTATTGTATTGTTAATAATTTTATGCAGAAATATAATCGAGTACATGATACGTCTCTGATATAAACTATTTAATGAAAATTTAGTCAGTAATTCATCCTGGGGTGTACCCCTAGGGGGTAAATACCATACGTAATAAAATGTAAAGTTTTTTGGTATCTACGCTGCACTCTCTCTAATTGAGTCATATGAGTAATACATATACAGGGTGTCCCAACCAAAAGTAGGCACCCTGAATAACTTTGGAAATAAAATTTTTTTGAAAAATTGGTGAAACACGCCGACCTTGTTTCCAAGGGGGACATATTTTAATGTAATACTTGTATATCTATCATCAGCCCTCTACCCTACACGGCCACCCCCTCAAAAAAATTGAAATGGCAAGGGGGTCGAGTAATACATCTTTTTGAAAGATCTTTCAATTCTCTACATAACTGTGTATTTTTTTAAACTTTTATCGATTTGTTCCTGAGAAATAATTAATTCATTATTTTAGGTTCGGGAAATAAAAATAAAAGAAGCAGTTTAAATTATCGTATGTATTGGTCAAAATGACACCCACCGACTTCCATACAGTAGTATAATCTGTCTTGAAATTCTGTACGAACATTTCTGAACACATCTGGAGTCAATAAATGGCATTCTCGAACAATTCTTTCACGTAACTCTTCCAGAGATGCGGGTTTTGTTGCAAATATCTTCGATTTCAAATATCCCCACAGAAAGAAATCCAAGGGAGTTAAATCGGGTGACCTAGCGGGCCACTCCACAGGACCTCTTCTTCCAATCCATCGCTCAGGAAACCGATTATCCAAAAATTGACGGACTGCTATAGCATGGGGGTGCCCCATCCTGTTGAAAAAACAGTTCTCCCTCTAAAAGATTATCGTCTTCTTCGAGGATTTGCGTAATCATTGGGTCGATGTTGAATTCTTTCACGTAACTCTTCCAGAGATGCGGGTTTTGTTGCAAATATCTTCGATTTCAAATGTCCCCACAGAAAGAAATCCAACGGAGTTAAATCGGGTGACCTAGCGGGCCACTCCACAGGACCTCTTCTTCCAATCCATCGCTCAGGAAACCGATTATCCAAAAATTGACGGACTGCTATAGCAAAATGTGGGGGTGCCCCATCCTGTTGAAAAAACAGTTCTCCCTCTAAAAGATTATCGTCTTCTTCGAGGATTTGGGTAATCATTGGGTCGATGTTATTTTCTAACAGATCAAGGTATCTTTCACCATTTAAATTGTCAGGAATAAAAAACTGCCTGGCAATGTGATCCCCTAAGATGCCAGCCCAAACATTTAAGTTCTGAGGCTTTTGGATATGAGTTTCCATGAACAAATGTGGATTGGTTTCACTCCAATACCTACAATTGTGCCTGTTTACCTCCCCATTTAACTGAAATGTCGATTCATTCGAAAAACACGTATTGTACAGTAGATTAGCATTATCGTTTAATTGTTTACTAAAAATCTCACAGAATTCAAGCCGACGATCGGAATCATCTTCGTTTATTCGTTTAAGAACGAATCGATAAAAGTTTAAAAAAATACGCAGTTATGTAGGGAATTGAAAGACCTTTCAAAAGATATATCACTCGACCCCCCTTGCCATTTGAATTTTTTAAGTGGGTGGCTGTGTAGGGTAGAGGGATGATGATAGGTATACAAGTATTACATTAAAATATGTCCCCCTTGGAAACAAGGTCGACGTGTCTCACCAATTTTTCAAAAAATTTTTATCTCCAAAGTTATTCAGGGTGCCTACTTTTGGTTGGGACACCCTGCATATTTATTTTATTGCAAACTTAATACAACATCGCCCCGTACACAAACATAAAGAATTTTTATAAATACGGCGTGTATTTGCTACACATTGTTAGAAATTAAATTGTATTTTGAACGTATTGTTAATAGAGAGATGCAATAGAAAATGTTTAGTCAATATGCGCCTACTTGATAGAAACTATTAATAATAGGGTTTTAGCTTTTTTATGTTATCGATCGTACAAAATAAACTTCCTGGTTCTATTTTTATTAGATCTGTTGCTTTTTATATTTCGTGAACAGGATGGGCAAATTTTGATGTTTGTATAGGGTAACTCGGTAACTGTAAGAGATACAAAAAAAATGGAAGATACATTCTCGATCTCTTTTTTGAGACAAATTCATTGGCGAAAGCAAAAATGTGCTATCGTCTTTTGTTTTCGAGTTATAAACTAAAGTACGACTTTTGGACTTTTAGACACATGGCAATATCTTGATTGTAAAGTTATGAAAAAACAACTTTTACTTTCTTCAGGCACTTTTTTCTGTATAATACAGTGGCATCGAGAAACTTTTAAAAAAGGTGCAATTTCGAGTTATGGCATAAAGTTGTATTTTTTTAAATGGGAATCATAGTTGGCTGTGGTTTAGTTATAGTGAAAATAATCTTTTACAGATTACTTTTGCGTTTTTTTATATTTATTCCAAGTAGGCGTGTGTCATCTATGACAGTATCTATTCGTTTGTCAATAAATTGCGTATTAATAATTTAGTTTCCATCATATTACACCCCATTTAATAATATTGACGATAAAGTTCATATATTGTTTGAAAATATTATAAAACTTTTCAACAAACATGCTCCTCTCAAGATTATCCGGGTAAGTAAACCTAGCTCACCGTGGTTAACTGATACAATTAAAATAATGATGAAGGAACGCGACAAAGCCTTAAGCAATTATAACTTATGTCCAACTGATGAAAACTGGAGCAGGTATAAACAATTACGAAACTTCACTTTAAGTTCCATAAGACGGGAAAAACCAGGATATATTAGTGATTTATATAATGAAAAAAATAAAAAATTTTTTGGGAAAAGCTCAGACAAATGAATATTCAGTCAGCTAAGAACGATGATATACCAGATAATATTAAAGATGTTTCAAAAATAAATGATTACTTTTTAACTGTACATAATAAAACTCCAGAAAGATTTTCGAAAAAATTATTTATAAGCAAATAAATTTATATTTTAATGAAAACTGCATAATGCCTATACATCAGTCAGGATTTCGTTCAGGACATAGTACTACAACGTCCCTGCTTAATATATGTGATGATATCTTTAGAGCGCTTGATAAGAGAAAGGCCACGGTATTGATAGCCTTGATAGCCTTGGATTTTTCTAAAGCTTTCGATACAATCGACCATGATCTTATGTGCACAAAATTACATTTTTACGGATTTGATGATGTTTCGGTATCTTTATTTAATTGTTATTTGTCAGACCGCTTCCAAAGAGTTAAAATGCATAACACTTTTTCAGACAAAAAAAAAAGTTCTGGTGTCCCACAAGAATCCATCTTAGGACCGCTTTTATTTATTATTTATACCGCAGATATGATTAGTAATTTACAGTTTTCGAATATACAAGCTTATGCAGACGACACGCAAATTTTACATCATTTTGAACTTTCAAATATAACCGAAGCCTCAGAGAGAATTAATAAAGATCTTGAATCAATATTATCTTTCTCTAAAGAACATAACCTGAAACTAAATCCTGATAAATGTAGTGCTATGCTTATATGCCCAGAACGACACAGAGACATTATTAAGATGCAAATGAATATTAAAATCGGTGACCAGGTTATAAACTTCACAGATAACTTAAAAAATTTGGGATTGATATTTGACGAAATATTAAGATTTCAACATGTTAAGAAACTAATTCAAAAAATTAAAATTAAAATTATTGTTTTCACATAGAAATATACTTAGTTCTTCAATAAAAAAAACCTTATGTGAGACTTTTGTATTGTCAATTTTGAATTACTGTGATATAGTGTATTATCCATGTTTAGATAAGATATCTAAAAATCGAATTCAAAAAGTGCAAAATACTTGCTGTCGATTTATTTTTGGATTAAGGAAATTTGATAAAATTTCTGCAAAAATTAAAGAGCTGCGTTGGCTAAAAAATTGATAAATTAGTTGATTTACGATATATGGTTTTCGTATATCGCCTCCTTGCCACTTCTACACCTATATATATTAAAAGAAAACTTATTACACGAGAGAATATTCACGCTCGTCACATCAGACACAAATTAACACTAACCATGCCTCAACATTCAACTGTCATGTTTCGAAGATCTTTACATATAATGCAGTAACATTATATAATTATGTAAATAAGGATTATAAAACTTTCTCTACTGAAAAATTTAAATGCTTTATGAAAGTTCTTCTTTTAAACTCTTAAGCTTGCTTTTTGTTTATTATCATATATGTATGTATTGTGTGTGTATGTGTATGTATATGTGTGTATATATGTGTGTATATGTGTATGTATATATGTATATATTTTTGTTTTTCTTATAGCAAAATTACCTCGTTTTTATTGCTAGTACTACCGTTAGTTAAGTTTGTTTAGAATATGATTTTTGTTCAATCTCAGTAAAGCCGGTTGTAGGTTAAGTGTAAGAGTAGCCATAGGCTAAACTTCGCCTACGTTATATTATATTATATTGTGGATTTTAGGTTAAGGAACAAATGTATTGTCTTTGCCTAGTTTGAATAAAGACGATATTATTATTATTATTATTTAATCGTAAAAGTGAAGATGTGTTACAAAAATTACGAGAAATATGATATGCTAGAATGCTTTATTCAAAGTAATAACAATTGTGATATTGCATCCGAAATATGCTTCAATCGTTATCCAGAAAAAAACAACCTAATAAAGCTATTTTTAAGAGGTTAAAAGAAAATCTCATTAATTGTGGGTCCTTCAACAAGTCAAGACCAAAAAATCAGATATTTATATCTAATTTTATAATATATTAACATTACAATTACAAAATAAAAATTCGAATTATAGTGAAGGTTCAAACTGATGTCCGTTATGTTCGATACATAAATTACACCTCTTCATAACACCCTGAACTGTATTATAAATATGAAGATTTGAAATGGAATTCACACAGTCTATAAAATTTTGTCCGACTTCATTTATGTCGGTACTGGTTTTCTTGTATAATTTGTCTTTAATGTGGCCACAAAAGAAAAATTCCAGAGGCGTTAAGTCAGGTTATCGTGGTGGCCACCTCACTGGTCCGTTACTTCCCATCCAGTTATTTCCAAAATTGGTATTTAATAATTCTGAAACGGTCCTGATGTTATAAGGTGGTAGGTACATCATCTTGTTGGAAGAACTGATTTCTTGCCTCAATTAAGGGTAGATTGTCCACAAATTCTTCAATAATTTTCTGGTTTAAGATTTCGTAGTATCGTTGGCCATTAAGATTTTCTTGATATATGTGATATGTTAAAACACGATTGCCACGTAGAGCACACCAAACACTAAAAGCAAAGTGTTCCTGGATTGCACGTCAACGGTACGGTGATGGTTCATATCAGAACAATAGTGCTCGTTATTCCTGTTGAAAATTCCTGCACTGCTAATGTAGGCTTCATCTGTCCAATCTATATTTCTAGAGAAGAATGGATCTTGTTGACTCTTTTGACGATACAATATGCAAAACTCCAAACGTCGCTGAAGATCAGTTGGTTGCAGCTTATGTTGTTTCTTTATTGTATAAGGCCTGAATTTATGTCCTCAAATTACCCAAAGCTAGACGTCTTGAAATCCCAGAATCAGCTTCAATTTGACGACTTGAAATTGAAGGATTGGCAACCGCCGCGCCGTTCCAATTACAGTTATAGAGGTTTCTTCAGCATCTTGAATGTTATAATGTTTTGGTCTTGGCTTGTTGAAGGACCCACAATTATTGAGATTTTCTTTTAACCTCTTAAAAATAGCTTTATTAAGTTGTCTTCTTTCTGGATAGCGATTGAAATATACTTCGGATGCAATATCACAACTGTTATTACTTTGACTAAAGCATTCTAACACATTATATTTTTTGTAATTTTCGTAAGACATTTTACGATTAAATAGGGTGTAATTATGACGGAAACTAAATTATTAATAGGCACAGGAAATGACCGTTTCTAGTACTCAGCCTGAATACCTGGAAATCAAATAAAGCTACGAAATAATAGCAATGCGGCTATACTTCATTACATTAAATTTACTGACATTAAGAGGTAGATGATTGTCTAGGCACCATATATTTATAAGACCTAGACTTTCCTACAGTTTGATATAATCAATAGAAGATTCCACCTCACAAAATATCTTTGAATCGTCCGCGTATAACAGAAAACGCACACCCAAGTTAGAGGCGATATCATTAATAAAGATATCAAACATGAGAGGACCAGGAATCGAACCTTGGGGGACATCCGAGGTTTCGGTAAATTTGACAGACTGGTGGCCATGGCATTTTACAAACTGAAACCTCTCAGTTAAGTAAGACCTAAACATAGTAATGAACCCAACACTAAGACCCACGTTGTCCAGCTTGCATAATAATAAACGATGGTCCAATCTGTCCAATCTTATGTTAAAACCGTTAAACAGTTTTTTGTCAAATTGACTACCATTTGGGTCAATACACTCTATCGCGCTCATTATATAAGAAGACAATTACTGCGTTTTAGTGAACAGAGTATGTTGGCCATTTTTCAATATGGGGCTAAAGCCGGCGAGAGATTTGATTGGACTCATAAAGAATTATCAAATGGAGCAAGAAAATCGTTGTTCCCGAACAATTCCTAGAGACTTTGCCATTTGAATTGCATGACTAATAATAAATTTTACATACCTACTTTATATTAAACGTTGCACCATACATACATCAAGGTCGACAAACTTTTTAAAACGTTTTGTTAAAAAGAAGCTATAAATTAATATGTGACAGACATTACATTTGAATAACTAAAAAGTAAAAAAAAAACAATGGTGCCCACGTAGCACGGAATTGGGCAAGGAACTTTTATTACATGGCCTGTACACGTTAACAGTCAACTTGCGTGTTGATTATTACAAAAAAACTCAAGGACCTAAGATGTGACCTTGGATAAGGGTCCAAGGAACGCATTATTTTATTTTAAGGCGAACGATATCTGGACACTTAATGAGGCCTTCAACTTTGAGGTTGTTTCTGTGGGAATACCTATGATTCATTTGGAATAATCCTTGAAATGAAAGGTAATGTATTCGTTTTCAGTGGAAATATGACGCAGCTTATTGTTCGCTGGCGAAAATTAATATTTATATAATAAAATATAGCAGGATTACTGCAGCAATCCAAGTTTTTTTTGTTTCCTAACAAATATAAATAATGTTTTGCTTAAACGCATTTTTACTTTTTAAAGGAAATCAATTCTAAAGAATATTTAGGCACTTTATGTTGTAGTTAGCTGCACATATTTGACAAAACATATTATGCCTTACGCCGCACTATGGGCCGATGGTGGAGGCGCCGTTTCAAAAATCTGTAACTTTCTTATTTGTTGCTATAGACACATGAAATTCGGTATACAGATATAAAGAAAGGTGTGACGTTCAGTAGTAATGGTAAATAATTTTTATTTTGTTTTTATACATTTCATTTTATAATTGTATAATGATAACATACAGCGTGTAATTTATGTACATAATTATATGTAAATAAATATTTATTGTAATAGTTGCAAGGCTTCTTCTTCAAGTTCCACAATCTTGCGTGATACAGATTGTCTTAAGCTCATTATATAAGGGTCTGATGTATACAATAAAGTATGAAAGACATCTTCGTTAGTAGCTTTTCGGGAACATTTGCGAGAATGATGTAACCTGAAACGTTTATAATCCTTATTTCTGGATTCCTGTGCATCTTCGGACAACTGGCCAAGTGGTAAAAGTGCATTATATCGAATTATGTTTTCTCCATGAATGGATACTTTATGTACAGAGGAGGGCATATTGCCATACCACTTGACATTGTCTGAAGTAGTATGCGAAATCTCATAATTAATTCTTCATCAACACCAATAATTTGTGCAGTGCAAGCAGAATTGGCAAAGAACCTTCGAGCGGTATTTCCGTCATTACTAGTTCCGCTGATTTGTCGAGGTTTATCAATTAGTAATCCTAATTCATTCCTGCTCCTGTACATAAGCTTTTTTAGATTGCTTTTGCTTTTTCATGTCCTCTGAGGTTACTGACCATTTTTTAAATGATACATTATATGAAACATGATGTACTGACTCCATAAATCAAATCCATGCATGTAAAGATGAGAGTCCAAATCTATAATGCTCTTCATTCTCAAGTCTCTGTTTAACACGTTCCAAATCGTTCATTTCTGTTGGTTTTACAAGACATATATGGCATGTGGCACTTGATGGAGTATTTGTTACTACTTGTGTAACATCACCATCTATCATTGTAAAGAACAGCTCATGTTTAATAGACATCTGCTGTTCATTCTTCACTACAAAAGAAGGCAAAAGAATGCTTATTTGAGTTTCCACTTCATTGTCAACAGATCTTGTTTTCTCTGGAGTCTCTTTTGAGAATTCTATTAAAATGGGCCACAGTATCGAACAGAGGACGGGGTTGGATTTTTCCAAACGACGTTTTTTGTGACTTCATCTACAATTTGTAGTGGAACCAAGGATGTTACAAACAAGTTAATATCGGATATTACGTCACTTTCACCTGACAGTATTTGCTTGTACTCACTTTGTCCCGAAGATCCATCACAGCCCCATTTACTGTATAATATTAATTGTGAAAAGTTGGCCACATTCACAGAATAGATTTTGATTATTCTCGTACATATGTGATCTAGAAGTGACTGCAAACTTACTTTAGCACCAATTTAAGTTACTTGCATGTGCTCTGGATAACATTCTCGCTTTGCTTCTGTAAGTTTGGTATATGATGGGAGTACAGTACAGTCTTTGTCTTGTAAACAGGTTCTAAGATATGTATATTGGTTTTTTGTGAATCAATGAAAAGAGCCAAGGCCTCTTGATTTGTGAAAAGCTCAACAGAAGTATTATGTCTTAATAATGTGTGGATAAAAGTCTTCCTTTCTTGTGATGCAGAACGTAGTTTCTGTATAATTTCTGATTCCCATGTCTCACCAATTGAACGTAATCCTTGAGTATATGAATGATAAATCTGATCAAGTTCAGAGTCTCGAAATAGTTTTATTGCTTTTCGTTTCTGTGTCTTCTCTGCGGATTCGTTAAATGACTTATATGGTCTCCCTCGTGGGTTTTCAGATAAGGACGTCGATGGTTCTTCGTCTTCTTGGAATGGTACAAAAAATTCGCCATCTAACCATTTCTCGTTGCTGCGTAAGAACACATCCCTTTTTCTTCCGGCTTTATTCCAGCGTATCTTAAAATCGGGCAATAAGTATTTCTGAATTTTGATGATAACACATTGCAACTGCTCTTCAGAAAGATGGAAATGCTCCTTAACATACCGTTCTGCTGTTGATATATGTTTTCTGTGCTCTATAAAAGCGTCACTTATGTTACGTTTAGTAATTTTGAAATTGTTCATTGTTTACTGTCGTAGGTACAGCTGACAGCGGCAAATTATTGATTACTATTAATTAATGATGCTTGTATACATTAACAATAACCTAAAATTTTAACAAACCCAAGTTTATATACTGTCCTAAGGACAATGGTAACCGCAGAATAATGGTGAAGAAAAAAAATATTTTCTCTGGTTTATTTTCATGGCCAAAAAATATTTTTTTTCAAATTATATCGTAAATCATTTTTATCAATATACCACTTTGTTTAATAAGTTTAACAACTACAAATATTTATTTGATTTTATCTAACCGCAAGTCACTCGTAAACATATTGTTACGCCACTGGACTGTGCAGACTGGTTAGATTAGGCTGGAATTGTACACGAACGGCCGGGAATATTCTGGAGTGCTCTAGACCGGGAGAATGGATGTATAAATAAGACGCACGGTGGGCCGATATTTAATCTTAAGTTGAACGTGAGCGAGTAAAGAAGTAATAAGAAAGAGACTTAAAAGTGTTCAAGTGTAATTATAGTTAAGAGAGTAATTAGTCTATTGTTGTTAAATTGTTAATTAGTAAATAAAGTAGTGAATAAGGGTTACCTGTACTTTCAATCAGCGAATCTACGAGTAGAGGTGTTTGTGTGGATAGCAAACACGTAACAATATTTTGTCAAACGTGGAATATGGTGCTGCTGCTAAAAAAAATCAGATGGGACCGTCCTGATATACGATTTCTAAAATCCAGGCATTCAGTGAAATGCTATGCTCTGATTTGTTGCAATTCCATAATGTATATGTATTATTTATAACGCCGAATTTTGCAAATTCATAAATCTTACGGAACGAGTATTGCAGATTTTTAAGTGTTAGTCGCGCGCGCTTCTTTGTATATTTTGTTGAATTGCAAGAAACGCAAAAAAATCCGCAAGATTTTTTTTTGGATCTTATACAGGATCGCTTTAGTTGCCAGATGGTGAATAAAAACTTACCGGGGCGAACCCTGCTAACAGTTAAAATTTTTCTTGAAGTTGAAAAAGTCATTTCAGGAACATGAGACCTTTATCATTTTTTTATTGTAGTAAAGGGATAAGCAATATACAAATATTTTTTATGCTTCTAATACTAGAAGAACTGCTCTCTGAAACGGTGTTTAACACATTGCACTTTATTTAATTTTTTAGCACGAAATTGTTTATTTAAAATAAGCATCAAAACAATTAGAAGAATTAGACACAATAAGACTTATAGCACATAATAACGGGTACCCTCAAAATATAATCAACAATCTAATCTACAAAAAACAAAATAAGTCCCGCTTAAAAGAACTTTATCCCATTATTAACGAGAAAAAAGTCAAACATACACTTCATTACCATATTCAGGTCAACTCTCTTATTCAATTAGCAATACTTTTTCAAATTTAATATTAAAACATCTTTTAGTTCTAACAAAAATATAGGCAGATACCTTTTCAATGCAAAACAAAAAACTGATATCTCTAAAAAATGTGGTGTATATCGGTTAGATTGCCCAGAATGTAACGCCTCACATGTATGTAGGTCAAACAGGCAGATCGTTCGGAGTAAGATATAGAGAACATATTCGCACACAAAAAACAACATTCCAACTTTTATAAATACCTAACAGACTCTGGTCATACAATAACTAATGACCATCAATCTAATATATTACATATTTATGAGAAAATTAAAAAACTTAATTTATTAAAAGTGCTAGAAATTAATAAATTAAATAGGAATAAAAATATTAAACGACCAAATAATAATTCTCCGTTATTAAACTTATTCAGATAACCTGCTGTTAATAAAAATCTCACCATAATATAATTTACTATCTTGAAAAAACCCCTACATTTATAGACATAACATCTGTACAAGTTTGAATTATATTATCAATCATAAAGTGACCCATCCTTCTATTCAGTTCAGTTTATATTTAAATGAAAGTAAAATCTGTGTATAATTTAGTTTACTTGAAAATGTCCGAATAGGATGAAACTAGTTGTAAAATAACAAATAAAGTGAAAATTAGACAAGTAATAAAAAGTGTTTATAATCATTTTTTACATCAAAATGGGTTTTCACAAAGTAACTTCATCTTCAATCAACTTTTTGATTTCAATATTTGAATTTTAAGCGTGGTCACACTTTTTTGGGACTATTTTGAGTACTCATATTTATTTTCGATTTTTGCCATACCATTCTTCTGACTAGCACTTGTTTCAAATGACAAGATCACTCCTTACTAGTTAAAAAAATATAAAATTATAATGTACTTTCGTGTTATCTAATCCGCATCAACGTGTTTGACGTAAAAATACAATGGAATACTTCTGTAACAAACAACACATTTGATTATTAGCGACAATAGAAACTACTAATTCAATTTTTGTTTATGGTGGATTGATATTCGTTTTTTACCATTGGAATATGCTTCTTTTGTTTAAAAGTATCAAACGGAAACTGCGAAAGTGATGGTTTCCGGATATGTGGCGGAACGCATCGAGGATAATTATTATTACTAAAGTAACAGTTATGTAAAAAAAATGTCACAATATAATTTGATTAGGTGCTAATTTTGATATGTATGTTGTGTTGTACCGTAATTGGGTAAAATTAAAAAAGATATTTTAATTAGTTTTAAAATGCAGTGTGGAACAGCCAAATGGAATAAATTCAGTATCTCAATTATTGTGCATATTTATAAAAAATCCCGATATACGTCGATTCTGGATTCGAAAATGACATCCTGCAACGTAAATATTTCATCCCTAAATTCCCCCTTCGAGTGGCAGTTGCAACCCCTAAATTTTTAAATGGGAAGTAGGGGTTGTGATAACTCATTTGAAATATATTTTTATTCTCTATTCAAAAATGCTATTGTTTTAATATTTATTGTAAAAATTAAATTCGCTACTACAAACGAAAAACATAAAAACTTATAGCGTTTTGTTCTTGCAGGCTAGCAAAAACCATATGTATTCTCTTTCAACATTATCAACTAAAAAGAAGACATAAAAACTTATCAAAGTTCTTCATAGCTGGCATTGCCAGTTTTATTGAAAACGCTGTAGTTACTTGCTATTTGATTGACAGCAATAAATAGTTGTCAGTGTTTTGCGTATTGTTTAAATTTTTCTAACTGCAATTCCTAAACATGGTTTAACAGAAATGCATAAAATAACAATTATACAGATGGTTGGTTACGGAGATAGAATGCGATCACAGGCTGAAGTTGCTCGCATATTTCAAGAAAAATGTTCTGATTTGCCGCCTATATCCCAAGGTACAATCAGCAAAATTGAAAAGCAGTTTCGCGAAAATGAACATATACGGCAGATAAAAAAAACTTCCCATGCAATGAGTAACGATACCAAATTAGATATACTGCTTGAGTTTCAAGAAAACCCACATAGTTCAAGTCGACAAGCAGCTTCAACATTAAATGTTTCCCATTCCTCGCTTATTCGCCTATTAAAAGAAAATAAAATGGATCCCTATAAACTGACCCCAACTCAGGAGCTTAGTGAAGATGATTTTGATAGAAGTACGTATTTTTCTGAACAAATGATGCAAAGGTTAGATAATAATGTTATCCAACTAGAAAATCTTTTGTTTTCTGATGAGTCCACTTTTACTGTTCACAGCCATGTTTATCGTCGAAACTGTTGTTATTGGGCTGATGAAAATCCTCACTGGATGAGAGAATTACATATGCAAAATCTTGAAAAGGTTAATGTTTGGGCATGGATAATTGGAGATCATGTCATTAGTCTCTTTTTCATTGATGGCAATTTGAATGAAGATAATTATTTAGCTCTGCTCCAAAATAATATCGTACCGACTTTGGCAAACTTATATCCTGCTCAAGCAAGCCCACAAGTTCCAGCCGATGTGATATGGTTCCAGCAGGATGGATCACCACCACATTACCGAATCAATGTCCTGCAATACGTCGACGTAACATTTCCAAATCGGTGGATAGGGAGGAGAGGATCGCTAGAATGGCCAGCACGTTCTCCTAATCTTACACCCTTAGATTTCTCTCTATGGGGATATGTAAAAAGTATGGTATACAAAACTAAGCCAAGCGATACAGCTGACTTGAAAATACAAATAACGGTTGCGGTAAGGTCGGTCACGATTCAGATGTGGGAAAACGTTAGAAGACATTTTTATTTAAGATTAGGATGCTACCAAAACGTTCAAGGACCTCATTTTGTACATCTCCTACGTTGAAATTAAGTTTATTTTTAGTTTGCTGTAGCGAATTTCGTCAAGCAGATGAATTCATTTTTTACTGTTAATTTTTGCAATAAATATTAAAACCATTGAATAGAGAATGAGCAGACCTTTCAAATGAGGTATTGCAAGCTCCTACTTCCCGTTTAAAAATTTACGGGTTGCACTCGAAAGGGGTTAAATTTAGGGATGAAGTTTTTACGTTGCAGGATGTCACTTTCGAATCCAAAATCGACGTGTCTCGGGATTTTTTATAAATTGCACAATAATTGAGATACTGAATTTATTCCATTTGGCTGTTCCACAC
The DNA here is from genome assembly GCA_029963845.1 of Rhamnusium bicolor. Taxonomy (NCBI): domain Eukaryota; kingdom Metazoa; phylum Arthropoda; class Insecta; order Coleoptera; family Cerambycidae; genus Rhamnusium; species Rhamnusium bicolor. Next base: position 1,215,836 of record JANEYF010003814.1, on the reverse strand, counting down.
TGTATGTATGTAATACAAAGTTATATATACAGGGTGTAACATAATGGAATGTCATAAATTAAAGAGTCTATTCCTTGTCCAAATTTAAGAACATATTGCCATATAAGAATTTGTCATTAGAGCTTTCGTTTCCAAGATATGGGGCGTTAAATTTTAAAAAAAATTGTTTGAATATATTTTGAACTACATATATATATATATATATATATATATATATATATATATATATATATATAAAAAAAATGAATAATTATCGGGTACGCCCGCATAATGAAAAAATTGCAAGGTGGAAAGAATGCAAAAATTGCAAATGGCAGAAAGATGCAAACCGTGGACACGTGTTTCTGACTAATTGGTCTTCATCAGCACGGTGTAGCTGAGTTAAAATGATGGACAAAACTCAAAAGACACTAAAGGAAAACCACTGACAGGGTGCCAGTCGCAACCTTTGTGGCTTTCACTTGGATGACTCTGGTATGAGAGCGACGTCCAAGCATCGCACACGCGGCAACTATAGCAACCTGCGTGGGATTCCGGACCCAGGAAAATGAATACGTACAGAGAATGAGTTCGACGCGGGTTTAATTACGAACAGTAAAAATAATGAATAATTATCGGGTACGCCCGCATAATGAAAAAAATTGCAAGGTGGAAAGAATGCAAAAATTGCAAATGGCATCTTTCTGCCATTATTATAGATTTACTCCAGGGATGTTTTTGGAAAAAAACTGACACGGTACATCATTTTTTTTTCACTACGGATTCGAATTCCGCTTCGAAAAATACACTAGATCCATGTATTTTGGTCATTACATTATTACTATAGTTTTACCCCATTTCAAGGGATGCTTTTGGCAAAAAAACTGACATGATAAATCTGTTGTTTAACTAAGGAATCGTATTGGGTGTCGAAAGATACACTAGATTTTGGTTCGTGGTAATGAACTAGTCGATAGTCTATTGTTTGATACACTGTATAGACCTAATTTTTTATACCCTAAAATAGATAATATAATGACAAATTAAGTTGGCCAAGAGGTTAATGATGGGGGTAAATAATCAGACCTTTTTATCAAAGCCGTCGCCCAGCCCATCGTTACGTGTTTTATTTACTCGTATCTTAACCTACATCTAAAGACAGTGAGTTATTGGACAAAGATGTACAGTTTCAAATTTAATTCCCTTTTGTGTAAGGTGATCTGCGGGAATATTAGATACGTTGTTTTAAGATTTTCCTTCTCATTGTCACATATATGATAAGTCATACGGTTATACCCGGTATATATATATATATATATATATATATATATATATATATATATATATATATATATATATATATATATATATATATATATATATATATATATATATATATATATATATATATATATATATATATATATATATATATATATATATTGTCATGTTGTAAAATGAAGGACAAAATTGAGATGTCATAGATGTTAGAAATTTATTAACTGAATGGAATAAATTTATTATTAGTCAATTAATTAATAATACAGAATTATTTATTACCAATGACATGTTAAACTAGTTTAATAAAAGTTGTAATGTTAAATAATTATGTTGATATCCACTTGGATAAATGTAAGTAGAATAAGAATTTGGATAAGTTATATTAAATTTGATCAAGTGAAAAGAAGACAGATATGTGACAGAAGAAAATTTTTTAACCTGAAAATAGAAGTGTTGAAGGGTATGACAGAAGAAAAGTTTATAACCTAAAATTTGAAATGTGAAGTTTAAAACAGTCAAAGTCAGAATTTAATGATAGATGGTGAACATTTATAAGATAGAAAATTTATCATGGGAACATTTGGAAAAATAAAAAAAAAGAGGTAGTCAGGAAAAAAAATAAATGAGAGGAGAATTGAATATTGATAATTTTGAAATGATGAAAATTTTGCTGTAAATGAAAAATAAAGATTAATTAAATTAAAAGAAGAATTATTATGATAATAAAGGTATAGAAGAATATAAATGGTATTTCCACATAAATAATAAGGAGGAGAAGTTTAAGAAATTTCAACATAAATTAAAGATATCAGTACTGATCAAAAGTTACATGTTCATAAATTACAAACAAAAGGAAATTATGTAATTATTACTATGAAAACAAGTAATAACGAAGTAAGTTATTGAAATATTAAAGTCAAAGTCAAAATGAAGAAACTGGTTAAACTCTTGGGGTGGGTAGTTTTTATAATTTTTGGATTATAATAAATTTGGAATTTAATTTGTTAATTAATATAAAGATCTTATTCAATTGAATAATCTTGTATTATTTTTTAAAAATTCTAAATAATATTGAACCGACTAACTAAGATTAAGAGCAGCTAAAATATAAAATTAATATTTATGACAGATCATTAATAGTAATGTCAAATTTTTAAATAAATAAAATATTATAGATTGCATATAGAAAATTAAATTTAAAATCTCAATTGGTGCATCTTATAATAATATATATATAATCGATATACTATTTGTACCGAAAATAATGGAGGACATTTTGAACAGTTCATTTAAATATAAATGTCATTTGTCCGTTAAGATATTTGAATGTTTCTGGCTTGATTTGATGTTATTTCCTTTGTTAAATTTAAATAAAATTAAATTTACCCTTATAAATGTATATATATATATATATATATATATATATATATATATATATATATATATATATATATATATATATATATATATATATATATATTTTATAAGGGTAAATTTAATTTTATTTAAATTTAACAAAGGAAATAACATCAAATCAAGCCAGAAACATTCAAATATCTTAACGGACAAATGACATTTATATTTAAATGAACTGTTCAAAATGTCCTCCATTATTTTCGGTACAAATATATATGTATATATATATCTATATATATATCTATATATATATATATATATATATATATATATATATATATATATATATATATATATATATATATATATATATATATATATATATATATATATATATATATATATATATGTTATATTTTTGAAAAGAGAATTTAAATGCGGAATTAATTGGTAACGGTTTAAATATATATATATATTTTTGTTATATTCGCTTTTTTTCGCTTGGCACACGAACTATAAACGCTATTGTGAATAATAGAACAAAACACTGTTCTGTAAACTTTAATGCGGATTTTGCACGCCAGATTGAAAGATAAGTGATAAGTTATTCCTTTTTATTTAGTATTACCCCCGACATTAGATTGCCACTCATGACTCACGGCGTCTTTCTTGTAATCTGATAACGTTTAATTCGAAAATAATCATAAAAACTTATACTGCAACATGAAAAGTCGATATAGAGAAAATAAACGTCGTATATATTTTAAAGAAAGCATTTTTATTTATATTTTTATAACCTAACTCAGCATCTACAATGACATGTAGTAATTTATTTATCACTAAAAAGTTAATAGCTAAAATGTTAACTTATGCTCCGTGGTCTAGAGGTAACATACTTGCCTCGAAACTTCGGGGTCCCGGATTCGATTCCCGGTCGAGGAACTGGGATTTTTCTATGAGATAGATTAATCATAGTATATTCGGATATTGGGTGTGTGTCCATTGTCTCTAAATGTGTAGCCCTCTCCCACACAAGGTCATTCCAGACCTTCAGGGATAAAGGGGGTTGTAATTTCATGTGGTGTTATTATTATTATTCTATATTATATTATTATTAACTCACGCATCTTCTACGTGTACAATTTCTATATCGGGTGTCAACGGAATCATCAGACAAGCCATAGTTTCCATAGTTTTCAAGATGTAAGTCTTAAACTTGGCAGGGGTAATATTAACCAAAAACGGCCAAATTTGCATTATTTGACACTTTTCCGTCACTTCCAGTTTCCCCGGAAATATTCCCAACTTTGAAATTTTAAATGGAACACCCTGTATAATGTTCTTACATTTTTGGATTCCGGAGACGATTTCAACTATGATTGCATAGTTTGATTGATTCACTGTACTAGATGCAAAAATAAAAATAGCCCTAAAAAAATCAAGTCTCAAAAACTGTTTTAAACAATGCAATCGTACTTAAAATCGTCTCTGGAATCCAATAATGTAAGAATATATAAGGTTCCACTTAAAATTTCAAAATTGGGGTCATTTCCGGGGAAACTGAAAGTGATGGAAAAGTGTCAAATCATGAAAGATTTGCCGGTTTTGGTATAGGTACCGGGTGTAACAGGGGCATGGTACACCCCCCTTTTTGCTTTTGTTTTGAAGATAACTGATTGAAATTTGGGATATCCTAAATACATAAGCGGCACTTTTTGACATGTTCCGGTTTCGCCTGAAGTGACACTAACTTTCGATTTTTCAATGGAACACCCTGTATATTATTACATTTTTGATTTCTGCATAATTTTTTGAATCCAACGACAGCACATAAATGACATTTGAAACGTCAATATTTTTTATAATATAATTTTTAGTTTTCCATTTAAGTGTGCCATGACGGTTCCGATTTATTCTAAATGACCCGTGTGATGCTAGAAAAATCGAAATCCTGTCAAATATACTAAATTACGTAATTTATGAGCAAATAAAGTTCATCAAAATGGTTTTTGGGTCAAAACCCAATTTTTTCAAATGGAACCATATTGATAAAGTGGTACCATTTATTAGTACTATTAATAAGGAATTTATTCATATGTCGTTTTTAAATGTGCGATAAATACAAACAAAATTACAGCTAAAAGAAAATAAGAAAATACAATTTTGTTTTAATTAAATGTTAAGAAGTAACTAACTAAGGTGGCTTTGAAAACAATGAAATATTTAGCTTGTCAGACATTTGTTGGTTTACCGGTGTTTTCATTGTGTCTTTAAAAATTGTTTAAAATTCTTGTTAATTGTGTTGAAAATGCCGCAAATTTATACAAGAGATGAAAAAAAGTGGACATGTTAATTATATTATTTATGGGGAATGTAGAAAAAAATGTCCAGCGAGAAATTATTTTAATCGTCTTGAAAATCAGTTCCAAAGTGAGCCCAACAAAGATCCCTAAGAAAATTTCATTCTTGACGAAGGAACGGAAATTAATGTTTTGGCTCGAGTAGAAGTTGATAAGACAGTTTCTTTAAGGCAAATTGTGTTTGAATTGGAAATCAGTTACCAAAGTAGCCGAATTTTGCACAAATACCACTATAAATCTTTTAAATACCATTTGCACCAGCACTTGTACGAAAATGATTATGAATGTAGGATGGAATATTGCAATTGGATTTTGCAGATTAACGTGCAGCCAAACAATGATTTGTTGGGAATGATTTTATTTTCGGATGAGTCTAGGTTTACAAATTTGGGATTATTTAACCGACAAAATACAAAATATTGGTCACAAGAAAATCAAAATTTATTACGGGTAACTTTCAAAATTACCTTTCCATTTACGACAGCGAATGTACTTCCAACAAGATGGCGCTCCTCCCCATAATTCAAGGATAGTAATTGGTTACCTTCAACGGAGATTCGAAGAAAACGTAATTTCGACGAATGGTCCTGTGTGGTGGCCTTCAAGGTGACCTGATTTAACACCTCTTGATTTATTTGTTTGGGGTCATTTAAAAAATATTGTCAATGCATCCACCGTTACAACCCGTGAACTCCTGGAGCTACGAGTAAGAGGTGCAATTAATAGCATAACGGCCCAACAATTGACGAACGTTCAGAAGTGCATTGACGGTAATGGACAGCATTTTGAACAACTGTTGTAATGTTTTGTGTTCATTTTTTGTATTCCAAAGCCACCTTATGTATAACAAGGTAATTAGAACAAAATTATATTTTCTTATTTTCTTTTAGCTATAATTTTGTTTGTATTTATCGCACATTTTAATACGACATATGAATAAATTCCTTATTAATAGTACTAATAAATGGTACCACGGTACCAATATGGTTCCATTTGAAAAATTGAGTTTTCCCTCAAAAACCATTTTGATGAACTTTATTTGCTCATAAATCACGTAATTTAGTATTTTTGACGGGATTTCGATTTTTCTAGCATTACACGGGTCATTTAGAATAAATCGGAACCGTCATGGCAAACTTAAATGGAAGACTAAAAATTGTATTATAAAAAATACTGACATTTGAAATGTCACTTATTTGGTATCGTTGGATTCAGAAAATTTAAAAATGCAATAATATACAGGGTGTTCTATTTAAAAATCGAGTGTGTCACTTCCGGCGAAACCGGAAGTGATAAAAAAATCATTTGTAATTATCTTCAAAACTAAAGGAGAAAAGGGAGGTGTACCATGATCCTGTTATACCCGGCATATTACCCCTGCCAAGTTTAAGACTTACATCTTAGAAACTATGGCTTGTCTAATGATTCTGTTGACACCCGGTATACCCTCTTGAGCTCTTCCACGTTTTAATTTATACATATTAAATTTTATATATTAAATTTTGCATTACCTGCCTTTGAAGGCATTCTAGATGAGATTGTTGCAAGTGTTGAAAGTTCAATTCAATACCTTCCTGATGCCTCTACAGGATTTGTCAGAGAAGATTGAAAAAATCAAATCTCGACAAATATTGTAACTAAAGTTAATACAAAGTCAGACTCCACAAAGAATATAGAAATTATCAAACGGTTGAGTGAAGAAGATAATTTTTACTTAAAGGCCGATAAGACAAAATTGGAATAAACGAAAAGTTTGGAATTTTCAAAATAAGCTGTAAGGACTATAATCAAAGTTATGTTAAACGAACAATTCAAACTAGATTCAAGGAACATCTCAAAGTACTGGTAGATTTTCTATACTGTATATTATGTCAAATTCTAACTTACTTTCACTATTTCTAATTATTAATACATCTAAAAATGGTAGTTGTCTAGAGTTTTCAATTTTATATGTGAATTTAATTGACGCGAAACGATTGTTTAATTTAAAAACAAAGTTGTCGATATCAGCGGCTTTTGTATCAAACACTGCAAAAATATCATCCACATACCTAAGCCAAATCCTGGGGAAACATTCGAATTTTTCTTTTGCGTCTGTTTCGACTCTGACAAAGAGTTATCCGTTGCAATTCCTTCATGTTCTTCGAAGAAATTATCATTGAATTGAAAGCAGCTTTGTTTCATGTAAAGTTTAGCGAGTTGAAGATATTCTTTTTACTACAACTGGACTGAGATTGTTTGATTCGAGTAGATCTTCAAGGTAGTCCAATATCTGTAGTATCGGAACACTTGAAAATTGGCGTGTTATAATAAATAAAAATCATTCTGTGAGGATGTCTCCAAAAAATTTCTGTTGGGTGTCGAAATACAGAACTTATTCCTTCATAAAATTTCTAACTATATGAAATTAGTGCTCTGTTAGTGTTGCACTAAAATTATAATGCAACATGATTTCATACAAGGTTTTTTGTACCATAAAAAAATAATAATAGCGTTAATGTCAATGTCACTAAACTAATAATATTATTGGCTATTGTGTAAAGTTATCCACTGAAACGGAAATGGAAATCGTAATAAATATATCGCATTGATATATAATTTACATGGAAAGGACAACCAGCATCTGAAGTAAACTGTATAAAATGAGATAACATATCTCTGAAGTTATCTGATGACAATACTGCTTATTGTATTATTATTACTTATTAGCCACATCGTTTGTTAATATATTTTTTTTCAATTAATCTTCGGTTCTTGCACCATGATAATTAACAAGGCACAATTAATTATTAACGGAAAAAAATATAAAAGAATACAACCACAGCATAAACTAATTTTATGTTCATTCCAATAGTGTAGGGAATTTTATTGAAGAAATTATGGTAAATAACAATAACAAATAACATGAAAGCATTATATTTTTATCCACTGGCACAGTGTGATTAACTGATTAAATAACAGTTGCTGTAGCAACTATAGAAGGACATTACATCTTAACTATCGGACGATTGATAGTGGTTGCGCGTATAGTACGAGAAATCGGCATAGTGATGGGACATACGGAGTAAGACGCTACATGAGGGTGGGAAATGTCTAACACATGACATCGTCCGTATTTTACACCGCTTACATTATAGAGAGAAAGATGATTGTTGTTTTTGTTGGTACACGACCGAGGCGGAGTTACGCTTACATTAAGTGATAGTTCAGGTCCGCACTTAATTTTGTTACCGATTTGTTTAGCATAATTATTTTATATCTGTTTATTTGCTGGTGTGATTTTGAAAATAATTTAAGAAGGTTATCGATTTTAATATAAAAAAGCAGACGAATTGGCGAGATTCATATCTAGAAGAGATAAAAGAACTCAAAAGGGAAAATAGACCAAGTTATTATCTAGATGAAACCTGGTATGATACTCATAACACCGTAAAAAAAGGATGCACTGATGGATCTAGGAAATGTCAACCAATCTCATTGCTCGTAATAAAGGGACTCGGTTGATTATATAATTACACTGTGGACCAGTTGATGAATGGGTTGTTAATGCATTGAAACTGTGCGGAAAAGACATGGGAGACTGTAACGTGGATTACCACAAGAACTTGGAGGGAGAAATATTTGAGAAATGGTTTGAAAATACCCTAATTCCAAAATTCTATGTTACAAAATATAATAATTGTTCCTTCTATTAGACACGGACGTAAGGTTGCTGCTATAGTGTGTGTGTTAACTTTATTATACCTATGATGATTGACTGAAAATTGGAGTAAGAAGATGAAGTTTAACTGTGAATTTTATTTACTGCATACATCGCGCTGTACTATAGGATATCATAATTGATAGTAAGTTATAACATTGAATAAAGAGAACAATGTTTCATGTAAATTTATTCCTAGAAGGATTGTGCCTTTAGAAACTATCACCCATTGAACAACCCGACAATAACCCAAGCAATGATTAATAAATTTATAAAATTTGTGGATGCGTTTTTTTGCTGTAATTAGCACATTATAGTTCAGGTTTGTGTGTCACCTACTGTAACGGTCCTTTTTTTTAAGATGGACAATTTGGACTACATTCCGTATAAATTATATGAAAACTGTTTGATTTATGTTAGTTCCAAATTTGAATAAAATAATTTTACCAACTATTATGGTACTAGCTAGTTAGTGCGCCACTACTGTGCGGGCGGACAGAATCGTTTACGGCTAAGCTCCGTCGCGCGCACGTAGGGTCAAATTGGGTGTGTGTTTTAGCGGGAGACCGTTAGAACGAGGCAGGCCATTGCCAGAGTAGGTTGTTGTTAGCATGTAGAATTTAAACAGCTAGCAACGGTGTTTTGAATTGTAAATTTGATGAGTGCGAAACATTGGCCGGGCGATGCCTCTTCGTGGAAGGAGCTGAGTAGTTGGAAGTGTTATTAGCACCAAGCCTCACACCTGACAAAGGAGTAAGGGCGAAAACACAACACAGCGTTGCGACGTCGCATCGCAGAAATCAACGACGTCGTAGAAATTTGCGATGCGACGTCGCTTAGTACAAATCCTGGACGAAACCACAACACTGCGGTGCGACGACGCATCGCAAATTTCCACGGCGTCGTTGATTTCTGCGATGCGACATCGCACCGCAGTGTTGTGTTTTTACTTATGAGATCGGGAATGATTCTCTCAAGCAACGCACGCGCAAATCACGGAAGTCTGGTGGTCTTTTATACGCGACTTAGTCTGCTGTACCAACAGGTTGCGTGTGTACAAGATTTGGTACATTATTTGGTTTTTATATTTAATTATAACACGCCATACATACATCAAACGTGTCGCTTATGGCATAGGTCTTCTGTGGCCATGCAATGAACGTTCATCGCATCGCATTGCGGTGCGACTTCGTTTTTTGCGATGCGTCGTCGCACCGCAGTGTTGTGGCCTGCAACAGCCGTAGGACACGTATTGTGCGGTCCACATCTCACTAGAAGCGTCTTCTCTGCGATGCCGTGCCGATGAAGTTTTAACGTTGCGTCATCGCATCGCATCGCCGTGCGACGTCGTTTTTGCGATGCGACGTCGCACCGCTGTGTTGTGTTTTCGCCCTAAGAATATTCTCGTATATCGACGTCCCTACGACCAGAAAGATACGTAATTTCATGAAATTTTAACTTCCAAGTCCCTAGGTACCTAGGCACTATATTAACTTGTGTCTGAATTAAGTACCTGGCAAGTGAGCAGTGAATTATAACGTACATTTCGCTAAATTTTGCAAATCCGCCTCGTGCCTTTGAACTAAAGCAATGTAAAGATTTAAATTTGACTTGTGTATTATTTATATTGGCGATTGACGTGTGTCTTTGTTTTTGATTTATTTAATTGCAAGTTTTATTCGACTTTTATGTTGTTAACTACCTCACTTTCCCGCCCGGAGAAGAGAGTCGTAAATATTGCACATTTTGAATAAATGTATTTTGCCGTGAGATTTTTCTTTAATTAAATAAAATTTAAATTGAACTATTTTAATGATAGAGTACCAGACGTTATACGACATACATACAGTGTGACCCACTTGAAAGCGGGAAACCCCATAAGATTTGTATTTATCATCCGATTTTTACTAACTTTTTTTTGGATTGTAGAGCGGGAAAAACTGTATTTTAGGACAAAGTGTCACATTTTTTTTTACAAAAACTAAGGTCTACTGCGTAATTTTTTAGGAATAAAAATTAAAGAAATTCTATTAGCTATTTTAAAAATAGCTAATACGATTTCTTTAATTTTCATCCCTAAAAAAATTATGGTATGGTTTTTGTAAAAAAAATGTGACACTTTGTCCTAAAGTACAGTTTTTCCTTCTCTACAATCCAAAAAAAAAGTCAAAATCGGACGATAATTACAAATTTTATGGGGGTGTCCCGCTTTCAAGTATTATTGCTTTGAATACAATTTTGTTATTTAATTATCAATGGATAATCATCTTATTCTAGGTAATATGCGTGTATAACGACTATAAATACTTATCAGAATATATTGTATATCTTTTCTTGTAACTACAACCAGTTAAATAGATTTTTTATGTACCTAGTTAATTAAAAATTCATTAGTCAATATTTGAGGTAATAATTATACTATTTGCATAAACTTTAATTCATTAACTGAGCATGACCCTTAAATTAGGAAGTACCCAGTTAAAGTATTAGCTAGACGCTGTCGGTTTTTAAGTTGCACATTAACTATTTATTTATTTTTTATTTATTTATTTATTTAACCATTTGAGATACATAGAGTTTATATGGCAAGTCATAGAGTACATGAAATGTATGTGATAATAATAATAATAATTATAAAGACACTAAATATTGTAAAAACATAGATACACAAGGTACGAGAAAAATGGTCAGTCATAAAATACATGAAATGTATGTATAGAGTTCGATTCATTCAAAATTATTGAATACAATTTAGTTAGTAATCACCAAACACTAAATATTATAAAATATATATACACAACCTTAAGGTTCTCTATTTAAAAATTCATTTATACTGTAAAATCCTCCTCTCTTTCTTATGTCTAATTGCAAGCTGTTGTATAAAGTAATACAGTTGTAATTTGGAGAATGTTTGCAGTTTGTTGTACGATGTTTTGGTACACTTAACAGATCTCCATTTCGCGTGTCATATCTGTGATATTGATTCCATCAATATTTTTTTTATATAAGTTAGGCATTTATAAATAAAAATACAAGGCGTAGTTAACATATTTTTGTTAATAAACGTATTTCGGCAACTTTCATTGTAATTTAATTTGAATATTATTCGAATTATTCTTGTCTGACTTATAAATACCCTTTCCCGGTCTCTGGCAACATGTTATATTATATGACATATGAGAGTTTGTCAGAGCATAATATATATTTAAAAGACTTGTTTGATCTAAGCTATCCCTTAATTGCAATATAGCAAAGAAAGCATTATTTAAATGTTCACACACATTTTTTGTACAGGGTGATCAGTTGAAAATTCTACTTTTTAAACTCATTTTTTTGTGCTTAAAATTATAGCTAGAACAAAATTTAAAAAATGAAACTGTAGCATATTTTACCATGTTTTGCTATGAGTTTGCTTCTATCTCAAGAATATAAAAGGGGCACCATATAGTCAAGTTTTTTAAACGGGTCGCCCTGTATATTTTTGGATATTTGGATAGTTCCTTTCCTCCCCATAATAAATATATATGATTGTTATATATTCCATCGTCAAATAACTGAATTATTCAACTAAATGCACCTAAATGTATCAAAAAATAAGTTTGCATTATAAACAATTTTTTAATAATATTAACAATTTAAATACATACAATAACATACAAGTTAAGCAAAAATTATAACAAATGTTCAAAAATTCCACCATTATTTACCAAACAAAGGTTTCATCTTTTTATGTAATTTTCTCTAATCCGTGGAAACATTTCTGGATTATTATTTAAAACCCCTACTTCCCTGACAATTTTTTGTTTAAATTCTTCTACATTATTAGGTCTATCTTTATATATCCTATTTTAAGTGTACCCCATAAAAAAGTCGAGAGGTGTTAAATCTGGGCTTCGTGGAGGCCATAGTATAGTGCCACTTCTGCCTATCCACGTTTGATATTTCTGATTTAAAAACTCAATTACCTCCCTAGTTGAGTGACATGGTGCTCCGTCTTGCTGCCAGTTATCTGCGTAAAAATTTGTAAAAGAAGATCATCTATAAAGTCTTCTATTTCATTTTCTAGTAATTGTTTATATCTTCCTCCATTTAAACCACCTTCTTAAAAAATCGTCCCAAAAATTGTATTGGTCAATAATCCACACCAAACCCCTATAGACTGGCGACCTTTACTGAATTTCCTTTACTAGTTGAGGATTTTCAGTAGACCAATAATGTTCATTTCGTCTATTAAATAATCCAGATAAAGTAAAATTTGCCTCGTCTGTGAAAAATATGTTTGCAATTAAACCATCTTGTTCTATTCGTGCTAATATTTCATTGCAAAAATTCATACGCTTTTCGTAATCGTTATTCAATTTTTGAACCACACTAAATTTATATGGTTTACATTTATTTCTCTTGAGTACATTTTGAATATATCCGTAGGACATTTCAAGATCTCGGACTGCATCCCTAATAGATTTTGAAGGATGTTATGTAAAACATAATATAACATTTAGTTCCTCTTCATTTGCAGTATAATTTCTTTTGGTGTTATGCAACTAATTTGTTCTTCTAAATTTTTTTATAAGGTGTTTAAAATAAGTTTTATGTGTGCATCTTCTCTGCGAATATCTTCTTTGGTATAAACGTTTGGCTTTAGTTATACTTTCATTGGAAAGAAAATATACATTTAATATATTATTACGTTCTTCTACAGAATACACGGGCATTATTATGTATTTTTATACAAAAAACTCTTTAAGAAGTACTCAAAACAGAAAAATAATCGAAACCTGCTAAAGAAAATTAATTTGACAGATCACAATCGGTATTTTAAATCATTATTGTTTTATGCATGGCTATCTATGTTGAAAATAATTTAGTTGTAGGTATCCCAAACTTTTAAGAATGTTACTTATTTAGTTAAATAACTCAGTTATTTGAAGATAGAATATATAACAATATATATATATATATATATATATATATATATATATATATATATATATATATATATATATATATATATATATATATATATATATATATATATATATATATATATATATATATATATATATATATATATATATATATATATATATATATATATATATATATATATATATATATATATATATATATATATATATATATATATATATATATATATATATATATATATATATATATATATATATATATATAGTTATATATATGTAGTTTTGTCAAAACTACAGGACATAGGATTGATTTCGACAAAACAAAAACACTAGCCAATATCGAGCATTACAAGTCAAGAATCATCAGGGAGGCCATAGAAATAGAGAAAAGACCACACAATCTAAATACACGAGATGACACCCAAAGACTACCTACCACATGGAAACCTGATATATATATATATATATATATATATATATATATATATATATATATATATATATATATATATATATATATATATATATATATATATATATATATATATTTTATATTTATAATGGGAGGAAATGAACTATCCAAATATCCGAAAATATACAGGGTGTCTCGTTTAAAAAAACTTGACTATGTGGCGCCCCCTTTATATTCTTGAGATAGACGCAGCAAACTCATAGCATATAGGAAAACTTTGTAAAATATGCTACAGATCCATTTTTTGATCTAGCTATATTTTAAGCACAAAAAAAATTGATTTCAAAAAGTAGAATTTTCAACTGATCACCCTGTACATCCCAAAGTAAATGGTAGTCAATATAAGTACCTAGCAGTCTACTGTGCGATGATGCAATATTATCATACTTGACTAAATTATTTGGCAAAGGCCTCCGTATCGTAAAATTCATAAATACAATTTTACTATCATTTAACACAAGTCTATCTCGTTGAGTCCCTGTACCAATTTCCTCCATTGTATTGTCAATAAGTGATTGGAGCTCCTTAAGAGTGTCTGCCGCCAAGGTAACCGTTAAATCATCGGCAAATATTGTTATATGAACTGTTATATGTTCAGGCACGTTGTTGATATATAATAAAAAAAAATAATGGCCCTAATACAGACCCTTGTGGTCTCAAAATACATTTTTCAAATTACTACTTTGCTGTATCAATTCATTTGACAACCATCCTTTGTTATTATTTATGTTTGGTTTTAATTTAATTTTTCTTAGAGGACAGCTGACGTTGTAGCATCAGATAATATTATCAATAAAAAATTGAAAAGACTCATCAACATCAAGATTATATGATTCTGTCTAGTTTAATTTATTAAAATTGTATAAGAAATTATGAATATTGTTATCATCAACAGACTGTGTCTCTATTATTTCGGTAATATTTTTATCAATTGGCTTATCTGTACATATTACCGACAAAATATGAGCTTTGTGATCGGCAATATTTGGATTAAATATTTCGCATGTATACGTATTATCAGGCATATTGGTGACCATATAATCAATTGTAGAAGAACTAATGTATCCATGAATATTGATAAATATATTTGTTGGCTCCGTGGTAGAAATTTTTTAATCCAAATAATTCAAATATGTCAAGTAATAATTGGTACAATGAGGAACTTTATTTACATCAATATTTAGATCACCACACAGCACAACGCTACTAGAAATATTAAATGCAGTGTTTAATGCTCCCGTTAAATTAATATTAAAAATATCAATATTACCATGCGGGGGCCTATATGCCACAAATATCACATGTTTTTTTATTATTTAGGTCTATGCATACTGCACAAACTTCAATGTGAACTTCACTGGAAATCCTTAGTTTTTGTTAAATCTCTATCAGTAAAGTTTCCATTTTTTTCTTTTATTGTAATGATTATTGCGTTTATTTTCTTCTAATGTTCTTGCATTATTCTTTGTATCGGAGTTTTTATCATGGCTTATCTTTTTATGTCCAAGATTGTTTTTGTGGTTGATAATAGTAGTCGTAGATGAGTCTGATTCAAAAGATGAATCAAGGACATCTGTAGAGATATTTTCAGAATTATATCTGTAATAATCGTTGTGTAATTGTCCATTGGACATCTGCGGACTAGTTAACAATTTAACAAGATCTATATTTCACTCACGTAAATTCTTCACCTCCATTTCTAGATCAGCGACGTTAATCAATAGATCGCTTGTACTTTTTCTCACAATTTTGTCCACTAA